>JARQZK010000004.1:1745000-1798112 GCA_030704885.1 Cynegetis impunctata
AAACTTCAGAAATTGGCGTAATTTTAATTGTTTTTGTCAATATACTTTATTTGAAATGGTAATTATAAATGAACTATTTGCTTTCCCAAAAGTTGGAACAACTAAAGAGATTTTTATTCCTCTAACGTAATAGAAATAACTAGTATAAAAAGCTTATACACAGGGTGAGGCATATAAAGTATTACAGAGCAATAGCACTCAAATTATTGATCATATCCAAAAATGTTTCAGACAAAAGTGTTCGAGAAGGCTGTCATACTGGACCACCCTATATACTATACATACATATATATATATATATATATATATATATATATATATATATATATATATATATATATATATATATATATATATGCATATATATATATATATATATATATATATATGCATATAATTATCAAAAAGTTATATACATATACATATATATATATATATATATATATATATATATATATATATATATATATATATATATATATATATATATATATATATATATATATATATATATATATATATATATATATATATATATATATATATATATATATATATATATATATATATATATATATATATATATATATATATATATATATGTATATGTATATAACTTTTTGATAATTATTAGCTATAACAGGCTTGGTGAATCTCAAAAAACATTTTTTTCGCCACGACATTCGTGGCTTTTTCAAAACTTTTTTCAAAAAAGTTTTTTCAATAGATACGTCAAAAAGTGTTGAAGAAAAAAAAATTTCTCGAATAAAGCTTAGCTTAGGAAAGGAAACAATTTTGTGGTATATTTACTAGGTGTATTTCAGAGAAAAATTACTTTGAAAGTTTTAGATGGCGGTTACGCCCCCTGGCGTTCATCTTGGACTACTGCTTGGGGGATGTGAACTGGGTTGTTTGTGTATTAGTATTTGATATTGGTTGGTTATATCTGAATAAAGAATATTTTCGTTTAAAATATTATTTGTATCGAATAGATAAAAAAGGGTAAAAAATGATCTGAGATTTACCTACCTTCGATCAAGAAAAATTAAACGCTTTAGCTCTTTCGTGTGTAGAGTCGGAATTAATGAACAAGATTAATAAGGACGATATTAACAACGAGCAAAAGGTATTGTAACAAACTATCATAACTTAATTGTATTTATTATTTTTCAACAATTTGTAAGCGCAATATGGACAATTTAATTAGATACGTTTACCGAATGAACATTATTGTTAAAGTAACATACATTACCCCGATTTTTAAGTTGACTATATAACGATGGAAATTTTTTAAACAAAAATATTTTGTTTTCAGTATTAGTAAAAAATGCATAACGCATCATCGGAGGAGGCAATTATAATTCCTTTTTTATTCGTAAATATATTTTATTTCAATTTATAAAACAATATTCTATAAAATACAAAAACTATATAAAAACAAACATAACATCTTTGGTTCACAAACCTTTTTAGAACGATACATAAAAAACATGTTTATATAGCTATTCATTTATACTTTCAACACGTATCCTTCGAACAAAATTTCTTACTTACGAAATATTGATAAAGAATGTAAAAAAATACATAAATAAATCGAAAGTTTCCGAATTTTATATCATCTTACTTAGTTTAACTAAAAAATTAGAGAAGTAATAGCTTCTTTGAAATTAACATCAACATTATTACATATTGAACGTTAAAATGTTCGTTGACTATAAAAAACTAGAAATTAAAATTATTCTGAAGCAAACTGTACTAATAACAAAACATTTGACGCAGCTTGTATTTAAAAATATTCAAATCAATTCAAAAGATATATTTTCACAGTAGAAACATTTTTATTGGAAGCATTAAATATAAACCTTTCTCTATGGAAAACAATATTTGAGCCCAAGTATTATGCCCATTGATGTTTAGTATATTTTAAAAATTATAATTTCTAAGCTTACTCAAATAATAACAAATATAGTGCGTAATTTTCATTATGAAATAATTTAAATAACAAATAGCAATATTATTTTTAATCTCTAGTTCTCACTTGTTTGACTGTTTTACTATGTGTCACGAAACAATGGTGTCTTATTCCTGTTTACTAGTCCTAGAATTAAGTTGAAATGGTTTGTAAATATGTATCTATGATAACACATTTACGAATGTTTTAATTGAAAACAAATGACAAAATGATCTTCGCAAATACTGATAAGAGGTTATAGCTATTTGAATTTTGACCTTTTATTTTATTCAATCATTAGAGGAAAGAAATAAGAGTAATTTATATATATATATATATATATATATATATATATATATATGTATATGTATATGTATATGTATATGTATATGTATATGTATATGTATATGTATATGTATATGTATATGTATATGTATATGTATATGTATGTATATATATATATATATATATATATATATGTATATGTATATGTATATATATATGTATATATATATATATATATATATATATATATATATATATATATATATATATATATATATAAAGTTGACACCTATATCTAGCAGGAGGTGCCTCCTCAAATTAAAAATCTGTTTTTAATGTCAATTATGGCACGGGCACAGATAAACATTAATGCAGCATAATATTTAACTTCATACTGCTTACATTAACTTTTTCTACCTTCCTAATAGGTTAAAGTGAATATCAGCTCTAGGTCTAACCTAATACAAATTTTCTTCCAATTATGATAAAAAATTAGCTGTATGAGAGGCCCATTAACATTGGTAATAATATACCGTGCGATATTATCTCAACAATAAAATTTGATAATATTTCTGACACAACCAGATACGGTAACTAGCCGAGAGCATTAAAATTAGAATTGAAATAATGAAATAGAAAAAAAAATAAATATGAGTTGTTATTCAATGCACGTACAAAAATCACACGCGCATGACCCTTGTACATATAATACAATTCCATCTTAACCCATCACAAAATGTAAAACCATATTCGACTAGTATTTCATTTGTAATTATGTTTTATATCGTCCAATATTGTTCACATTTTCAGATGAATATTTTGCGGATGACCTTTTAACTGGCTTTGTCGCATGATTTTAAATAAAAAAGCTATAATGTTCACGGTTCACATTAAGTGTTTCGGGTAAGTCCCAAACCATCGAATACAATAACTACTAGGTCGATTTCTGAGAAGTTACAATCACGCCTTATTCAATTAATCGGAAACATTTGGTTCAAAGCACATAATCGATAAATCGATAGAATTTCAAAAATTGCTGACAATGCCGGACGCTATATTTACACAATAGGTAAGAAATGTTTTGATTGCTTATCAAGAGTAAATTTATATGCATGCAAGCTTTGAAAAAACAGCGTTCGGTTCCCGCATAAGATTTTCACATTGCAGCTCTCATCACACAAGCCTAGTCAAGATATATTGTTTTGACTAACTCTCTTATATATATATATATATATATATATATATATATATATATATATATATATATATATATATATATATATATATATATACAGGGTGTCCCACCGGGAAAGAACGCGATCTGTATATGAAAAACTACAAATAGAAAACTTTTGAGAATTTGACAGTATACTAATGTTGATAGGGGCAGCTCGACTAAAATATTTTCAAGCTGGTGGCACTTCCGGTTATACCGGAAGTAGATACCAACTTGCTTATTTTAAATTGGATACCCTATATATTAATGCATTTTTAGATTTTACGCAAGATTCTAGGCAGATTTTATGTATTATGTCCTATACCTAAGTCTAAGCGTTTTTGACATATTTAGGTTTTTATGTCAAAGATGACGATTGCAAGCCCTAATATAATTATCAATTGTTCCTATAAGGATTCCCGTATTACTTACTTTGGGGTGGATTCCTTATTGAAAAAGACTTGCTTTAATAGATTTTGAATAGTATTTGGATAACTAATCATACAGGGTGTTCGAAAAAAAAGATCTAAAATGAGACAAAAGTCAATTTTTTCAAATGAAAACCCCCCATTTTTCTTATTTTGTAGTATTTAGCATTTAAAAAGAAGGCAACTTTGTAAAAAGTTATCTATACCTAAAATTTGAAGTTTTCGAAATATTGCCAATTTAATATTTCTATATGGCGATTTTGCATTTAATCGTTAAACAATTAGATCTAGGATAGCCACGATCGTATTTGACATTTCAAATCATCGTAATGGCATCCCCGTTAAATTATACAAACGAAGATTATTTAAACTTATTTATTATTTATGGACAATGTGATAAATTATTTCAAGAACATGTGATACATGTGCGACCCGATATCCTCATAAACAAAAAACATCACCAAATACTGTTGAACGAATTATAGAAAACTTCAAGAATTTTGGATCCGTAAAGGCATAAGTGTACAAAAAGAAACCAGTTGTTAACAATGAAAATATTGAAATAGCAATTTTGGAATATTTTGAAGCATATCCAACAAAATCTTCAAGGCAGATAGCATTAGAATCAGGCTTATCTAAATCGTCATTTCTAAGAATTTTACGGAAACACAAATATCATTCCTATGCTATCCATATTTTCATTAGTGCAGCATTTAAATGAAAATGATTTAGATAAGCCTTAAAAGTTTAAATAATTTTCGTTCGTATAATTTAACGGGGGTGCCATTACGATGATTTGAAATGTCAAATACGATAGTGGCTATACTAGATCTAATTGTTTAACGATTAAATGCAAAATCGCCATATAAAAATATTAAATTGGCAATATTTCGAAAACTTCAAATTCTAGGTATAGATAACCTTCTACAAAGTTAACTTAATTTTTGATGCTAAATATTACAAAATAAGAAAAATGAGAGGTTTCCATTTGAAAAAATTGATTTTTGTTAGTTTTCTCAATCTCATTTTAGATCTTTTTTCTCGAACACCCTGTATGATTAGTTATCCAAATACTATACAAAATCTATTAAAGCAAGTCTTTTTCAATAAGGAATCCACCCCAAAGTAAGTAATACGGGAATCCCTATAGAAACAATTGATAATTGTATTAGGGCTTGCAATCGTCATTTTTGACATAAAAACCTAAATATGTCAAAAACGCTTAGACTTAGGTATAGGACATAATACATGAAATCTGCCTAGAATCTTGCGTAGAATCTAAAAATGTATTAATATATAGGGTATCCAATTTAAAATAAGCAAGTTGGTATCTACTTCCGGTATAACCCGAAGCGCCACCATCTTGAAAATATTTTAGTCGAGTTGCCCCTATCAACATTAGTATACTGTCAAATTTTCAAAAGTTTCCTATGTGTAGTTTTCATATACAGATCGCGTTCTTTCCCGGTGGGACACCCTGTATATATATATATATATATATATATATATATATATATATATATATATATATATATATATATATATATATATATATATATAATATATATATATATATATATATATATATATATATATATATATATATATATATATATATATATATATATATATATATATATATGTTTATATAACTTTTTTATAAATGTACGGTATGTAACCAAAAATACGCTCAAATTTTTATATTTAAATCGGACACCCTATATATTTTGTAGAATCTAATATATTCTATTCTTTCGAATTAGTACATATACTGGGTTTAGAGCAAATAATCTGTAAGCACGAGAAACTGAAGCACTTGAATGATGTCAAGTATTCGGATGTACTGAATATTGAATCATCAAATTATTCCTGCACTGGAACATAATTGGCAGCTATCTGAACATTTTTGGTTTCAATAAGATAGAGCGCCTCCCCTTTATGATAGACGGGTTAGGAATTTTTTGGACGCGAATTTTCCGAAACAAATGAATTTCAAAAATTGAACTAAATGAAGATTTACAGTTAATATGAATTAAAAGGAAAATTTTCTATTTTGAGCTGAATAAGATGCAAATATTGCAATCAAGATAAATTTTTTCATAATTTAAGTATATGATTATAAAAATGATGGAATCAGATACCAAAGATATAAATACATCTGTAGAAACAAACTAATTTTAACAATTAGAGTAAATTAAATTAAAGCCCACCATAAACCTAATTTATAAAAGTTTGGCTACTGGAAACAAATACAAAAAATTTTAAAAAAACTGACGGTGATATATTTTCTTTCAACCTTCATAGTCAGTAAGTATATTTTTTATTAAGAACTCACTCAGACAATTGACAAGATAGAAAACATTGAAGAAAACTCAAACTTCTCGATTATGTAGGTCAGTTTCTAATTTTCAATTTTTGCATAATTTTCATGCAGTTATGCGTATAACTTCAGCCTACAAGTATATAACACATTTTAAATTCAACTTTTCCATAATCGAAAGCCGCAAAAAATAAAAAACATATTTTCTTCATAATATACAAAACAAAAAATATTTTCAAAAAGCTTGATTGTAACAAAACATAACAGATTTAATCCTTACCAGAGCAATTTAAATCCCGAAAAAAATCAAAGTCAATGGTTAGATAAAAATATAAAAATATTTTCAATAGAAATTATTTAAAACCTTATTTCAATTTCACTGATCAATACTTCTGTGAATTTGTTTTCATATTTCGAAATCATTTCAACACAGTAAATACAATTGATAGATTCAGCAAATAACCATCTGAAGAAATACTATCAAATGCAGTCTAATAAGACTTCAAATTGGGTATCTTGATAAACCTTTTCAATATACCTTATTAGTAGAACTTACACAATACCATACAGAAAGAGTAAAACAGTCATGACAACTCTCCTATAGGAGCATTTTCAAGCCACAATTCATGTAAAAAAGTATACAGATTATCACTTACAGCTACCTTATAAGGCGTAGGATTCAGGGTACGTTTGATATCTGATCGAAGAATTCTCAATGAACTCTTAACTCTTTCACGAACCTCCTGCATGTTAGGAAGCTTCTGACAAATTCTGCCATTACACCAATATAAGGCTAGTAACTTTTCCACTCTAATAGGTGTTACATACGCACGTTTTGATTCTTGAAATGGATGACGACAAAGAACTTTGCAATTTTCTTTTGGTGAATCCTCTACAGTCCTTTGAAGAATATCTATTAGAGCATAACCCTCTCCGCCATAAAGTCGGAACGTTTCTTTTTTACCAGGTATCGTAACTTTTTCCACATCATGACTCAATTTTATTCTTGGCTGGTCATCTATTTCGACCATTTTGAAGACACCACCTAGAGCAGGTTGTTTCTGACAGGTAACTAGATGTGTACCAATTCCGAATGCATCAATACTATGCCCCTGTTCATTCAAGCTCAATATCGTTTCTTCGTTTATGTCATTTGAAGCCATTATTATTAAACTTTCAAATGATGGTATCTTGAATATTTCTGATATTTTTTTGAAATAATTTCTTGCAACATTAGATAAGTATGCCAGATCACCACTATCTAATCTTATTCCAATAGGTGAATATCCAAAATCCAACAGGGCTAAAGCAACGGAGCAAAAATTAAATAGTCCACTCTTCACAACATCATAGGTATCTACAAGGGCCATGAAGCCATCAGGAAAGGCAATTGCAAATGAAATAAATGCTGCAAATTCTCCATCACTAGCTTGATTAATAGGTACTTGGAATGAAAACATTAATTTTTCTCTCCACTTTCTAGCATGCTGGAGGAAATCACGTTTTTCTTCACTAGATTTGGGTTTCAATTCTTTCACTGTTATTTCTGAGAGAGAACAGAATGAGGTAACATAAGAATGTGCATGTGTACCTTTAACTGGAATATTGAATAATTTCCCTGCTAAAACATTGCTAGTTCCATCAAATCCTCCTATATACGAATATTTTGATGCAGATAAACCTCCATCTGGACCTTGTGCTCTTCTGAGTCCAAATTCATATAATTTCAATTTACCTGCAGCCAATCGGAACCTTGCTGCATTTGTTGACATAAGAGAAGCATAATTTACTAGATTCAACAGAGTTGTTTCCAAAATTTGTACAATTATTAAAGGACCTTCGACTCTTATCAATGGCTCTCTAGGAAATACAACTGTTCCTTCGGGAACGGCATACAAAAATACTTCACTTGCTGTCAAGCCTTGAAGATACTCAAAAAATTCATTTTCTGTTGAAACAGGTAAAATACTTCGCAAATATTCTATATCAGTTTCAGAATAATGAAATTTTCGTAAAAACTTTAAGCATTCCTCAAGGCCACCAAAAATTGTGAACTCACCATGAAATGGATTTTTTCGAAAATATAGATCAAATACTGCATTCGCTTTACTTTTTCCAGATTTCCAATAAGCATAGGCCATAGTTATTTGGTATAGATCAGTAAGCAAAGGCTGAACAACAACATTTTGCTGGCAGTCCTCATCTATGGAACTACTCATTGCATAAGTAAATTCAAAATTCCAAATCGCGGGGATTCCACTATTAACGCTGATTACAAAATCACTAACCATAATGAATATGAATAGCGATAACCTCTGCTTATAAACATTTTTGAATTGTATTACTGTTTATGTTGGTATCACCTATATACCGCGATTATCCCTGTCAATGTTGACACAACGTAATAATACCGCAACACTCCACGGTAGAAACTGTATCAAGTACTGCGACGAATATGGAATGAGTGAGCCTCACGTTACCTTATTTTCAAACGTGCACAATATTCATATTTAAGATATATTTTACTTCTACACCGAAATAATTCTTACTAATATAAAATAAAATGAGTGTTTAATCGAGGAGAGATCGAAAATTTCTGATTTGTTTATAATTATTAATTTCATAATATCTGAAAACGTTCTTGAATCTAATGAGCTTTTGAATTGATTTGACAAGGTTTGTATTTTCATAAAAATATTTTACCTCTAAATTATTCCACAGAAGAACTGAATGATACATATTTGTTCGAAAAATGACCGTAGATTTACTGAATACTTTTTTTTGAAAATTCCTCTTCCTTTCAATCTCGTTGATATTTTATTTTCCACTGATTCTAGATTTCCTCGACTTCTGTTCAATTTCTTAAGATACACCAATACTAAACTTTAGTTCAGAGCACTTTATGTGTCTAAATTTCCTGATTTAAATAATCCTATCATCCTCTTTTTGTTGTCTCTTTAATGTTGTGAAGTCACTCACTCATAGGTTTTATCCATTCTCCTTACACACCATATCTACATCTCCCAAAACTAATATCGACTGTAATCACTAAACAAGACTGCGAATCAATACTCCATTGTGTATTGGAAACCCTGTTTTCAAGATCCGTCCAAGACGGACCTGGTGGATTATTTTGTTTGATGTGTGGATGGCCTTAGTAGCCTGGCACATAAAACGATTAAAGAAGAAGATCTAACTTCTCCTGTTTTGATTTTACCATAAAAGTTAGAACAGTTAAGATATTGAGGTTAATGTTTTGCAGGGAAGAAGTGGGATATTAACAAAATTTTAGGTGATATTCACCATTTCATAATATTTTTATTGTTATGACTTGGTAATTATTTACAATTTGCCAAAAAGTTATAAAATATATTATATACAGCTGCTAAGAAAAAGATTAACATTGGGAAATGTTTTTCATAGAAATAAGTAAATCCTTTTGGAAAGTATGTGGTCCCAACATGGAAACAAATACGTTTTTAAGATTATACTGTACCAAAGTGAATCCTGGAGCACGAAGAAGAATGCAATTCGCTCAAGATGAACAAGAAGATGATTCAGGCAACCTTGATTATGAAGTAGATTTCGAAACCATTCACCAATCCCATAAACAGCATATGATTGAAATGGAGAAGCAGAAGCAGAATCTCCAATACAATATTGTAAAACAAAAATATTTCAAAAATAAGTATGCAAATTTCTTAACTTGGCATGATAAGGAACAAATAAGACTGTTATATAGAAGAGACCCTGAGGAATGGAATGTTAACAAATTGTCAGAAGGATTTCCAGCACTTCCTGAAGTCATTAAAGTAGGTTGCTATTTTTTAACTTAATAACATTCATAGTGAAATTTAATTTAAATTTTTATATTGTCAATACGAAACAAATTTTTTTTTAAAGTAACAGTTTTTAAACTGCTAAATACAGATAATTACATGCAGCACAGGAAGGGTATTATTGTTTTTTGTTGATTATTCATTAATTTATAAAGAGAAAAATTTATAGGTTCTTCATATCCTTTTTTTAGCATGCCTTCTACATGGAAGAATTTATTGAAATCATATACGCAGTAGAGAATAATACATAAAAAAATTTTATAAGCTTTTTTCAAACTATGAAGAGTATTGATATGGTACAACTAGGAAATAGTTTATGGTTGACAATAGTGATTCTATTCAATTTCCACCTAACTATGAAAGGAAATCGGAAACATTTAAATATATGAATAGAAAAGATTATGACTTTAAATTGCCAACTGACTTACTTATCAAATAGTAAAGTAATCAAAAGATATAATATTGGAGATTTAAGACCATTTATGTGTTTTTTTATTTGAATATTTATTCTAAATTATAACTTTTCAAATGATAGTGTCTTTGAACATAATCTTCAAAATCTTTAGAGCTGTGTAAAATAAGAGAATCATTAATATTCTCATACAAGTAAATTAAGTATCTTTACTGAGTCAGTAAACAATTGAAGATTGGAGTTTTCTCCTACCTTAAAAAAAATTTGAAAACAAGTTTAATGTTAATAACAATGTCTTTTTATCACCAACATTAATATTATTTCCTGTATTCACAAATTATTTTGTTGGTAGAAAATTATCAAATCGAATTGGAAGAAAGAAAGTACGGCCAAAATAAAAAATCATGATGCTGTAGTACAAGAAAATTGGAGAAAATTTAAAAATGAAGAATTTGCGGATTTACCTCTAAACCTAGTGGAACATTTGAAAAAATTTTCAGGAAGGGATTTGAACTTCCATCAATATGAAAAGTTTGATGTGGATGATAAAATTGAATTTAAAGCAACAAATACAAATGTATGTACAGAATTTTCAGAAATAATATCGAGTTATGAAGAACTGAAGAAAAAAAATTCACAGAGAGATGATCCACGGAAAATTGAGGTTACTTCAGATGATAAATATGGTGAATATCGAAGTAATGATGAAAAGGATACGTATATTAGAGGTAAAATAAAAAACCATCATTTAATGACGTTAGACACCTTGAAGAATAAATTGGAAGGGGATTTAGAAAGGGGAAGACCAGTTTCATATACAGATATTCAAATTGTGGAATCGACTAAAGCAAATACAAATCAGCCTTCAGAAATTGCAAAGGCTTCTTCTTCTGAGGATCAATTATCTTCTGTGAAATATAATACTAGTTGTATAGCTGAGAAGAAAAATATGGATTATTCTCATTTGGTTTATCCAGAAAAAATAATGATTCCAAAGAAAATACTGAAAAAGGGGTCCACATATAAGCTAAATGATTGTTACTATGATAGTGATGGTAAATTTTTGTACAGAGTTCCTGGAATGTATTAAATTGCTGGATGTGTAAAAACAAACCAAAGATATCAGAATAAAAAATATTTCTTCATGAACATATTTGTAACTATATTTTTTTAATAGGTAGTATATTTTGAAAAAAATATTTTCAGCCATTTATAGATCTTAATATTAATTCTTCTCATATGCAAATCCTCTTACACTTTTGTATGTGTTGATATTCAATATTACAAAATTTCTTTTTTTTCTACATATGATTGCCATATATTGACTGCTGGTTTCATTAGGTACTCTGATGAGGAATCTCATAATAAATACACTAGATATCTTTCTTATAATGAAATAAAATAATATTCAATATATTCTTGTATAGAACTCTCACTAGTTAGTTATAGTGAAATTATTTCACTAGAAAGTCAAATATAGTATATTATGATATTAGGAGAATAAGTGATACTTTATGTGCTGAGCGTGGAAAGTTTGTCTGACGAACGTAGTGAGTCAGACAATCCATGCGAAGCACATAAAGTATCTTATTCTCCGAATATCATATACTATTTTTTCTTCAAACGTGCATAATTTCATTCGAAATAAAACAGTAAAAGGAAAAAATTTTTTTAATAAAGATAACAAGATTGAATCTTTAACTTATTTCACTGTATATTGCCTTTTTCGTATCGTTGTCATGGATACGTACTTGTTTGACATCCATTAAAACAAATATTTCAAATTCGGTGAAGAAAATGAGTTTAGAAATGTGTAATGATCCTCCCGAGGTGGTAGAGGCAGCTAGAATAGCTATACAAAACTTGCTGCCGACGAAATCTGCTGCAGTATATGAAGCTGCGTTTGTTAAGTTCAACAAATGGTGCAATGGAAAAAAAGCAGTGAATACTCTGAGAACGTTTTGTTGACATATTTTACCGAAATGGCACTGAAAATGAAGAGTTCTAGTTTGTGGGCTCATTATTCAATGATAAGGTCTGTGTTGAATTTGAAGCATAATGTGAACATTGAAAAATACAACAATTTGCGTGCATTTTTAAAAACGCAAGGAGAAGGTTATAAGCCAAAGAAATCGAGAGTCTTGTCAAGGTAACAGTTCAGCAAATTTTTGTCTGAAGCCCCAGATGAAAAGTATTTGGCGATGAAGGTAATAAAATTACATTTTGTTTGTTTCACATTGTGCTAACCAACACTTAATTTTTTAGGTAGTTTTGATATTTGGAATATCTGGGGCATGTCGTTGCGATGAACTAGTGAATATGACAGTTGATGATCTTGAAGATATGGGTTTTTTGCTGCTAATAAACATTCCCAACACTAAAACTAATAAGAGTAGAACCTTCAACGTCCTGGGTGATGAATATCTGAGCAAATATAGAAAGTACGTTAATTTGCGCCCTGCCGATTTTAGGGAACGACGTTTTTTTTTGAAATATCAAAATGGGAAATGTTATAAAGCTGTTATGGGTATCCATAAAATTGGTAGTGTAGCAAAAGACGTGGCATTGTATCTGAAGATTCCAAATTGGAAAGAATATACAGTGCATTGCTAAAGAAGAACTTCCGCAACAATGCTTGTTGATAGTGGGGTGGATATCACTACGCTGAAAAGGCATGGGGCTTGGAAATGATGCAGTTGCCGAAGGGTACATCGAAGACTCTGTGCAAAGTAAAACCAAAATTGCTAAGAGAATTCTTCAACCTAGCTCCGCGGAAAATCTCGAACAATCTTCATTTAATGAACCCGATACAAGTAATGGATTTGTAAATGCCGTTCACTCTGGAAAAGTTGTTATGAATAGTACTGATATTGCAAGAAGTGGAGGATTCTTAAATGATGCAAATCTTCATAATTGTACTTTTACTATAAATATTACGAATAAATAATAAATACCATTGTGAATAAATTCATAGTACTATTATAATGTGTTTATACGCTTAGGAGTATAAGTACTTATACTCCTAGTCATATAAATCACACTTAATGTCATTGAGGAACGTCACAAAAGTTATCACTTATATGACGTTTGAAGAAAAACAATATTATACTCATTTATATCATTCCTCTGTGTACAGAATACTTGAAACATTTAAAGTTATCTAATTATCAGTTATTCATTAATAGGCAGGCTTCAGATGATATTTTTTGGTCGGTAAAAGCAGTCATTTTTATAAAAATGTCAACATGAAACTGCCAATCTGCATTGTTCTTTATGGATGTGTATTGAAGTCAAAAAGAGTAGCGTGTTTAATATGTTTACTCGTTGGTAATAAGTGTATACATTTTCCTTATATGTGTATACATTTTTAATCTCTTGAACAAATGTATGGAAAATAATACTTTATAAAAGCTCCCGATGTCTTTTTATTAAATTTATAATAGTTCAATATATAACAGATAAAATTTAGACAAAAAAGAGAAGTTTCTTTATAACAAATGCAAAAATGTCTACCATTTTTATGTACAGTGATAAAATTTTATCATGTGACTAGAAAATCATTAAAGATAATACTTGTTAATCTTTGATATCTTGATAAGAAGCAATTAAGCTGTTATTCTAAACAAATTCCTTGGATCCAGGAACTAAGGTCTGTTGTTTCTTCATCACAATCAATGGTCAATTCTGTAGGAATGTCACAAGTGAGTATGGCCTGAGCTGCAGTTCTTCCTGTTAAGTAAGCCCCATGCACAGTTGAGTAGAAATTGCTATGAGTATGTTCCCCAGCAAAGAGTAAAACAGGCTGCAAAATATCAATTTTCCATGAATCTTGAAGAAACCACTTGATAAGTTTTATAATATATAGACATTCATTAAAATTTACAATTTTCAAATGATTTGGCACTTATAACTAACTGTATTACAGGGGATAAATCAATTGGTCATTAACAATATTGATTTGTCGGCTTTTTCGCTTCCGAGAGTTTGCAGCCCTTTTACACTCTGTACCTCCATGTAAAATTCTTGTGGAATTTAAATCTATGAAGTAGATTATTTCTTCTACAATCTTTGGATACACAGTTCTTGTTATATAGAACAGATTTTTTATGTTCAATTATGGTGATGATATTGCGTCTAGTTTGTCCTATATAAAAAGCGTCACAATCATTACAATGAATTTGATATATGCCACTCTTTCCATAGATCGGTTGTTTCTGTTTATTGAAATAATTAGATCATATTTCACCAAGAAATCAGCGATATTTCAAATAACACTAATTAATAACAATTACTTACTTTCTCGATATTTCAGTAGAGTTTAGTAAAAATAATTTTCATTAGGAGAATTATGATTCCAATTTTCCTCATACTCCAAAGAAAATTTGAAAGATTTCCTTAGTAAATAATAGAATACAAAAAAAATAAATCAAACATTTGGAAACAGATTGTGCCAAAACTTGAAGTATTTTGAACAAAATATAGAAACCTCTCTTTCCTTCCACTAGTCTACCTACAGTCAGTACTTTGGTTCATCAGATACTCCTGAGAGCGAAGCTAATCTTAAAAGGATTTTGTGAACATAAGCAGATAAATTTAACATTGTATTTAGTAATAAGACAAGTAATTCTATTAACACTTTAAAAATTGAGCTATTTTACTTACTTTAATGCCTAAAACTTCCAATCTTATACTACACATATATAGTTGGTAAATTAAATTAATCCAAATCTGCGTTTCAATAACCAAAATTGAAAATTGTTATAAAAATCGTCAATAAAATATCATAAAGATAATTGATATAATGTATTATATCAATTTATGTCATTTATTCAGTTAGTAGTTCATGAAATTATGGAGGTGAGACCTTATGCCTGACAAAATTTAGATTTAAAACATCCTTCTTCTGTCATTAAATTAAAATGATTTGATGTTCTGCCATATTAAATTGGAATGAGGTATAAATCTGCGTTTCAATAACAAAATCATTTTATAAAAATCGTGAATAAAATATATAAAGAAAATTGATATAATGTATTTTATTCAGTTACTACTCTTTATTTATGAATTTATGTAGGTGTGACCTTATGCCTGTCAAAATTTAGATTTAAAACATTCTTGTTCAAAGTCATTAAATTAAAATGCTTTGATTTTCTGTCATATTAAATGAGAAATCTTTATGAATGTCTATAACTTAATTTTTCTGAACAATAACTTATAAAATTTGGAAGTTTACCTTTGTTTCTGATTCATCAGCATAAAGAGGTTGTGCTAAGCATTCTATATCTACTTGAGAAGCCCCAACTGCTATTGCAGTATAGGAGCCCTGAGTATATTGTTGGCTGGCCCAACTTGTACTGAAAAAAACAAAATACCATTATTCTCAAACCTCAGCAAATATAAATTTCCACTCACCACACACATCGTTTTGGTTTTGGAACAAAAGGATCATTGAGAAATTTTCGGAGTATATCTGTACACACATTCATTACAATATCATTTGATAAGGTTTCCATATATTCTGCTTCTTTTCCTGACACCCAACCTAACAGTAAAGTATCTGTAACCTTAGAGAATGAATAAATTTTTTTGAACCAAGATTTACTAATATCTGGCTTAGTACAATTTTTATTTTCGTCTGGTTCCCATAATAGCAAAACTTCAGATATATTTGGATTGAGAAATGGCCTGTCATATTCTAAAAAAATTTTATCAACTACTCCAAATAATAATTTATCAATAGCCTCTAATTTATATTCAGGTAATTGTGGTTGAAATAGAGTCTTAGCTTTATGTTTCAGTACTCCTAAAGGTATTGTACATATGACATGATCTCCATAATATTTCTTATTATTCACAGTCACTTCAACCTTTGCTAATATCTCAGGTGTTGTTTCTCTAACAGAAGTTTTATCTAACTTGTCATTTTCTTCTATAACTGTTTTATCAGAATCATCCGAACAATTTCCATCACTACAACAATTCCACTTAATTAAACTAACTGGATGATTCAACAAAATATTTTCTGTAGGAATATCTTCTGAAAATGGTTGCAATATTGAACTGTAACCACCTGGTAATACAATGTTACCACCCTGTAATTCAGTATATGTACCTAATTCTAATAGATCTATTTCATTCATATCATCACAACCTGAAATACATGTTTCCCTCTTTAATAAACAATCAAAGAGTAGCTTCCTCAAATGTCGATCCTCAGGGCTTTTGACTTTATCTAAATACAAACTTATTTCCAACCTCATATGTTGACCAACACTATCAATTCCATCTGGAGGAAGGTACTGTGAAATAAAGTATTCCTCACATCTTCTCAGAAAACATAGATAAGCTTCATATACTTCGCGGAGAACTTGGAACGAAATTTGTTTGCCTTTTTCTGTCGAAGCTACTAATTTATGAGGTTTTGGTATTTGCATGATATCTACTAATCCATACTGCATAGCTAATTCATAAATAGGGTTTCCTAGAACTCCGTGTATCCAGTTGGCCCCAAGTTCTACTTTATCAGTGCCCATTTGTATAGGTATAATTCTACCGCCTATTCTATTCCTCGCTTCTAGTAATATGAAATCTTTAATACCATTTTTAGTCAAGTGAAAAGCTGCCGATAAACCAGCAATGCCTGCACCAATAATAATTACTTTATATTTATTTTTAGTAACTTTATTTTCCGAAGGCTTAGCATTGTTCTCCATGTCTAATTTACAGGGAGTAACCTTAAAATTTATATCCAAACAGCTGAGACTTGGCACAAAAATATCAGAAGAACTACTCGGTGCTTGGCATCTGTCGGGATTATTTAAAGGTTGCGTTCGTTTACTAAATATCTTCGTTCGAAATATAATTCCTTTAATAATATTAGTTCTTTGCATTATGTAATCTGACGAATCAATTCTTCTGAAGTTTCCGCTGAAGTAGTGTTGATCTTTTGCGTTATATGCAACTCCCAGGTACTACATTTCCGAAGTTGAATCAAGTTAATAACCTAACCTGTGTAGTAGACTACTTCACCTTCAGAATTGAATTCGTAAAAATCCCTTTTGGAGGTTGTCATCTCGTCAAAAATTAGATCAATTATTTGTTTGTCAAGATAAAGTTATAAGTATTTAATTATTGTACATACTTAATTGTATTAATCATAATCTTAGAAGCTAGATTGCAGTTGTGAACGCATTTGTTTTGAATTTGACGGTCGATCAAATCAATTTCAAAATTGTCAGATCTAGTAGCTCATCAAAAGCTTTGTTGATGTAAGTCTTGGTAATGAAAATGGCTTACGGAACTGTGACACTTAATTGTGTTTTTCCACTTGTCCATGTCTTATCCATTACATTACAGAAAAAACTCTTTCGACAGGGGTGTTACCTCTAAGCAGACATAAAACCTATTCAATAATTATTATACGAAAATTTATGCAGTTGTGATTGTTATCACGGAAATGTGTGAACAACTCCACCCAACAGTCTTCAGCAGCAACATTCTCAAGCTTCCAGTTTGTTATTTTTTCATCTGTGGCGTAGTCGGAAATAAGCAAACTCGTGGAACGCTTCTTCTGCTTCTTGGCTGCTGCTAACAAATCCATTTGTAATCAGCATATCATTCACATTCTTCATTTTTTTTTCACGTTGTTAAATTTGCCCGTAGGTACTGACACTTTTTTCAGTTTCACATGCTGTGAAAATTTGAGATGAGTAATGAAAATCTGACAGAATGGACTATTTTAGTTGCATGGTTTTGCATATTTTGCGGAATAGTTCCTCCGTGTTATCTCTATAAAACAAGGCGACGGTTTTTTCAACATTGAAGCAAAGTGAGTCTGCATCAGACTAGGATTTAATCATTCCAAAGTCAAATGTCATCTCAGAACGAAGCGACGTAGAATTACGATTTCTCCACGCAATACACGTACCATCCGCGAAAAGCGTAGATAATACTACTATAATTATAATTTGTAAATAATAAGAAGAGGACCTGACCTAAAACAGAACCTTGTGGAACACCGCTCGTGATAGATAGACGTGTTTTATACTTCCAAGATTAGACTAGAACATGTTTAGTGTGTACACACACACACACGTACACCTATATATATATATATATATATATATATATATATATATATATATATATATATATATATATATTTATATATATATATATATATATATATATTTATATATATATATATATATATATATATATATATATTTATATATATATATATATATATATATATATATATATATATATATATATATATATATATATATATATATATATATATGTAGAAAATTGCTCGTTTATATGATATCTAAGATTGGCATTAAATGATGGTTTACTGAAACACTGGACACAAGTTTGTTTCGTTTTGATGAGAATAAATGTTTTACATTATTTTTCGCCATTCTATGATAATTTGTCATATTGTTTTGATAATACTTTGATGTCTTCGATATTGTATTAATCCGCTGTATGTAAAATAACAAATACCGTGCTTTCAAATCAACTCGTACGCACTTGGCAGCTATTGGGTAATTGATTGGGTATAAGAATTCATGAAACATGTCGAGGAGAAACCTATTTCTGACCATGTAATAACGTATTGCACATATTTATGTTGACCGATGTTATCGATTGTAAGTCTCATTGCCTAGCAACAAGCCTTTTCCACTAAATTCAAGAACATTTCGTTATTGTTTTCATTGAAAAAATAGCTGCGGTGTGTTGAATCCCCATTAGACATGAAAATTGTAATTTCTCTCTTCGTAGGCCTAATAAGCAATTGTTTCGCACAAACAACCCAAAACCTCAATATTTGTAAGTTTGGTGTTTTTTTTGTTTGATTAATTAAACTTAGTGTTGTCTTGGTCTGAAAAATTACATAATATTATACAAATATTATCGATTACCCAATCGAATTTTTTGAATTCGAATTTGAATAAATGAATTATAAAGAACACCATAAAATATGATATATAATTATTATATATATGTGAATATATATACAAGGTTATTATTCACCACAGGCTATACAGCACGCAATATTGTGAACAAAATACTTGAATTTAACAAAGTTTCACTCTTGGAAAATATCGGCCTCAACTAAAACTATGTTTTAAAATTATTCCCATGGATGCGCTATGAACTTTATTTTTTTCAAAAAATATCTACATTCTATTCCGAATCAAATGGCACCTTGCTCATATTTTCCCGAGACTGCTGAAAAAAGTTGAACAAAAAAGCACTTGTTGACTAGACTATAACCATTGAAGAGAAGACCTGAGTATTCGGAGTTACTTTTTAATATTTGAAGATTCTAGAAAATTTAATTTCAAATTGTCACTCTCCCTATTTAATATTTCAAAGTTTGATCTAATTGAGCTCAATAATAAAATGTTTCGCATAATGTGAATCAACTTTTTTATTATCAAAATAAAATTGAAATTAATTTCATATAATCCATCGAACTAAATGTCCAGAGTAGGTATATGAAATTATTAGCTGTTATTTTTGTTATATCAAATTTATTTAAGAATAGGTAACTTATTTATTCATTCATACAATGACGTTGATACACGAATATTATATTTGCAGTATATGTCAACGAGAAAGGGAACGATGTTGCAGAAGAGTCTGTCGATGTGGCACTAGCTTATATAAAGAAAAACAATAAACTCGGAATAAATGCCAATGTGAGAAAAGTATCCGGAAATCGATCTGACTCAAGTGAACTAATGGAATCATGTAAATATAATCAACTAGCTATGTTACACCTTGCGCATGCGTATTATAATATATTTTTAAAAAAGTTATAAATAGCAACAACTTATGGTAACTTAAGCACTACTCAATTTTTTCAACAATTTTTACCCCTCTCCTCTTTACCCCCTCTCCTTTTTATCCCTTTCCCCTTTCTTCATAATTTTGTAATGAATTATTATATATCTATACTTATAAAATCGGAATCTGTACACTTGAAACCCCCTCAAAAGACATATTATTACTCGATTTTTACCATAATTTTCAATTTTTACCACCTCTTTTTTAACCCCCACCACAATTTTTTGTCAAAATATCAAATCCACTGTGATATCGAAAACAGTATATCAAAAAAACATTAAAACGACATTTTACTCGATTTTTAGCGAAAAACTACTTTTTTTTTGCTAATTAACCCCCTCTTTCACCACCTTTCCCTTAACGAAATTGGCTCAGAATCAATCCGAACCATTCTTTTATGGATACCTACCTACCTGTGTATTTGAAGGTAACAGCTCAATTCCTTCAAAAGTTATAGAGTGGACTAACAGATCTACATACCGACCGACAGAAATTTTTTCAAATTAGTTTTTCGACACGTTTAGGCCGATTTAGCTAAAGAAAAAATTAAACATTTTTGGACAGTTACTATACTGCCAATCACGCTGTGATTTGGAAGTATACCTTCGACTTAAGTTCACCTTTGTTTATCAGAATCAGTGCCGGATTGAGCCAGTGCGGGGCCCGTAGCAAATTCGGCCAAGAGGCCCTTGGTTTGCTTTCGGTTCTCAAATTTATGGTATTAAACTCAGATTAGAGAATAAAACCGAAAATGTGTGTGCGTGACAACCCGGAGCGGCTATGTAAGAACACGTATATCTGTGTGCATGTAATGATAACAGTTTTTGAAATAAACTCCCTATATTCTTCTTATCACTTTTACAAATCAAATTGGTTGGCTTTTTTCAACTTTGTTAATAAAATAGTTCGTATATTATTTCAAATACTCATCATTCAGGTACAATCAAAGCTACATATGCACAATCAAATTAAAATTTATATTCATGTAAGTCAATGACATCCATGATACTTGTGAAAGAGCCATTTGAGCCAATTTGCCTACGGTCAGTTAGCTGATTGGGGTTGAGCCATGAGAACTGACAAGAAACTTTGGCACGTCTTTTTCATTCGCCAGGAGGTCACAAGTGTTGGTGTTACAATAATATGATGGAATGTAAACTGATGCAACTAAAATACAATGCTAGACTAACATCTGAAGAGCTTTTCACAATTTTTCAAGTTGTGCCAAAAATAAATGTACATCAAATTCTAATAGTTTTATAGTCAGTAGAATCCTAATTTATTTGTTCGGGTTTAACGACTAGCTCGATCGATGACAATATCAGGGAATTCCCCTGTTAGTTTTACAGTGCTACCAACTTGCGTGTAGTGCAGTGCAAGTGGTACAAACACATAACTGTTCGGTCAGCGCTCAATTTTTAGAAATGTGGTACAACTTTAAATTATTGTTATAGATTTTGACACCACCGTTTCTCCTGGAAGGTATAATACAACCTATACCTACGATTTAACGTGGCGAAATCGAGTTTTAGATTTTCAGGTGTGAGTGAAGCATAGCCTAAGCGCTTCGCGTTTAAGGTATGCAAGATATTTTACGCTTATCTAAACTTATTTTTTTAACTGTCAGACAGGCGTTGGAGCGCGGGGTGGCCCGTAGCATTTGCTACTCTTGCTACGTGGCTAATCCGGCACTGATCAAAATACACCACAAGATGTGTCCGTTTATGTATCCAAATCAAATAATTTTTCAGTGTGTAAGGTGTACTCTGAAATGCTTCAACAATCGGAATTCCCACACCTTGTTCTGGATACAACAATGACAGATCTTGCATCAGAAACAGTGAAATCATTTTCGAAAGCTTTGGCCTTACCGACCATAAGTGCTTCTTTTGGCCAAGAAGGTGATCTTCGACAGTGGCGCAACATTAACGACGACGAGAAAAAGTATTTAATTCAAATTTCACCTCCTGCCGATATCATCTCAATAGTTATAAGGAGAATTGTTGAGCAACAAAGTATTACGAATGCAGCGATTCTTTTCGATTCTACAATCGGTGAGTATATTTTAATATAAACGATACATACAGGCTGTTTACAAATACGTTTTCAGGGAGGGATTCCTTCTCGAAATTTATAGTATATTTATTATTAATACCTAGTTGAAAAAATCATATTTTGTGCGCGTGTTCTCAACCAATAAACAGAATACCTATGAATATTTTTTTAATTTTGTAGTGGTCTTTTAAAACGGTGAGACATGCAACCCCTTTTACATTTTTTACCAGAACTTTTTAACAATATGAAATTTCTTGAGTCAAACAGATCTAATCATGAAAAACATACTTGTCGACCATGGTCAATTTCATACATTACATAAAGTGAACAAGGAAAATTCTTTAATAATCTAAAAAAATTACCAAACAACTTTCCAAGGGAGCTGGTTATACGTATTCCGCAACGCAAAATCTGCATTCACAATCGAATTATAGAAATTGTCAAGTGATCCCGACTCAAAATCTGCATACAGCTTTTTCGACCTTATTAGATCTCATCAGTGCAGCTGATCTGTTGAAAAGAAGGACTTAGTGCCAAACTTTTCAATCTATCTTTTTGGGTTTGGGAGATTTGGTCGAACTTCACCACGGAGTTAATTCACGCCCTTCACGTGAACTAGGACCTAGGATATAAAATATAATGAAACAAATTTAATAAAGAAAATAGCTGAAGAGCTTGCGGCTCATGTTGTTCTGTTATGGACACCCACTCAAGTACTAACCGCGCCAAACGCTGCTTGGTTTCTGAGAAAAATACATGAATTTTCAGGCTGAACCGTGAAAACGACATTTTGTCATTTCACTCTACTTGAACAATTACTTCGATTTGGACATAATTTTTGATAAGTGGATGTCAATTCGTTATGATTGCTTAAAAGTTCACTAACTATGAATAGCAACATTGATTAAATAAACAATTGAAAGGTTTCTGATACTTACTCTCGGTTCTATTGATAATAATATAAAGTTTTTATACATTTTGTATCGAAATATAGTTTCATGTGTTTTTGTTTCTAAGTTTTACATTGTTTAGTTCTTATATTTTTCGATTGATGTGTTTTTATTTTTATTTCTATGTTTTATATAGTTCAGTTCTTTTATTTTTCGCTTCGTCGATACGTTGTATAATTTTAAAGACAATAAATCATATTTTGATTCGATTAAATTTGTATCAATTATATAGATGTTGACGATTTAATTATTTTTCAGTTATGGACCAAAAATATAAATCCTTGCTCCAGAACGTGGCAACTCGTCACTTGATTACAGCTATAGATTTTCCCAGAATAGAAGCACAACTTTATAGATTGAGGTCATTGGATTTGACAAACTACTTTGTTTTGGGTTCATTAGAAAGCATAAAACTTGTTCTCGAAGCTGCAGAGAAGAATTCGTTTATCATCAGAATGTTTGCGTGGCACGTTATTACCCAAGATATGGGAGAACTTAAATGTAATTTGAAGAACGGAACGATATTGTTCATTAAGCCTATGGTGAATGCAAACTTTCAGAATAGGTTGAGACAAATCAAGACATCCTATCAGCTGAACGCTAAACCAGAAATTGCAGCAGCTTTCTATTTCGACTTCACTCTACATGCTCTTCTAACTGTCAAGTAATAATCAGTTATCATATCATATGAGCATCGAAAATAATCGATTATACTTCCGAGTCACGAGACGTATTTTGCGACACACCACGAGAGCGCAGCTCGAGTGATTTTTCGAGAAAATACGTCGAGTGACGAGGTCAGTATAACGATTATTTTCGTTTGCTCGAGTTGGTTTTCGTTACGATTATATAACGAATAAACAACACGCCAGAACTATAACCATATTGAAAAATTAAACCAAACGTATCAAGACGCAGTAACTATGCAAAATTCACGGATTCTATTGGCTTATTCACACATGAGTTATATAATCACATTTAAAAGACGACATTCCAGAATGCTATTCGCATCTCAGAAAATCCTAACTGTGAACCGTATAACTTCCATATAATACATGACCTTCTTATACAATATTGGTTTTCTATCAGATAAATTTGTTTTTATAAGTGTCTAAAAATCTTATTATTTATTTCAAAATTCGTAATTTTTAGTTCAACATTACTGAATGTAGAAATCAAAAGTATAAAAACCCGTAGATACATGACCTCTTTTATGTTTATAACAGTTCAATACAGTTGATAACGATGAATAACAACAATAAAAAATACTACTGTGAAGAAGTTATTAAATATTTAACGACTAAATGTGAAATGACTTCTTGGTCCAGTCAATGAGTTCTAGAAGAGAGATTTATGAAATATGCAAGAAATTTTGGGTTTAGGACTTTGCTTGAGAGTAGTTAGTAGCTAAACATGCCAAAAGTGTCCGACCTTTATTGATGGGAAGGAGTTGGTGGAAAAGTCCAATTTTTTCGTTAGTTCGCTTTATATCTCGAAAAAAATGCATTGCAACAAAACGCTTTAATGGAAAATTAAATTTTGTGGAATTCCCAATAGTTCTCGAGATATACCTAAGTTATTATAAATCGGTAATTTTCTAAAATATAATTTTTACTTCATTCTTTTTGTTTTCTTTTATTATTCAATTGAAGATAGTACTTCAGTAAATTGTAATGAAAAAATTTGTAAAGCATGGAATTCATTACCTACAACTGGATGTAGTATTTTGTCAAGATATCCTCGACCAATGAAAAGTTATAGGCTTCCTAAAATGTACGCTCAATTTCGATTGAAAAATGGAAATATGGTGAGTGCAATTGAAACACAACACGATCGCCCTTCCCCCCGCCTTCAGTTCACCATCCAGGGGTGGTAATTTCTTGAATGTATATCTACTAACTCATCCTAACAAAGTCTTGAAAATTTTGCATACTACATGCGCTCTAAAATATATCATTATCTGTTCTATTTACCTATATCCAATATAAATCCTTCCTCGGAGTATTGAATAGAAACGGGCTCCATAGTTTAGAAATACCGGTGGTACCGTTTGCTACGACAAACGGTTCCTACCTACATCAGTTATCGTAAGTAATTGCACAAGTGCATCAAAATTACCGATAATTTTGCATGACAGCGTGTTGTCAAAAAACTGCATGAGTTCATTTTCATTTTTGGAGAAAGAGCCCGACACCGAAGGTGGAGGGGAGGGCTCTTTCTCCAAAATATGAAAATGACCGAATGCAGTTTTTAAAAGACAACATGCTGGAATGCGAAATTATCCGGTTATTTTGATGCACGAGTACAATTTTGGGGAATATTTCCCGAATAAACTTTCAACTTGTCAAACTGACGTTAATAATTCATAAATTCTCAGCTTGTCATCAATAACCGTAATATGAACTATGCTACTATGGAATTATCGGTCTACAATGCAATTATCGCAGGGCTCTTTCGCTTTCTACAATGCAATTATCGCTGTAATTTTCGATAATTGCATTCCATTTACAAGAGATTTTTGACAGGAGGGAAATATTCGCTGTAATTTTCGATAATTGCATTCCATTTACAAGGGATTTTTGACAGGAGGGAAATATTCATTGAAACTGCCAGCGACAGCTGGTAGTAATTGCAACCTGCAGTGAATATATTAAAGTTTCTATTTAATTAAAAATTGATTTTAGGCAAATGTTAACTGACGGCAGCTGGAAGGCATCTAATGTAACTAAATTCATAACGTGCGATGAATACGATGAGAAAAATACACCCGTACGTGTGGGCCTTGATCTAGAGGGTGCTCTGGAGAAGGTAAAAGTTCTATCAATTCTAAATTCTAGTAAAAATTATATCAGTTACAGTAGAACTAGCATTCTAGAATAATTCCATTCCACCAAGCATAGATCACCTATGATGTGTCATCATAAACAATTTATTAAACAAGTAGAAATGCATTTAGTCATCATATCATATATAAATATATGTTTGTGCAAATGTCAAACATACCTTTTACTATGCTTTGTCATAATTTTTAGAGAGTCCATTATATTTAGAACCTCAAGTTTGCTTAGTGGAAATAGAGTGCTGGCTAGACTTTTCAATTGCAACTTACATAAGTATGATTCGACTCTCTGTCCTAGAGGAGAAAAAAATATCAGCTTTAAAATAAATCTAAAAGTAATCCTGGTCTTAGCGAAGCAAACTCCTGTATCTTCTGCTTTGTCAACAGATGTCCCCTTGATAATTTTCGAATTCAGATACCATATAATTTGGGTAAGATTTCATGCCAAAGAATATGTTCGATGCAGCCGGTCTGATGAAATCAGTCACACTAGGTGTCTCCAAGTTGGAATTCTTCTCTTGGAGTTTCTGGATATCTCACATCTTTGTGATAAAGCACAGTTAGAGAGCGGTTAACAAGTGGGTAGAGTTGACTCTGAGCTACCTTTGCTCTGTTAGTACTGTACTTCACTTGAGGAAATTGTCAGTCTTTGGCTAAGGAATACTACCAGGTACTTTGCTCCGCCAGTCCAAGGGATCGATTGCTCATTCATCTGAATTTTTCTTTCGATTAATGCAGTCTCTTGGAAAGAAATGAGGCAGAGATCTTCTCTGGATTGAAGAATATACACCAGTCTGCAAACCATTTTTATAGAAATCTATAGCTTCCTGAAAACTCTTTGTCACAAGATGAGGATCAATATTTTGGTATCCTGCATCTTCTGTGAAGAGATTGTATAACATCGGGGAAAGTATCAAGCTTTACGGTACACCGGCTTTCATTGATATCTAACTTACATACCTGTTTTATTGTTTCTGGTTTAATTATGCTATTTATTAAGTATAGTGCTTTTTCACTGACTATTTCACTCATTCCATTTTTAGTGAGAAAGTTTCCATAGCTACTCTCGTTTCACAGCGATAAAACATGCAAGCCGGCAAAACTTACTATGTTAGTATTTCAGCGACAATATTTTGACATTTCTCACATGAATCGTTATCTCCTTGACTTTCTGAAATGTGACCATATTACTGTTGGACATATTTTCTCGTGAAATAGTCATGTCGAATACCACTCGAGATGAAATTTAAGCAGGTAAAATTTCTCTCTTGTAACATTCAAGTTTGTTGCTTAGACAATTTCGCTCATGACATTTTTTCCAAAATCACTCGCCTGACGGCTCGTGATTTTGATACAAATGTCATTCGCGAAATCGCCTAAGCAACAAACTTTCATATTACAATCGAGAAATTTTGCCGGCAAAATTTCACCTCTAGTGGTATTATATATGAAAATTCAACAAATTTTGCAGTATTTGTTTCATATCGATCAAAAGTTCATATTTATTGTTTATACTTTAGATTTCAAATATTAATCAACACATATTCCTCAGCAATTCAGAGAGAGCCCAGAATTACCCACATTCGGTCCTATGAACCTAGTATCCAACGGAAGGAGTAGTATGGTATTCGATATGACTATGTCTTTGGTTAGCATTCACAATGGTGTTGCTGATAAGACCACGCCAGTAGGAACTTGGAAGGCAGCATTATTAAGTAACTTATCGCTTGTTGAGAACAACATCATAAGCAACTTTACGGCAGCGTTAGTGTATCGTGTGGTCATTGTTGAGGTAAGGAAAATCTGTTCAATTCGGCTATATGCAAATTGGTGAGCTAGGCTATTGATTGAATGCTTTAATTCAATTGGTCCATCGTTAATAATTCAGTGTTTAACTAGTATACTGCTTGGAAGCTAGCGCTAGGACAACAGCTGCCGGATAATTTGAAATTTAGTAATAAATATAAAAATACAGTTGGAAACATACATGTACCATATAGATTATATAATTCTACAGTTTATATAATTTCTGTTAGGGTTGTATGGGAAGCCTCCTTAGCAGAGGCGGAGGCGAATGCGGAGGTGACGAGCTTCGCGGATGCGGAGGTTAACGAAAACGGAGGCGGAGGTGAAAGTGGAAGTGGAAAAATATGAATTCATGATTTTTTGAAGTAATAGATAGTCAAAAATTTTCATTTCAAATAATATACAACTCATGTATATAATGTATACCATACATACTAGTAATCAAAATTGATAAAAGTCGTATTATATGTCACAAACAACAGTTTTGCAGCTTTTTCACTTTCCATAAATCAAACCAGCTGAACTAAATGATTGAAATTGCCGGCGCCGATAAGTAAGTGCGAATAATGGGAGAAAAACTTCATATTTAGTGTTAAATCTCCACCATAATAAAGGATCATTTTCTATTTCCTTTTTCGTAGCCACTACTATTTTGCAACATATAACAGCCAGATTGGAATGCAAACTTTGTGTTGGTGGTAAAATCTGGAAGCTTGTGCTCGGTCCATTCTTCATGAAATTTGGTTATTGTCCAGGTTTTTTGAGAACAGAAGCTTCATCACCAACACTTCTTGCAATATTCAAGTCATGTAGAGTTCGCACTTGTATTGGTTTGGACTGAAATTGTTCTTTAACTATCTCATTCAAAATTTTAATTTGTACCTTTGGTCCAATTATGTAGCAAGAGAATACAGTGTATTGTTTGGAAGGTCACAACATCTGGAATTGATGTTTTAGAATGAATGGAAATTCTGATTCGTGTCCGATTTCATGTATTTCAACGACATAAATATCCCTCCGTTACAACTCCGCCAAAATTTTGCGGAAGCGGAGGTACGATTTCTTGCGGAAGCTCCGCAGTTGCGGAGGCGGAAGCGGAAGCGGAGCTCCGTTACAACCCTAATTTCTGTTATTTCATCAAAGTATTTAAAAATATTGATGGAATTCGTCGTTACCTACTACGTGATAATTTAACATGATGAACAGAAAAAAAACCTATTATCACAAAAATAATTTGAAAATTTATAAAACTGCGATTGCAATTTCGTTCAGTAGACCATCATCGGGCAGATTGAGTTAAGAACTGAATACATAATTATAGATTTACGTTTACGGGTGGAAAAGAATGATTGCAGGTACCTAAATAGACAAGTGGAACATATTTCAAGAAGGGCTAATCGAGTGGATTTCCCAAATTGGTACAATAAAATGTTCTTAGAAAAATCATTATTGTTTGAATACACTAAATATAGGAGACTATATCAAGTCAATCTGGTACTTCAGCAAGATATCATTTGCATTATGATTGAGTTTCAAAATTTCCAATGATTCTAAGTAACTTAGTTTGGTTCCTTTCGGTAATTTGTGCATAATTTGGAAGTTATCTATTTGTGGAAACGGGTGGTGGTTTTCACAGCAATGATTTGAAAACGTTGAATCTGTTTTATTTTTCAAAAAAGATTGTTGGTGTTCTTTAAATCTTGTCTTGAAAGATCGACCAGTCTGACCTATAGGTATACACTCTTTTACATACAGAACAAATCAACTTATAAACTACTGAACTTTCAAACCTAAGACAAAACTCTCAGGATTTTTATTCAATGCCAAAAATATCAATTTCAAATTTGAAATTTCAGGAGTTTATAAGTTGATTTGTTCTGTATGTAAAAGAGTGTATATAGGTCAGACTGGTCTATCGTTCAAGACAAGATTTAAAGAACACCAACAATCTTTTTTGAAAAATAAAACGGATTCAACGTTTTCAAATCATTGTTGTGAAAACCACCCAGAGGCGCCGACTTATGAAAAATATTGGGGAGGCCCATACTGGGGGTCTTGCCGCAGGAAATTTTCTGAATTTTCGATGAAAAATAGAGTTTTAAAATTTTTTAAAGTATTTTAGAGTCATATGATCAACATTAGAACACCGAAACCTCAACTCTCGATAACTCGACACTCCGGGAAACTTGAGAAGCCTGACACATTTTTTGGCGTTGAAAAATGAAAAAAAACATAAACACGCACGGTATTTTCGTAAAATATAGAAATAATTATGCTTATAGACTATTACAGAGCAGTGAATACATAGCTCTGAAAACACTGGAATTATATTTAAATAAATCCTCCACTATCAAGTTTAAAGTAAAAAACATAAAATTGAGCAGTCGCACAGTAATAGCACTTTGATTTAATAAGTGGAATAGCTAATTTCAGTTTACTTGGAATAAGGCTGAGGGTTCATTTAATGAAAACAATATCTCAAAGTTATTGCTTTGAGAATATTTAAGTATTATAAAATAATAAATATAAACATATTTAAGTATTTGAAAATAAGTAATACAGTAATATAGTAATACAGTACTAAACAAGTACTTATATTTTCAAAATTAAAATTTAACATTATTTATGTAGGTATTTAATTCTCTCTTTCATAAAGATTTTTTATATTGCTCTAAATACCAATACTAGGGCTAGAGTGTGTTTAAAAAGGTGCAAATGTCGAACGTCTGACTACATTACTAAATATTAAGTCGTTGATGACTGGTCGGGTATCCGATTCATCCAAAACATCTCGGTGGGCATGAAGAACAGCCAAGTTGTTCAATCGCTTGTGTTGTTGGGAGATATGACTTCAGACGTCTAAGGATCCTAAATTACCGTTCTGCTGTTGCTGTCGTGATTGGAACTACTTGGAGAAGCTTAACGCACTTCACTAATTCACATAAAATTTCTCCAACTGCAGACCCTTGTGGAATGTTACATCGCGCATGTTTTTTTGAGACTAGTTGTTTTTTAATAGCGATATCGGCTAACATATTCCAGTGTAAGCGCAGTCTCTCAATGTCTAGGACGTTTTTGAAAACTCAGTTGATTTTTCAAACTTTGTTTCACCTCTGTTTACTAATAGCAAATACTCTTGGTCAATTGCAATGCCCTGTGTGAGTCCAGTTGATGCAAACCGCTCAGTAATGCAAGATCGCACCTTTTCAAAAACTTCAATGTAAAGAAGTTTGTAGTATTCCTTCGGGGTTTTGAAAGTGTGCGGAGAGCTGGCTTCGATGTTTTCATTCTTCTTTGGTATTATACTCGATTCCGAGGAAGCAAAGGATCATCGTCTTATGAAGGTTTTTCTTTCAAACACAATTCCAAAAGTGTGCAAAACTATCACGCCTTCCATTGCGCATACAAATCAATCCCTATAATATTTTTTTCAGATCAGAAATACTTAGATGTGTTCATTGAATTTTTTCATTGACATCCCCTACTGGGTTCATTGCATGAAAATAAAGACGTAAAAAGAAATAAGTCTTGAATTGTTACATTGACTCAAGGGTGCCTGCACATTTGTAACCCTCCATTGTTTTGTCCTCTGGAGAAAAGGAAAATGAAAAATACCTACATCAATTTGCGATTTTACAAAGAATAATATGACTAATAATTTCTTAAATTATTGGGGGGGCTCGGGCCCCCCAAGCCCCATGGAGTCGGCGCCTATGAAACCACCACCCGTTTCCACAAATAGATAACTTTCAAGTTATGCACAAATTACCGAGAGGAACCAAACTAACTTACTTAGAATCATTGGAAATTTTTAAAATAAATCATAACGCAAATTATATCTTGCTGAAAGACCAGATTGGCTTAATATATTCTCCTATATTTAGTGTATTCAAACAATAATAATTTTTCTAAGAACATTTTATTGCACCAATTTGGAAATCCACTCGATTAGCCCTTCTTGAAATATGTTCCTCTTGTCTATTTATGTACCTGCAACAATTCTTTCCCACCCGTAAGCGCAAATCTATAATTATGTATTCAGTCCTTAACTCAATCTTCCCGATGATGGTCTAGTGACCGAAATTGCAATCGCAGTTTTATATATTTTTCAAATTATTTTTGTGATAATGAACGTAGTAAATTCAAGTTTTGTTTTTGTTCATCAATTAAAAATATTTATGCAAAAGTATAACTGGTATATTTTTGCTATTGAAGGATAAATACAAGATAGTTCCTTCATAATTACTTTCTTTAGAAATTAGTTCTTTAGTCCAATGTGTTTTCATTAATAAAAGTACGTTTTTAATTATAGAGTATTCAATCATCAACCAGGATCAACCATGTGAACATGATCCGTCACCTTTAGTTTTAGTAAATTTGAGACCAGTAAAGTTTGAGTCCCATGGTCACTCTATTAATCTCATTGAAGAATAACTTTCTATTAACCTTGTTTTAAAGATTGGCCAAGGCTTTCAGTTGAATTCAGCCATTTAATTAACAGCCTAGCCCTCTAAAAAATTTGTTACTTCAACCGATCGAAGATGACACTGACCCACACATACTCACACACATACACACACACACACACACCATCACACACACACACACACACACACACACACACACACACACACACACACACACACACACACACACACACACACACACACACACACACACACACACACACACACACACACACACACACACACACACACACACACACACAGTGTGTGTAGGCTTAATTCAAAAATATTTTGTAGCAAGTGCCATTCATTTTCCGAGATGAAAATCATCCGAAAGGTTACAATGGATACTGCATCGATCTCATGGATAAAATAGCAGAAGTTTTGAGATTTGAATATGAAATAATACTTGCCACTGGTAATATTTTCGGAAACATGGACGAGCAAGGTAAATGGAATGGATTAATCAAAGATCTCATGGATAAAAAAGCCGACATTGGACTTGGTTCAATTTCCGTGATGGCAGAACGTGAAAATGTCATCGATTTTAGTGTTCCTTATTACGATTTAGTTGGAATCACTATTTTGATGAAGGTACCATCCGTACCTACTTCTTTGTTTAAGTTCTTGACTGTCTTAGAAGATGAAGTGTGGTATTGTATCTTGGCCGCTTATTTCTTCACAAGGTGAATAAATAACGATTAGCACAAGTTTTGACTTGCAAAAGTAACAGTGTTGAATGAGTTTTGCTAATGTTTCAAATTAATTTCAACACGGCTAGTTATACCTATGTCTTATAATTTCTGAGAAATGATACTATTTAAGCATGCTTAGGTATTTGTGGTATAGGTACTTTTGCAAGTATAAACTTGCAAAAAGTGTGTGAATATTGTTGGAATTCATTGGTATAGGAATTAGTACTGTAGTAACGAAAATATTGTTTTGAAGTAAATAATTTTCTCTCATTACCAATTTATTTATGAAAATAATACTTGCTTTTCATTAGGTTAGATAATATGTCTTCTTAGAAAGATTTCAATGTTTATATATGATTTTTTGGTTCAATAAATACCTGATAAATTCTGACACCCAATTTTAAATCAAATTTTTTTCTACGATATTTTCTAGCAAAGAGAAAATTTTATGCTAAAATTCTTTAGCGATTGATATTCTCTCTGATTTTAATTTTAAGTCGAAACAGATTCAATATTTGTAATATCGCGAAAATTATTGAAGTTTTTAAAATTATTGCAATTAAACTTATATACTATATTCATTCAAAAATATGAAAGATTTCAGTCATTACAGACCGTTTAATGAAAGCAGGATGAATATCAAATTACATTTACTTTAATTAAGTTGATACAGAATAAGACTCCACTAGTGAATTTAATACTTAAATGAAGTCTAGTGATGAAATTTCAGCATGTTGTCTATGATTTATTTTGCACTGTCGGCGAAAATAGTGACATATATCAGTAAAACAATTCGAAATAGCTAAAATACAAACTTCAAACTTTGTAGTTAGATCAGATTATTGCATACCTGAAAATGAGATAATCATGAAACAATCATCTTTGGAAACAAGCTCTTTATATATTTATATATATATATATATATATATATATATATATATATATATATATATATATATATATATTTAAAATCAATAAATGTCAAAGAAATTTCAATATTTCAAAAGTTTTGAAAAAGCCACGAATGTCGTGGCGAAAAGTAAAATTTTTAATAAAATCGATTTTTTTTTGAAATTCACCAAGCCTATTATTGCTAATAATTATCAAAAAGTTATTTATATATATATATATATATATATATATATATATATATATATATATATATATATATATATATATATATATATATATATATATATATATATATATATATATATATATATATATATATATATATATATATATATATATATATATATATATATATATATATATATTAGAAAAACATCTTTATTGAATAGTTTACGTTTCGACATGAAATGAATGACGAAACGTTAACTATTTGATAATGTCGTTCTATTATTGCTAGAAAAGACAGTAATAGACTTTTTTAATACAAAATGGCGAATGCGTTTTATCTGTCACCTGGCAACTCCTTCCACTAAATTAATTTTTATAGAAACTACACATTTGATTTTTATAATTCCTTCACACAAGTATTTCTCCATGAAAAAACTCAAGTATCAAGTTTCATGATGATCGGTCAAACAGTGTAGAAGTTTAGCGTTTTCCTATATATATATATATATATATATATATATATATATATATATATATATATATATATATATATATTTATATATATATATATATATATATATATATATATATATAAATCTACAATTTTCATATATAAGATATGAAAAATTCTTACCTACCGAATTATCTGAGATTGATGGCTTATTCTTAGAGACATACTCAACGAACACTTGTTTCTTTTTAATGTCAAGAGGCTTATTATTACAGATTTTGAAAAAAAAACTATATACAAAATTAATCTGATATTGAGGTTTAAGAAAATGAAAAATTTACTTGCTACAGTCAAATATAATTTATTTTCGGGTATTATAATAAGAGTCTAATCCAGCTACTGAAATTATTTATATTCCTGAAAATAGTATAGTCTCGTCAACAGTAAAGCTTTCACATAAAGAAATTTAATGATTATTGTCATCACAAAAAAGAGTTTTATATGAATCCTATAATTTCTAGTTTTCTGCTGTGGCTTTTCGACCGATGGAGTCCTTACAGTTACCAGAATAACAGAGAAAAATACAAAGACGATGAAGAGAAGAGGGAGTTCTTTTTAAAAGAATGTCTCTGGTTCTGCATGACTTCTTTGACTCCACAAGGAGGCGGAGAAGCTCCCAAAAACTTATCCGGAAGATTAGTTGCCGCCACGTGGTGGTTATTTGGTTTCATTATAATTGCTTCGTATACTGCCAATCTCGCTGCTTTCTTGACCGTTTCTCGTTTAGAGACTCCAATAGAATCTTTGGATGATCTCTCTAAACAGTACAAGATTCAGTATGCACCGCTCAACGGTTCTGCCACTGCAACTTACTTCGAGAGAATGGCAAATATTGAAGGAAGATTCTATGAGTGAGTATTTAGTACTCGGATATATGAAAAAGTGACATTTTTCGTTCAATATAATTTATCTACTCCTATTGAATAATATATTCATTATTCAACTGCGTTTTAGCAATTAATAGTATCTATTGCAAAATAGCGTGGGTAATAATAACTCACTGCTATAACTCACTGTATAGTCTACTAAGATCCCAAGTAAGATTGACCGTCTCTCATCTGCTAATGTCACTTGAATAATTCTGACGTTTTCAAATTAAGTTAATACTACCTAGTTATTCTGAATTTGTACTTGTATCTTAGTATTTATTGTTATACTGGTAGATAAAGTATAGTATTCAACTTGCGGTAATGGTCATAACTTACTTGATGAATTACAGCACTCGCTTGCAGCTCGTGCTGCAACCTTCATCTGCGTGAGTTATGACCTACATTACCACTCGTTGAATAATATACTATTAATCTATGAACAAGACAATTTGACAGAACATAGTAGTGATTTAGTTCCATATATTTCCTATGAAACCAACGTTTTATAAAAAAGTTCATTGAGATGAAATATTTCCTAACTGAGGTCCTCTTTTTAATATACTACATACAGTAAACAAGGAAAATTCTTCAATAATTTGAACCATTATCAATCAAGTTTCCAAGGGAGCTGGTTATATGTATTCTGCGACGACAATTCTAGATTCACATTCCAACTGTTATAGTTATAGAAATAGTCAAAATCTGCATACAGTTGTTTCGATCTTATTATATTTCATCGGTGCAGCTTATTTGACTTGGAGTGAATTACCAAATTTCTAATTGTTCCCCAATACAAATCGCGGTCGGGACTACTATCTGGATAACTACCTATAACAATATTGTAAACCAACAATTCATCGCTTAGATCGAAAATGCAGAATCCCGTCCGGAGAATGAATAACTACGTGGCATGAAATGTATACTCTGCAACTGTAGTTTATGTGGTTCCAAAGCACGCTAACTTAGCGTTCTCAAAAAACTCTAGAAATACTCATCTGATGATACTGATGAAACCTAATTAGATCGAAACAGCTGTATACAGATTTTAAGTTGGGGTGACTCGCCGTTTTTTATAATTCAATGTTGGATTGTGAATATAGAATTCTCGTCGTGGAATACATATAACCAGCTCCCTTGAAAAATTGTTTGTAAATTTTTTCAATTATTGAAGAATTTTCCTTATTCACTTTATGTAGTAGGTATATTAAATTGACCATGGTCAACTTGTATATTTTCCATGATTTGAGTATTTCTCTTTTCAATAAAACTGATTAAAATTTGTCAAACTTGGAGAGTAAGTTCATGAAAACGACAGTTATTTAAAATTGTGTATCTAATACCAACTTTCCATGCCCTGACCATGAAATTTGTTCTTATCTGGGTTCAGAATATAACACGCAATTAGATAAAAAAATATAGAAGTAATAATTTCTTATAATATATCATATTGAAAGACACTGAGGGAGAAAACAAAACATTTCTAGTATCAATATGATCTTCTAATAAGGTCAATTGAATAGTCGTTTAGTGGAATATTATTAAAATTATAAACCAACTTGAAGTAAATCACTTGACTTGATTCCACTACAATTGCTATATTTATTCGACATATCTTTTTCTTACACCGATCTAGTTAGTCGAGTACTTAGCTTACGCTGGCTAGTATTTGGGAGGTCTCGGGTTCAAACCCCGGGGCCGACTGGTCTGCCATGAGTTTTTTTCAGAGGTTTCCTCATGGTAATGTAAACCACTGCTTGCAAAATTATAAGGCGAGTGCTGTGACAGTATTAATCCTCTGAACCCTACTCACACTTCTCATGTTCCATAAATATCCTGTCTCACCTATCCTTAATGCACTTGTACATACAAGTATCCTCTGATCTGGCTGACGGAGTTAATCCCAAACTCAAGCTGCCCGCCTCCCTGACACATACTTCAGGGAGGAATTGAACACGTGTGTTTCTTTTTTTTCCTAACCCATTATCAAAAGTTTTCTAATTGAGGAATGATATGAATAGACATATTGTTGCATTTTCAAAACAGTGTTACAGTAGTAATATTTTAATTATATTATGCAGGATATGGAAAGATATGAGCTTAAATGATAGTTTGAGCGACATTGAAAGAGCGAAGCTCGCTGTATGGGATTATCCCGTTAGCGATAAATACACCAAGATGTGGCAAGCAATGAAAGAAGCTGGGTTCCCAAAAAGTTTGAAAGATGCTACAGACAGAGTAAAGGCATCAGCATCTTCCTCTGAAGGATTTGCCTATTTAGGAGATGCTACTGATATTAAGTACCTTGAAATGACCAATTGTGACGTGAAACCTGTAGGCGAGGAATTTTCCAGAAAACCTTATGCTCTGGCAGTCCAGCAAGGATCACCGTTGAAAGATCAACTTAATACTGCGTGAGTTATGTCTGAATTTCGTGCGTGTTGGTGTACTAATTAGAGTCTGAAATAACCGTCTATATGCACACAAACACACACACACACACACACATATATATATATATAAACATATATATATATATATATATATATATATATATATATATATAAATATATATATATATATATATATCTGAATATATGTATCCATGGCATTTTTTAAGGATTTTTCACTAGGTGGCCAAAAGAAAAATTGCTCCGCAAACACATGTTTGCGATTGTTGGCCAGCAATCCAAGAAATCAGAGATCTCGACACTTCAGACGAAGGTGCAAAAATGTCGCATAAGCTGCTTCGACTGATATCAGTGACATGTGGGATTCTGCAGAAACTGTTGTGCTCTTTACTGGTCACGTCACCTCACTCCATGATTGTTGAGAAAGTAATTTCTCATTATAATCAAATTAAATCAAATCACCGACTGTCAACTTCAGATGAGACCATCAACTCGAGAATGTTTGTGGCACTGAATGGAGTAGGTACAGCTTCATATGATCCGAGGCCAGCTGTAGCAGAGTTCCTTCGCAAGAAAGAGAGGCGTTACCGAGAACCTGATCTCACCTTGTACTCCGACATGGATTTCGTTCGGAAGTTTTTTCGTAAAGATGGCGGTTTGTGATTTTATAATCATATCTACTCAATAGACGAATTGTGATCGACGGGTTGTGACTCATTCATACCAAAACATTTGCAATAAAAAAAGTAATCCCAGAAATAGTTATTTTTCCTATCCAACTCATTATATACTTGCCCACAAATTCTAAATTATATGCTGACAAAAATCCTCGAGCACGTGCAGAATTTATAGAATTTATATATCTAACGGAAGTCGTGGGTATGTTTTTTTTTTCCATATAAATCCTCGTTGACAGTATATTTGATGAACTGTCATTCATTCGTTGATAAATTTCTTCGATTAGCACCAAAAAACTTCATTAGAATAAGCAAGTTATATATTTTTTGACATTTTGGGGAAATCATGTATGTTCATAAAATTTCTCACATTATTTCAGTTAGGTGTTGTTCACGCATTTTTGAAAATTGGTTGTGGCCAGATTATGATTACTACGTGGCCACGGCGGACTACTACGTGGCCATTTGGCCACGTTAGTATTACTTGAAAAATGCCCTGTGTATAACTTTATAAAGAAATAATGTTGTCCGAAGCTAATTTTCGAAAGAAATTGCATATAATTAAACAAATGGCAGTAAATAATGGTTATTCTCCCAATATGATTGACAGCCTCATTCAGAAGAAAAAATACAAAATGGAAATTTCAGAAGTTTACCCACTTATATCCGAGAAAAGTAGAGTATTTAATATACTTGGGCAAACCTTCCGAAAACCTGAAATTGTTTTTTCATAAACCAAATTTCAAAATTTCATATGAAACCAACAATAGCATTGGAAAATTGATTAAAAACAACAAATCAAAAATTCATAGAGATGAACGTACTAGTGTTAATAGACTCGACTGTAACGATTGTGAAAAATTCTATATAGGACGTACAATTCAAAACTCGAATACACGAACACCAACGTAGCTATATTAAGCAGAAAACTGACTCTAATTATGCGTGCCATCTTATTCAAGAAAATCATACCTTTAATCACAATTATAATATATTACAATTAGAAAATAGTCTCCATAAAACCAACTGTTGGGAATCCCTATACATCAATAAATATAAAAATTCCGGAAACCTAGTTAACGACCAGATTGAAGTAAACTCTTCTACTCTCCTTAATCTGTTCAATGTAGGTACCTACTAATGGCTCTGAATGAATTGCTTATTGTCATTTAGTTTCTCTGGAAACCCCTCTGTTATATTCAATTTTCGTATAAATAGATTGTTTTGTAATACCATAGTTAAGTACGAGATGAAGTCAATGTTATGACGAAACGCGTTTGCTCAATAGATTTTTATTCCAACCTGTGAAATTTTAGTTTTTTTATTTCTTTATAAAGTTATGAATATGAACTTTCACCAATTAAATGCCAATTCAATTCAATAAATATATATAATTTTTGTTTCGTACATGTTAGTGTCTATGTTGCGTTTTTACTTTTTTGATTTTCTTACTTTTGAAAAAGTCACGAACTTCGTACGTCGACTTTTTATGTAGATCCGTGTAAAAATTTTTAAGGCTTGTTTTTGCCGAGAAGAGACAAATAAGTATATTTTTCAAATATATAAAAATAACTGGATATGTTTAATAGATGAAACTCTCTTTGAACGTCTGCTCTTTGTTGTATTTTTCTGAGAAGATAATAGTCGTGCTATATAGTTTTTTTTGTCAGAAAATTTTATACTTGAAAAAAATTGGTGGATTAGGGAAACTTGCATTTGAGATATCAAACTCCTAAATTTTTGAGCATTGTACAGGAGAGAACAATATTAGAAATTTTGATCACGAGTGAACTACTCTTATTTTCGAAAATATTAAAAAAGTTTATTTAGAAATGTTCAAATTTGAAAAAATATTCAGATTTGAAATCAAATCCACCTGCGCAAATGAAAAAAATCCATTTTTAAATTTTTAGGGATGAATTTAATGATTGATTATTCAAGTTTCTGAACGTTTTTGAAATTTTGTTTTCATTCATGTTCAATACATATGTAAATTAGGACTACCATTCAAGGTAACACTATGATTAAAGTGATCGTAAACTTTGGAGGGTGTATGGAGCTAATGAAAATCGGTTATTGAAATAGTATTTCACTCTCAAATTTCTCTGAATTGAGGTTGAAAAAAGAAAAACGTGCTTTTTGTTAACAGCCGCCATTTTAATGTAGAGCGAATTGAGTTGTTTTTTGGAAAGTGGTTTTTGAAGCTTTCAACTATGTTTCTTAACATTCAAATGTAGTTTTTTGTGGGTTTTAAGGTTTTTCCGACGCCCAAATTGCTGTTTCTAGTTTCCTCATCATTTTGAAAATTTTAATTTTTCAGTATACTTCAACTGCTGAATCGCAGAGAACTTGAACGCCTGAAAGATCAATGGTGGACAAGAAATCCAAATAGAGTGGTTTGTGACGTCCATGAGAATCAATCAGATGGTATAAGTATACAAAATATTGGTGGAGTCTTCATTGTCATTTTTGTTGGTATAGGACTCGCATGTATCACTTTAGCCTTCGAATATTGGTGGTATAAATGCCGGAAAGTTGTTAACGTAGTCACAGTTCAGGAAGCTTTTGATGCCAATAAACCACCGAAAACCAAATTCGGAGAAGGATTTGGGAAAACGAAGTTTGATAAAGAAATATTCAATGAGGAAACTTTCGGTAAAAATCAGTCGAAAGATAAGGGAAAGGCTACAATTGAACCTACTAAATTGTACCGGGGAGTACATTATTGAAAATAAATATTGAATAGGGGAAAGTGGGGAATACCGCGCACCTAAGGGAAATTCTTAATAGCACCGCAACCACTACTATGAAACTATGAAATTGGTCTGAATACCTCAAATATTTAGTTATAATAAAATACTTGCGCTCTTATTAACGTTTCTGACTTTCGATTTTCTGAAATTTTTTAAATTATCAGCATTTGATTTTTCGCAGTTTTCCCCACCCCTTGAGGCAAAACCGCACATAGTTTGGGGTAACTTCACGTATAAAAGAAATATATAAACTTAAATAAAATATACTCAATTTGAACAAAAAATAACAATGACTAGTTAAGTATCATTGTATTCAATGAATCAAATCAGAAAATATTTCACGAGTAAGAATATTTGAAACTGATTCTTCATTTCTGGATGTGGACTGTTTGTGAAAAAAATTGCAAGAAAACTTTTTTAATTTTTAAAATTGTGTTTAATTTCATTTTCTACTTCAAAATTGTTTGCCATGTTTCTTAGGCCAAAGGGGTAAACCCAAAAAATAAATTTGCCAATTTTATCAAATGATTCACTAAATCTTGTTCTTGTTGAGCAGATAATGTACGTTTTCTACCTAAACCATCTCCTGGTAACGCAAGTTTCTTGTTGCCTCGAAGTGACTATTCTGGAATGTTGAAGGTATAAGATTTTGCTATATGATCTAATTAGGGGTTATATCGCGCATAACCGCACGGTATGGCCCCACAGGTAGGTAACCAACGAGAAATAATCGCTCATTTAGAAAAAGCAAACTGGCATTTTCTTTGAAAATACGAAACAAAGGTACTGACGATCTAACACAAATAAAAACACACCTTAAAAACTAAAAAGATTCACTTCCTTTACTCATTTCACATGGAAAAATCTATAGCAACAAAAACAAACAGAAGCCGAATGCCAACACGTGGTTGAAATTAGCACTATCTGCAATAATGCAGCGTCGTTAAGGTGTCGAACACTAGAGGGCTACACTATCAAAATTACAAATAGAGGAATTACAGAGCCCTAATAGAGATGCGCGATATTGCCCCGTGAGCGGTTTTCCCCCACATTCCCCTACACGAGAGCAAATAACTTATCAACTATTTACACTTCACAAAAGCATTAAATATAATACTTTATGATAAGCGCGCACCTCAGTGAAAATTACACCTAAAAGGTTGATAAAAATTGAAGATATTTAGCAACCGGATTGGTCTTTATTGAGAATTGAATAAAAGACTCTCTTCACTGAATCGAAGTTGTCGATCACCTCTTTCCATCGAGATTGGTCGATCGAAGAAGGGGGCAATCGACAAAATTGTAAATCGACTTGGCGACTCGTTTATCATGCACTGTCGGTAAGATCAAAAAGAATCCTATCGATAATGAAAATTCAGTGAAGAAGTTCCTTAAGATTGAGTATAAACAGCGGTGCTGACTCCTAAGGGCCTGAGTGGGTCCGAGCCTCCTCAAAATTTTAGTTGGGGGGCAGAGCCCCCTCCCAATAATTAAAAAAAAATATTAGTTATTTCATGCTTTGTAAAATAACGAAATTATGTTGACATTTTTCATTTCAATCATTTACTAATTTTGAGCAATATCAAAAATCTTTATGAAATAGAGAGTTGAATACATACAGAATGTTAAATTTTCAGTTTCGAAATATAAGTAATAGTTTAGTACTGTATTAATATATTACTAGAGTACTGTATTATTTATTTTCAAATACTCACGTATCTTTTGATTCATATTTTATAATAGGTACTCAAATATTCTTAAAGCATTAACTTTGAAATATTGTTTTTATTTCATGAACCCTGAGACTTATTCAAAGTATGCTTAAATTAGCTATTTCACTTATAGGTATTAATCAAAGTGCTATTACTGGGCAACAGCAATATTTAATGTTTTATTCTCTTAATGATAGTTTAGGACTTATTAAAATATAATTTTAATCTTTTCTGAGCTATATACTCACTGCTCTGTAATAGTCCAAAAGCATGATTATTACTCTAAATTAAATTAGCTTTGTACGAAAATACCCTGTGTTTCGGTTTTCAAAGCCAAAAAATGTGTCAAGCTTGTCGAGTTTCCCGCAAAGGTCGAGTTATCGAAAGTCTAGTTTTTGTGGGTCTAATGTTGATCATATGGCTCTAAAATGCTTAAAAAAACTTTTAAACTTGAAAAAAAAAATAAGTCGGCAGCTCTGGGTATAAATGAGATAAAAGATGAATTATATGAAAGTATCAAGCCCTACAAGGCATGAATATTATATTGAAAATAAAATCACTGGCTCCGCTGTCAGAAATTTTGAAACAAAATATATTTTTCATTAGAATCATAACGTGATAACTCTTCATTTATACTTGAGAAAATCTTTATTTCACATCACTCACATTTTATGTTCGGGGAAAACGATTTTCACACTGGTGTTGAACTTTTGAAATATAATATAAAATTGGTTTATTTTAACAGCTTTCTGAAATTTCTAAATTTCTGGATATCTATAGTTATATTGCTGAATTCGTATCTGAAACATACGGATAAAAAGTGTATTTACGTTCCTGAAAAATAAGACCTAGAATATTGATTTCGATTTATTATTTTCAGTGAACTTGTTATTTATTTTTAAGCTCTTATTTTCCAAATAACATCTGATTATAATTTCATTTTTATATGTTTCAGATACAATTTTACTACTTTATTTTATTGATTATCGAAGTCCAGAGATCTATAAATGACGAAAATATATTGTACAATACTTTTGAACAAGAAACTTCATGAAAGATTTAACTTTTATTAGCTATGTTGATATTAGGATTATAGGTTTAATAAAAAGTACCCTTTTCAATTGACACTAATTCGGAATATAGTTTCACAAAGTGAATAATTAGGCTGCATTCTATTCACTATTGAGTTGAAAATAAATAGAATTCACAAGTGTGAGAAAATAAAATATGAATATTTGCAAGTATTTTTGCAATTTTCTTCAAATATTCTCATATCATCAGGTTTTTCAGATTCACCAAAAGTGCTATAACAGATTTGATTTGTAATCTTCAAATAAATGTACCTGATACTTTTTAATATACTTCAAGCTGTATAATCGCATGGTAGTTAAATGTATGACGTTTGGATAATAAGTAGATTTTTCCACCTGCTTAGTTTATAATGATATATTCCAATATGAATTTTTCACCTGATACCATTTACGAAATTGAAGAAAATTCTAAAAATAGTTTTTGCAAAATATGATGTTAATTTACATCACCATGTGTGCATTTTTTAATTCAATAAATTTTGATTTTCTTTTAATGATTGTTTAATTTCCTCAACTCAACCAATTGATATCTAGGTATATATATATATATATATATATATATATATATATATATATATATATATATATATATATTATATATATATATATATATATATATATGGAAAAGAAGGAAAGGAAACACACGTGTTTCATTCCTCCCTGAAGTATGTGTCAGGGAGGCGGGCAGCTTGAGTTTGAGATCAACTCCTTCAGCCAGATCAGTGGATACACTTGTATGTACAAATGCATTAAGGATAGGTGAGACGGGATATTTATGGAAAATAGGAGGTGTGTGTATGGTTCAGAGGATTAATACTAGCCCAGCATCCGCCTTATAAGTTTGTAAGCAGTGACTTCAATTACCATGAGCAAACCTCTGAAAAAAAAATCATGGCAGACCAATCGACCCCGGGGTTTGACCTCCCAAATACTAGCCAGCGTACCTATAAGTACTCAACTAAACTAGCTTGGTTTATATATATATATATATATATTATATTATATATATATATATATATATATATATATATATTATATATATATATATATATATATATAATATATATATATATATATATATATATATATATATATATATATAAATTTTATACATTCTAAGCTGAGCACTAATGACATGCGAACAAATCATATTGCCATCTATTAGAAACTGTGAGAGGTAACTCAAGTTAGGTCAAACAGTAACGCTAAACGTCGAAAGCTCATGCCACGGCACACTCATAGATGGCCATCATAGTGTGAGGTTCTACATCGCTCGATTTTCCACCAACATAAAATTCGAATGCTCATATTTTAATAACCAACGAGCATAAATGAAAGACGTTGGCTGCACGTTAGAGCTTACACAATATATGTATCTGTCCAGAGTTATTCGTTGCCATATTCCTACACAGCAAAAGATTACAAGTAAAAATGCACAAAGATAGACTGTTGCCATTATACCCCATATCATGGGTAATATGGCATCATACGATAGGTAATATGGCAACATGCTATTCTCTTATGAAATGAGCTATTATACGAAATTTAAAAAAAACTTTCTTTCTTACAATATAACATATAGATATCATTATATCTTATGTCTTCAGAGATATAGAAGTATTTAGTACTTGATCTGGAACACAATCTGCACAATATATGTTTGATGGAGTACATATCTCGTGAGTCCAATGATTACATTTCACACATTGCAGACAATCATATTTTGGAGTTTTTTTATCAAAATAGTATCCACGGGGTTGTCCACAATATTCTGATTCATCAGAAAAAAAAATGATGAGGCATAATTTCTAATATTGGATCATATGACAAATAAAATGAAAACACATATTTTTTTTTTTTTTTTTTAACTCGAGGGACCTGCAGTTTAAAGCCGGTTCCGAACGGCCAATGGGCTTGTAAACTATGTACATGACCCAACAATTTTTAATCATAAATAACCACTAAATTCCGGACATACACAACACCCAAGAGCGAGGTGGGACTCGAACCCACGATCCTCGGTTTACAAACGTTATAAGGCGGTTCACCTCACCGCTGGTCTACCGAGGCCTCTAAAACACATATTTATTATGCCTATAACAGAGTGTTCAGCCAAAGTAAAGTAAGATTATGATTCAATATTTAGCATACTCCTATTAAAATTAACGAGATCTACTTAGAACTTCCTGCACGTCCATATATAACTAAACATTAAAAAATATTTTACACGGTAGTTACCTTTATATTGACGTTATTCACTAACAAACTGATATATTCGATTTTTGAATGATTCACGCGTGTTTCCTATCTGGCACTAATATGGCTGAACGGATATTATTGCCAAATGTTGATTTGGAACTGAAATATCAAACTGCGGAGTATTACCCAGCGCGGTATATTCACCTAATTTACTCTATAAGTATATATATATATATATATATATATATATATATATATATATATATATATATATATATATATATATATATATATATATATATATATATATATATATATATATATATATATATATATATATAATATATATATAAATTTCAGTTCATCACAAGTTGATAAATTTGAATTTCCTTTTAGTATTCAATAGTTGAAATAGAATCGTATTATTTCAAAAAGTGGCCAAAGACAACTTCGAACTCATTTTCGATAATTTTATGATGAATAAGCAGAAGAGCTCTGTCAGTTATGTCACTTATTTACAGCCTACTCAATTTGAACTCCCAGTGTGCACTTCAAATATATACATAAAATCATTCCACGTACTAAATTGCAACCCTCAAACTCAATCAGCAGAAGCTGCGGAGATCCGCAAAACTTCAAAAACAAAGAAGAAATATAGAATCTCTACATTAAAAGGGCGGCGGATAGAAAAAACAGTTGAAATCACCAGTTGAAATCACAGTTGAAATCACTCACTATCAATTCAATTCCTTCTTGTCATTCATGTTAATGTCATTTCTTGTCAACAATTTTACATTAATGTATATATATATATATATATTATATATATATATATATATATATATATATATATATATATATATATATATATATATATATATATATATATATATATATATATATATATATATATATTGTAACGTTGTTGCTCGCGCACCAACGTTAGTGGTGCGCAAGCTGGTTATTCTACTGGAGGGGCAAGCTGGTTATTCCACTGGAGGGGCAAGCCACTGCCTATATAACCCGAGCACCGAGAATGCAGAAGGCATTCGAGACCAGACCACCGAGGAAGCAGCATCGCCCTGGGAAAGCGGTGAATTCGACGGCAAGCGACTGAAACTGAAGACGACGAGGAGTGAAGAAGGACCTAGATGGGCTGAGAGATTGTCCATCAGACACGTTCTTCATCGGTTCGCTAGTAAGGAGCAGCGCCCAACAGAGGACGGCACGGTGGGATGGAAGCGGATCGTCAGGTTCGAAGACGAATGATGCTGGTTGCAGACGGCGAGAGTGAAGATGGATATTGGATCTCGATGTCGGAGTAATGGCAGTTACAGACGACGAGTGTGAAAATGGATGTTCGATCTCGAGGTCGGAGTGATGAGCATTTTTCAAGATCGAACCAACCTGGGATGAAGCGAACATACTTCCAGTCGACAGAGAATGCCACGGGCAGTCGTCAGGTATGTTTACTTGATTTCAAAATTAATGCGACGCGACGCAGAGAGATATACACTTGGGTCTTGAAATATAGACACAAGGAAGGGAACAGGTTCTAGTGCTGACCGCAGCACGAGAGTCCTAATCTAAGTGTGAGACTGGAGGTTTAGTAGGCTTATGCCCGGAAACCGAAAGAACAGAGGTATTTTTAGTGGGTAGGCAATGTTGATATATATTTATATATATATATCAACTATTGAATCCCACACAGGCCGGGTTCGCAACCGGTATCGCTTTTGAAGTTTTCACCTCGATTTTAAAAAAAAAAAAAAAAAACAAAAAAAAAAAAAAAGCAGAAGAACCAAGCTAGTTAGTTGAGTGCGTTAGGTACGCTGGCTAGTATTTGGGAGGTTTCGGGTTCAAACCTCGTGGCCGACTGGTCTGCCATGGTTTTTTCTCAGAGATTTCCTCATGGTAATGTGAGTCACTGCATGCAAACTTATAAGGCGAATGCTGGGCCAGTATTAATCCTCTGAACCCTACCCACACTTCCTATGTTCCATAAATATCCCGTCTCACCTATCCTTCATGCACTTGTACATACAAGTGTATCCTCTGATCTGGCTGAAGGAGTTAATCCCAAACTCAAGCTGCCCGCCTCCCTGACACATACTTCAGGGAGGAATGAAACACGTGTGTTTCCTTCCTTCCTTTCAATGAAGAAGGCAGTTCTTGGGACTCCTAGGAACTCTCTCCCTTAGACTGGGTATTGACCAGTCTAACTCCTGTCCGTCGGCAAGTATTGATTGCTGACAAATTCCTGAGACTGTGTATTGAACAGTCTCTTCCCGTTCCGTCCGACAAGTACTGATTGTCGGAAACCCTCGTAGGTTGGGTATTGACCAATCTATTCCGTTCCGTCCGACAAGTACTGATTGTCGGAATTCCTAGTAGGCTGGGTATTGACCAATCTATTCCGTTCCGTCCGACAAGTACTGATTGTCGGTGAATTCCTATAGACCGGGAGCTGACTCGCTTACAGTGGCCAACGAGGTTGACCAGCTGGCGGCGACGAAACCGACCCCGGTCCCCGTAATCACGTCAAGCAGAATCGCGGACCTAAGATCGCAGAGATCCAGCACATTCCTGCGCTTCGCTCCATCCTCGACTGACAAAGGACTGCCTGCGCACTGGAGGTGCGCTCGACGCAGCGAAACGAGACCAGAGCAGAAGCAGATGCGCGTTGGATCATACTATTTAATTATTTGATCTTTGTTGATAATTTACTGTAAATAAACTTGTATATAACTAAAAGATACCTTCTTTTTAATTCAGGAGAACCGACACGAAAAGAATATATATATATATGATATATATATATTATATATATATATATATATATATATATATATTATATATATATATATATAATACTTATATATTAATATATCCAGAGGTCCAACTGTACTATCTGGGGTTCTTCTTGAGGCAGAAATTTTTGTAGATTCAGTTAAAATTTTGGCATCCCAAAATTTTGAGAAAGGTGAAATCTTCCACCCGTTTATGAATATGACAGGCACCCTCTTTTCATCAATAATTAGCATTAGGATTGTATATTAATCAGAGTTTCCTAGACTACTAGACTGGCCGGAATTGAAACTTAACTGCCCAATATAGGTATTCCGCCAAATTTATGACAGTTGAAAGGTATAAATGTATATATATATATATATATATATATATATATATATATATATAGATATATATATATATATATATACATAATCATTTATTTATGACAAAATCTATAGGACAGAGATCAAATGAGTTCTTGGCACCAGAACTCTAGAACAGCATCCCCGATGAACTTAAAATCATGTCAAGTAAAACATTCAAAAGAAGTTTGAAAAATTGTGTGCTGACCTGCCCTAGGGCATACGTTCATAGTTTGATAGAAACGAAAATATAAATTGAATGAAGTTTCATTTCATAAGGTATCCTGATAGGTACATTTTTGTTTCCATATCGCATCTTCCATGCAACTAATCTCCAGATGAGGTTGATCCAAATTCAAATATTCCAAAAGTCAATTGCTTCTTGCTTTAATTTCAAAAATTTTTTTGTGTCTTATTGTGAATAATTCAGTTATTGCGGTGTATATGTGTGTATTTTTTTAAAAATTATTTATTTTTTGATGTTTTTGATATTTTGTTTTTTATATTTCTGATATTTTATTATTTTATATTTTTAATTGCTACACTGTCTCGGAACAAGTATTCTACTTACCGAGTATATTTACTCATCATATCTTAGTATTTAGTATTTTTTTATCCATTTCCCATTTCATTAATGCCTGTCGTGTGATATTCAATAGGACGTTCTAGTGGAGTGTTCATTACTATTATCTTATACTACTTCTATTATAACGTATTGTATTGCTTGTATTATTATGTAAGTTGTGAATAAATTTATCATTATTTATTAAAGCCCTTTTATTTGAGCATCTTAAATTTAACTTTTAGCTCGAAACTTTCATGAAAAGGGAACTGACAACAGCAGTGAAAAACACATTCAGTCAAAAGAAAATGTAAAAAAAAATAATGTTTTTCACAAACATTAGTTTCTGTAATATATTAAAACTGCTGAGGATTCAAATTCGGGCAATAAAGTTTCCATAAGAGAATTACATTACTTAATTTTTATTTCTTCGAACGATTTTCCATTCTCGAAAATCTTATGATTAATTCATTTTTAATGTCACTTTCTTTTGATTCTGAATCTATGATATTTAGCGGCCCGAAGCATACCCATTATTCTTCAATAACGGTTTATTATCTGTTTTCATTGCAACGCATTGTGTTAAACTGGACAGAACAGAACAGACAATATCGTTATGGTATGTCAAGCATTAATAATTGAGGGTTCAAATCCATTATAATAATGGTTCTATATAGAAAAGTATGTTTTTCATTTATGAAACGACGTGTAACATTCATCGTTTATTGCTTATTGCTACGCTTAGCAACAACACAGGGGGTTTCGGCATATTTGAAAGTATTTTATACGTGACGTAGATGCCATTGTTGTTTTCGAAAAAAAAAACCATTGAATTTCTGATCAATAAAAATGCTTCGTTATTTTATCAAACATGAAAGGTCTAGTGGTGTTCGCTTGGATGTTTTTCTATTCTTCAGCTCAACGATATAAGAGTATTAATATTTGTAAGTTTAAATATCATCACCTCCAGCAAATCTTACACTTTATAGGAAATCAATTTTACATTAATGTATATATACATAGGTTATAAAATATATATATATAATATATATATTATATATATAATATAATAATATATATATATATATATATATACATATAAATATATATATTATATATATATATTATATATATATATATATATATATATAAATATATATATATATATATATATATATATATCAATACATATAAATATTATATATATATATATATATATATTATATATATATAATAATAATAATGTTTATTTAGCAAAGCTATATGAAATACAATACAGTCACAATTAAGTCACTTAAAACTAAACAGGTGCAACTATTCGAAAAATATAACCTATAACTCCAGTTCTTAACCGTTCTAATTATTACATTGTTTCAGTTATTTGGTAAATCATTGAAAAAAATTAAACCTCCGTGCAACAAGCTATTAGAGAGCATATTCAAAGTAACATTATGTACATAAAAATTATTCATATTTCTTGTAGAGTATTTGTGGATATCAGTTACAAGTTGAGTTTTGTAATATATGTAGTTTGGAACTAATCTCATTAATTTGTTTTGTAATTTCTGTACTTTTTGCAGTTCACTTTGATTGATATTCATCATTAGTTCACAGTAATCTATATGTGGCATAATTATAGCATTATATATTAAACGTTAAACCGATTCAAGTGTCTATTTCTACTCACAAAATACATTTTTCTTGATATTTTCCTCATAACATATTCTGTATGTTTTTTGAAATTCGAAATTCAAATTTTCATCAAGAAAAAACCCTAAGTATTTAATATAACTTACTATATCCAACACATTACTATTTACATTTATTTTTAATAATTCATAGTCAAGAAGACCCAACTTATATTTACGGCCTATCACCATAAATTTAGATTTACTTATATTTACACTAAGGTTATTATCGCAAAGCCATTCATATACATTATTCAAGTCAAAATTTATATCATCTGTCATTTGGTCCAAATTGTTTCCACTTACATAAATCATTGTATCATCTGCAAACATAGTTAGCTCACATTTATTAACATAATGAACAATGTCATTTATATACAAATTAAAGAGAGTGGGTCCAAGAACAGGCCCTTTTGGAACTCCAAACTTGGTTTTTAATTCTTTAGATATAGAGTTTCTGAATTTAACTTTTTGTATTCTCTGTTCCAAGTAGCACTTTATCCATTTTAGAACTGTACCCCCAAACCCCATTCTACTCAGATTACGAACCAACAAGCTTCTGTCAACAGTTTCAAATGCACGCCGGAAATCTAAGAAAACCGCCAGCACGATATCACCCTTATACCCATATATATATATATATATATATATATATATATATATATATTATATATATATATATATATATATGTATAATACATATATATATATTTATAATATATATTATATATATATATATACATATATATAATATATTATATATATAATATATATATATATATATATATATATATATATATATTATATATTATATTATAATATATATATATATATATATATATATATATATATATATATTATTCATATACCATATAAAAATAAAATTAAAACAAGAAACAAAGTATATATTCAATTTTGGGAATTATTCCAGGTTTATTATGGAAAATATATTGTTCTCTTTTATGTGCAAATTTTTTATTCATGTTTTATAAATTCCAAATCAACAAAAAAAATGTGCTCACTTGTACCTATTAGGTTTAATTGAGAAACAATATACCTACTTTGTTTTTTATATCACTATACTCATTAATATGATTGTGACTGAAGTTTCGTAGTACCACGAAACTGTACATATATACCGGGTGTCCACAGAAAGTGGCTCGCCCCTATAACTTTTTGTTTTCGGAAATAATGGAATGAAATTTGGAGGATCTGTTCAAGGTATAAAACTGCATTTTTGACAAGTAACTCAACTTTAAACAAATTCCGGATTCACCGGAAGTGACA
>JARQZK010000005.1:7500-182500 GCA_030704885.1 Cynegetis impunctata
ACCCATGAAACCAAATTTTCAGAATAATCCCATGTCCCGTTCTCCGTGAACGTCTAACCTACCATCCACCGTGAGTGGCCCTGTATATATATCAGACATAAAAAACATTGAGAAAATCATTGTCTAGATCCTAGAAGATCTAAAACTGATAAAAAAACTATTCCCGTACCTGATTGTTGACTTTTGATACGCCGCAATAGTTATTTTCGGGGAAAATACGACTAAAAAAGTGCCGGCATTTAATTAAGACCCCGGCTCTCCATCTGAATCCTCTCTTGCTAATTCCTCGTAACTTATATCCTCATGTGTTCATATTTTCTTAGATAATCTACAATTTTTATCGCTTTCGGAGGTACCTACCTACATTATGTTTCTTTATGTGAGTCGAGATTTGAATCTATCTATTCATGTCAAAATATCTTGACTAGGTATTCTTCAGAGTTAGCAACAAAAGCACTATTAAGTATAGATTATACATTTGAATTTATAAATAAGCGATTCGTGATGTCATATCAGCGATATTTTGATCTATAATAATACATTCAAGGATTCAATCATCAAATTTCTGTTAATCTATCAGCTGCATTCTTCAAACAGCAACGTTCTGTAAACATTTTATAAAATTGAACTGTTGAGCATTGTGTTGAGTTTTTATCATAATGCCTGCTTGATAAATTCAAACAAAAGAATCTATCACATGGAACATTTCTTCCAGATATTTTAAACATTAGATAATTTCATATAAATACAAATTATTCATTTATTCGTCAGATATAACCATGCTATCGTGGTATAAAAGTGAAGGCATTATCTAATGAAATATAATTAGTTATGTTTGAGGATTGCCAGAAGAGTATCCTATAAATATGCAAATATTTATGTTCTAAAGCATACTCAATTTGTGAAATATTTTCAAGGACATTATTTCAAAAATATTTCGTTTTACTAAAATACGTTTCCGAGTATTTGGAAATATACTGCGTGCCTTATCTTATTTTATGAACTTGTAGAGATTTACTGAAGGTTTATAGAATTGGGCACTTTTATATAAGTGTATTTTCGTGGAACGAGAGCCTTATTCATGATTTGTTTGATCTAATCTAATCCTTCGGGCATGTTGGTAGAAGGAAAATATAAAATTGAGAAAAGAATATACTCACCAAAGTGAGTGAATGAAGAACGTAGAGTTGAATCTGTAAAATAATGAGATATGTGAATTTAAAAAGTTGAAGTATCTGAATTGATATAAATTTTGTTAGATTTCATTCAGAAACGAAATAAAAATTTAAAAATAATTAATTTTAAGGAAGTTGCACTCAATTTTATTACACGGTGGCGCAATGATGGTTTCGCCTCGACCAGCACTTCTTCGAACACTGGTAGAGGCGACACGTACTTCACAATGTAATAAAATTTACCGCCATTCTCTTAGGGACAGGGGTTTTCATTCAATTTCTAATTATAATGAATTTTTACAGGTAACGTTCTGAAATATCTAATTATGGAAATATTCAGTCGTTAGATATGTGACGTTCAATTTTTCTTAATGGTATAAAATACTATTAATTTGTATTATGAACTTTTTTCTAAATACTGACATACGTATTGATATAGGTCAGTTTTTTATAGTTTAAATAAAGTATTGGCAGTGTTCAATTAAGTTTCATTATAATTATAGTTTGAAATATTTTCAATATCTTGAATAGGTACTATGGCATATTTCCACCTTCTGATGTAAGAGAGTCTATAAAAAACCTCACATTTTATAACACTCTAAGTATCGAAAGTGAGACGCGGAAGAGGTTTTTGAAGCAGTTTTATAATACACGAAAAGAACTCTATGAAGTTACGATCAACATCTAGAATTGTTTTTAGTCCACCTTCAAGCGTGGAATATATAAAAAATATCGAGATGACTACTGCAAAGGATTGAAGTGATAGACAGGCTGTTTCGGTCTTATTAGACACTTGTCTAATAACATAATTCAGTGGTCAGTGCGTTGGACTACTGAACAGACAGTCGGTGCATCGAATCGCGGCCAAACCAACGAATTAGTGCGGAGCCACCTCACGGAAGACAAAGGCAAACCACCGAGAAGTATTCTGCCTAGTAAAGCCTCGCTGTAAAGACGTTCGGAACCGTCGTGAAACTGTAGGTCCCTTTTATTCGTGTATCGCTGTATCACGCACAACACGAATAGTTGTAGGGAGGTCGCCTACGCCCAAAACCGGGTACGGAATCGGAAGAAGAAGACACTTGTCAGTATCACATATAAATCCAGTGCTTTAACCACATCAATATAACCAACGCTTAACAATATAAAACGGTCGAAATAAAACGAAGTCGCCCGCCTGAAAGGTCAATTTTTCACACCTACAGTCAGAGAAGAGACAATACAAATACTTCATCAACCGAACACACAATTTGAGAAGCTGTAATATCTACTAATCTAGGGTTGTATTATTTAATATGCATTTTCTTACGTACGCTGTGAAAGTGATCCTAATAATGGGTTTATTAAATACCAACAAAAATCTTAATTGTACGTGATTAATTCTAATTTAATATATTAATCCAGAGCAATGATCTTAAAAACAGAAATGTTTCGTATAATTCCCCTGTAAGCAATGACTTTTTGTCCCTCAAATACCTAATTGAATTGAATTGGCATTTACTTGGTAAATGTTCATATTCATAACTTTATAAAGAAATAAAAATAGTAACTTTTCACAGGTTGAAATAAAAATCTATTGTATTAATTTTTTTCTAGAAACCGAAATGAATAATTCTATCAGTTACTTAGATTTAACTATTACCAGAAAGAGCAACAAACACGAATTTTCAATATTTCATAAACCATCTCATACAGATATTACAATTCATAACACGCACTACACCCTTTTTCACATAAATTAGCGGCTTATCATAGTATGATTCATAGGCTTTTCAAAATTCCGTTGTCCGAAGCTAATTTTCGGAAGGAATTGCAACAATTTAAACAAATGGCAGTAAATCATGGTTATTCACCTAATATGATTGACAGCCTCATTCAGAGGAAAAAATACAAAATGGCAATTTCAGAAATTTACCCACTTATATCGGAGAAAAGTACAGCATTTAACAGTTTAACATACTTGGGCAAACCTTCCGAAAACCTGATATTGCTTTTTCATAAACAAAATATCAAAATTTCATATAAAACCAACAATAGTATTGGAAAATTGATTAAAAACAAATCAAAAATTCATAGATATTGTACAGTTCGCAATCACTTTTTGATGTTGAACTGTTCCTAAGCTACCGTTAAGGGAGATTAGGTGATTAACGTTCGGAGTAATGAATTGCCACAAATGAAACTAATTCACATATATTTGTAAGCAATTCGGTATACAATATTTAAGGTGTACGTGGTTGAATTACAGAAGATAGACGTGTGTCGTTTCTCCGGAGTTTTATTCTTAACTAACTTATTTTGTATCTGTTGTGTTCTTTCTCATAAACTGCCCTGACGCCTCGTTTACCCCTCAGTCTTTGGGTGGTATGAAACGACTCGTGAACATATGCGAAATATCGTCCTAAGACACTTACGCAATAAATCTAGTTTACCAAGGCAGTTGGCTGAAAGAAATGTATCCACATATATAACAAATTACACAGACTTAAAGAGGACACCCAGATAACAGTTCTTAGAACATCATCTGAACATCTTGAAATAAATATTAGCTGATGCCTTCAAAACAAAATACTATATGAAATATTATTCCAGGTACGCAACAGAGATGAACGTACTGGTGTTTATAGACTCGACTGTAACGATTGTGAAAAAATTCTATATAGGACGTAGAATTAGAAATTTCAAAACTCCAATACACGAACACCAACAGTAGCTATATTAAACAGAAAACTGATCCAAATCATGCGTGCCATCTTATTCAAGAAAACCATACTTACCTTCAATCACAATTATAATATATTACAATTAGAAAATAGTCTCTATAAAACCAACTGTTGGGAATCCCTATACATCAATAAATATAAAAATTCTGGAAACCAAGTTAACGACCAGATTGAAGTAAACCCTTCTCCTCTCCTTAATCTGTTCAATGTTCCTACTAACAACTCTGAATGAATTGCTTATTGTTATTTATTTTCTCTAGGGACCCCTCTGTTACATTCAATTTTCGTATAAATTGATTGTTTTGTAATACCATAGTTTAGTACGAGATGAAGTCAATGTTATGAGAAACGCGCTTGCTCAATAGATTTTTATTCCAACCTGTGAAAAGTTAGTTTTTTTTATTTCTTTATAAAGTTACCTTAAATAATTACCTGAATAGGTATGGAGTAAATTACAATTCACCAGGTGATTAGTTTTCTCTTATATATGTGTATAAGTATATATATATATATATATATATATATATTTATATATATATATATATATATAAATATATATATATATATATATATATATATATATACATATATTAAATAAAGTGAACAAGGAAACAAGGATCTCATCAGTGCAGCTTATTTGACTCGGAGTGAAATAACAAACTGCTAATTGTTCCACAATACAAATCGTGGTCAGTAACACTTTCTGGATAACAACCCAGAGCGGCCTCCCACCAAATATATTGGGAACCAACAATTCACCGCTTAGACCGAAAATGCTGAAATTTGTCGCGCAAACACGTATTTCTGCATTTTCGGTCTAAGCGGTGAATTGTTGGTTATATATATATATATATATATATATATATATATATATATATATATATATATATATATATATATATATATATATATATATATAACAAATATGTGAACAAAACTATCAATTCGGGTAAATTTAATCAAAATTTTGGCATGTTCATACTTTGGGCAGTGTAGAAAATTTCTACGTGGATTGAGTTCAAGTTAGGGAATTCCCTTATGGTAATATAATAGTATATTGTATAATTAGTGGGAAAAGCATAATATTCCCAAACGACTGTGATAATTACCAGACGAGGAGCGTAGCGACGAGTCTGGTAACACAGGAGTTTGGGAATATGCTTTTCCCACGAATTATACATACTATTTTTTCTCCGATCGTTGATTTACATTTAAAAAATTAATTAATTAAAAAATATTTCATCTAAGATGTAATCAAGTGAGTTTAAATAGGTTTCTCTATGTTCATATTGAAATATAGAAGTAGTAACCATGGAAATTACTCTGTTATGACAAAAGTAAAATAATTTTAAAGCTGGTTTTGTTTGATTCGTTGTATTTTATAAGGAATTAAAAAAGAACTAGTAAACATGAACAATGATAGTGATTATTTGTTGTCTTGCACGGCTCCTGAACTAGTAGAAGCCGCGAACGTGGCTTCACTTAATTTACTTCCGGCGAAATCCAGAGAGAAGTATGAACTTGCGTACCAACGCTTCATGAATTTTTGTAGAAAAAACAACAGTGTATCCTTTTCTGAGAATGTACTGATGGCGTATGTTGCTGAATTGGCTAAAACAATGAAATCTTCGACGTTGTGGGCACTATATTCCATGCTTCAATCAACTTTGTCTGTTAAAAATAATATTAATATTGCCCAGTACCAAAAACTGAGAGCAATTTTAAAACGTCAAGCTACAGGATACAAAAAATGTAAATATTAACAACAATTATAAAAATCAAAACCATAATTTGTTTCATTTTAATGTAATAATCCATTTGTTACATTACCGCACGCTACAGCAGTGCGGTAAGAATATTACCGCACTGTTATTTTCTAATTGCTTAGCAACTGACCACTATTCTGGAATGTTGAGCTTTTCGCATAGAAAACAGGTCAAAATAGTGTCACTTTTCCCACGATCGGAGAAAAACTATCTACCGTTATTGTTAGTTAGAGATTTCATGTCATTTTGAAATTTCGGAGCACCTCGATAGCTCAGTCAGATTGAGTTAGAGGGTTGAAATTTCGGACGTGGATTGACTTGATGTTAGTGAAGTGCCTTTTGTTGGATTTCACTATCTTCTTTAAGCCACCGACTTCCTTCAGATATTTCATATTTGTACATGGATTTTAAAGTTTTCTCAAGGGTTTTTCTCAGCGCCACAATCGCTTCTAATTTACTTAGTGGGTGAAGATGCTATGTGATAAAGAACAAAAATTGGGGTAAAATATGACTTCAATATTTGTGTTCATGTGGAAAAATTATTTATATATATTTTTTCTTTAGCGATGTCGAATCATATTCTTATCAAGAAAAAATAGGAAATGATTGTCCTTCCTTTGAAAAAGCCATGGTTCAACAAATGAATTATACCCATGACAATTGGATAAAATAATAGAGACATGAGTTCATTAGTTATAGGTACAAATAGCATGCATCCCAGTTTCAAAATTATTCAACTAAAAAACAAGGATAATACTTGGTGAAAATCCGTCACAAAAATGCAAATAAAACTTCAATTTTTGATTTTACCTTTATTTTGTTAAACATAACAATTGTTTCGCCAAACACAGCTTCATCGGACGAGTAATTCAAACTTCAGTTTTTAAGTTATTTACATTATTGAAAGTATTTCCGTAATCGCGTATTTACGTAGTCAACCTAAAATAATAATAGGTTACATGTAGTAGTAAATGAAATCCCATCTTAGTGAAAAATCAGTGCATATTCAGGTAGATAAAACTACATATCATTAGTACATCGGAATCATTTTGAAAATAGCTTCAAAATATAATTGAAAATGCGACTTCTAGGGAAAACGTGCCCCGGTGCATTTTCCAGTATAGACTATAGTTTTGTGAAGCTCTAATTGAAAGACGGATTCAGGTCATGAATCAAGCATAATAGTCTTATCAGCTACAACGATAAGCGATAACGACCGATCATAAAACCAGAGCGTAACGATCGTAAAGCTACAGATTTCCCGCAGCAGCAGGTTGGTTGATTTCTTTTAATTTGTGTTAACAGATGGTCACAAATAGTGGAATCTTATATTGTGTGCCACAGCTTCAAAAACTGTATCTCACACCATGTCAGATATTAACTGAAAATAAAGAAAGGGGTTTTCATTAGTATTTTCCCCGAAAATAAAAGACTGTTCTGTATTTTTGAGGAATTTCCAGGATTACGCAACTCGCTGGGTAAATTCGGATTTTATAGCACTACTTGATACGTAAACTGAGATGATGTTTGTAAGGTGCTATTTGGGGTTATACATTTTTTTTTTCGCCGCAATTTTTATACCCATATAAATATCTTTTGCAGCTTCAAGCTTCAAGCATAATATTTAAAGTCCCCAAATTGACTCAGGGGGTCAAATAAGTTGTATGTTATAACAAAAAAGAGGAAAAATACGACCTTAGCGACGAAGCTCTGCTGCTCGCGTTATTAATGCTCTTGTAATGCCCAGTGCTTCCCCAGTCTTATCATCAATTGTTGGATACACTCATGTTCCTAACCAAAATTTTATATTTGTTCTGACTTATCAAAATTTGGGAAAATTTAGTAAAAGTGCTTTTTGGAGGTATAAATATGTTTTCCAACCGCCGCCATTTTTAGCTAGAATTCTTCTTTTTTCGGAGTTTATGAGGTGTTTAGGAGTTGATGTAGGGTAAGTACCTTTTAGGAGATTCAACTCTTCTCCTTCGTCGCTACGAAGAAATGGGAAATCTCTATATAAAAATGGCCCCGGCGAGAGAAAAAAGTGTAAACCGCGAAGACGCATTTCCGCAGCATCAATTCAATTGAATTACGAAACTTCAATCCTCTTACCCATTTTGGAGGGTTTTTTTTCAGCTCCAAGAGAAGAGATGAAGCCCGAAAAGGCTCGATTAGCAAAATTAACACAATCCTTCAAAATCCGTTTCTGCATACATCTATCAAAAATTCCTAGAAGGCAAAGTGAGAAAATGCTGCTAATAATTAATCAACACTTATTTTTTCTTCAGTCTGAAATTTTGACTCTCATGTACCTCTCTTACTACCTTTGGAGATGCCAAAATTTTTTTGGCCCAAATTTTGAAAGTTTTGTTCTCCTTCAAGAAAAATTTCCAATATTAAATTGCAGCTCATTTCGTTTGATAGGGACTGTTGAAGATGCCAATATATACAAGGGAGTAATATATATATATATATATATATATATATATATATATATATATATATATATATATATATATATATATATATATATATATATATATATATATACATGTCGCAGCCAATAGCCGTTCAATCAACAGCCTAGCCTCTTCACTAAACAGCGCCGTTCAAATAGCGGCCTGAATCATGTTCAGTCATTTGATCAAACATCTAGACCAGGGGTCACCAAATGGCGGACCGTGGTCCGCATCCGGACCGCCGACCCATTTTGTGCGGACCGCGAGAACACAGCAACTTCCACCACAGGTACAGAGTACGTAATTTAATAAAAATGAAACCCCCGCATATGTGGACGCTGCGACGACCACGTATTGTGCGGACCGCGATGGCCCTTTTGTTTCTTAAAACGGACCCCGAGCGAAACTAATTGGTGACGCCTAAGCTAGACAAATGAATTGGATCGATTACGTTTCATTACTTGCCTAGCCTGTTCATTTCAATTTAGTTCCACTTTCTGCCTCCTTGCGCCGAAACTCTCCAAACTGTCAATAAGGCGTCGGCAAACAACAAATTTGATGGTGTTTGCCAGAATTTAATGAAAAATAGTACAATGGAAGAGTGTAGTGACAATAATAACGAGAATTTAGCTGTGACTGACGCGAGCAATTTAATTTTCGAAGCGAATTTCGATGGAAAACTTGTTGAATATGACGAACAGCATCAAGGTAAGTTTGTTTTGTTTTTTCGTAATTATTCATTGTTCTGTGAATCGTATAATAAATTCAGTACGAAGGGCATATAATTAATGTGATCTATATTTTATCTCTACAGGATCTCATAGAAAAGCTTGAACATCGGAAAGAATTTTGGAGACTATGAACGACATAAAAAAGCTCATGCAGCCATGAGTTCTGGATAACGAAGGACGTCATGATTTCCAAAGAACAGTAATATGTTATGTTTTAAATATATTAAATAAAGAATTTCTTATGTCAGATGTTTCATCTTTTTTATTTCTGTGACATGGTCACCCTATCGTACGAATGGCCTGAGCATTAGCCAGCCAGTTTATTAAATGTTGTATTAAACGCTACGGCTGAATATCATTCAGGCCGCTAGTTGGACGGCGCTGTTTAGTAAAGAGGCTAGGCTGTTGATTGAACGGCTAAATAAGGCACAGCATCCTAGCTCAGTGACCTTGATTAATATATTAATTAGTTAGTATATATATATATAGATATTAATATATATTATACATATCATACTAATATATACTAAGCTATATTAATAATATATATAAATAATATTAATATATATTATAATATATATATATATTATATATATATATATTATATTATATATATATAATAATATATATATATATACTATATATATATTAAACTAATCATATATATTTATATATAAATATATATATATATATATATATATATATATATATATATTTATATATATATATATATATATATATATATATATATATATATATATATATATATATATGATATTTACTATATATATATGAGTTCACTTCATTTTATTGCCACGAACGTGTGTCGTTAACACGAAGAATTCTGTTTTCCGTTCATTGCTAACCTGTAAAGGTATAAAATTGGAGCGCTTGTTACTTGCGGCGGTGTGAATGTTGAATTACATCAAAATGGATGTGTATCAACTTTACTCTGTGCTTAAGCGATTATAGTAAACCACCTTCGGGTGTCAGGACGTAAGAGTTCGTTGCCGAAATGTTTTTCTTCTATTTCTGAAAGATGCTGGTTCAATTGTTTCCGACTGGTGGGCGCTGTGTCATATTTATATGTCATGGAGTTACTAGAGGAAAATCATGTATGACCGTTTGAAAATGTTGGTTTGGTTATCACTCCCGGTGGATGGATGATACTGATGCGACCCCGATAAGGGCGAAACAGTCTGTCTGTCAATTTCCATCGATTGTGATAAACAAATTAACATTTCGAACAATTACCGTCTGGGGTAAGATGTTGATATTTCGATGCTTCGTGAACTCTTATAACCAGCGCTCCGCTAGGAGGTTTGTTTGATTAGTTTCAACATAACATGTCCTGAGTTTCACTTCATTTTATTGCCAGACGAACGTGTGTCGTTAACAACGAAAGAATTCTGTTTACCATATATATATATATATATATATATATATATATATATATATATATATATATATATTAATATATATATATATATATATATATATATATATATATTATATATATATATATATATATATATATATATAGTATACATATATATATATATATATACATATACATATATATATATATATATATATATATATATATATATATATATATATATATATATATATATATATATATATATATATATATATATATATATATATATATATATATATCTATATATATATTGTATATATATATGTATATAGTATATATATATGTATATATGTATATATATATATATATATATATATATATATATATATATATATATATATATATATTATATATATATATATATATATATATATATATATATATATATATATATATATATTATATATATATATATATATATGGGTCATTCCACAAAAATTGGGATACTTTTGAAGTCGAATTGTCCTAAAGTTATTTAAGTAGCTTTTGGATACTTAATTAGTGAATCTTATAGACAATCAATTAATTACGTTATATCTAAAAGGGCCAGTCCTTTTATGTTTTATTTCAGTAGTAATTTAGAGTTTTGCAAATACAGGCGTCTAGGGACTGACGGCTCTGATTAGGGACTGATGATTGGGCATTTAGGGACTGATATGTATTGTTAGGAACTGATAAACAATAATAATATTGTGATTAAACAATTTTGCTATGCATTGACATCATATTTATTTGTAAAATATTTTGAAACTAATCATGTAAGGCTAAAAATATAGCTTGTTACCACTTCTTAACAATAATAATAATCGATGTGGTGAAATTCTTCGAATTAAATTATAGCACAACCTTAAGCTATTTGCTAAGTGTGTCACATTTTGGTTATTGGGTATTTAGACAATCACAAAAAACTACGTAGCTTATTTATTACCAAAATAACAATTAATAATGCTTTTTTTCTTATTATTATCATTAAAGTCACATAAAATAGAATTCTTTTACAACCTACAATTTTACTACTAAGTTTATCGCTTATTTTTAAAGTACTAATAAGTAATTGAGGTAGAATATAATATTTTAAAATACTTCTTTACATAACAGTATAAAAGTAGAAACAAAAGGCCTAAGCCTGAAACAAATTAAACAAAATCAACATTCTAACTTATTATAGGCAAACAAAATCTTATCCATTCTTAGTATTAAATTTGTACTCTGTAAAAAAAAATATCTTACTTTTCAAACATTTATAGTTTTTTTAAAGTTGTAAAACACTCTATCACCTTTGACAATCAAAGAGGGCATCGACATTTTTTCAATCACATCATCGTAAAGTACATCAGTTGGTTTCCATGTACCCACTGATTTACTAAAATATCTGTTTTACTGTTATCAAATTCAGCATACGGTAACACTTACGTAGAGCAGTATTCGCACTGTCTCAATAAACATTTTTCTGAATATCGATTACAGCAAAGTATCTGTAAACCCGTTTGATAATTGTCAAATCCAAGAATCGTAGATTTTTTTAAAGCAGATAATTTTAGATTAATATTTTCATGTATAATGCAGGTACAAGTATCACGGTCTGTCAGTTTAGGGGAGACTACCCAAAATGGACGCAATCGACAAAACAGTGAATAGCCAATTGTAAAGTTGTTTGTTTGAAGAAACTTTTGGTGTAAATTTTTTAAAGTGTCTAGCAAATAGCGTTTCTGTTTTTTATTTTTATTGCGAGCAATACACTCCTTTCTTCCTGCTGCAGCTCGACTATTACCATCATCTTCATAGAATCTGTGAATCATTTGGACAACTACGTTCTTCTTAGTTTTATAATTTTTTTTAGAACTTTTGCGCCTTAACTTGTTATACAAACTAGAGCTACTACCGTGTCGCCAAAGTTTATATTTCTCAACATTAGGATCAGCCAAAAGCTGTTTAAAGTTACATTTTTTCTGATGAGTTTTAGTTTCTGAGATATTTTCTGTAATTTGAGCCTGCAAAACTTCGCCCCAAATAATGCCTTTTTTAGCCAATTCTTTCCTTTTATTAGGATCTTCTGCCATTTGTTCTATTTTACTTTTAGGTGTGAGTAATTTCTTCGATTTCTTAATTTTGTGTTTCAGCCTACTATATTTCTTCCTTTGAGTATTAAGCTTCTTTTTCAAATCGGCAATAATAGTACACATTTTTTCCTGGCAACCTATATTTCTTATCTTCCGTTGATGTAGGCTTCTTCGTTTAGCTTCACCTTCTATGAGGTTTTCGTTATGTGTTATTATTGACTCTGCGATTCTGGAGCTAAATTTTCTTCAGACCAATTCATTTTCAGATGTAGGAGGCGTATTCTGAGCAAACATAAATTTTCACAAACACTTTTTTTTTTTGCTTGTTTGCTTCTTTCTATAATCAGTTGAATACTTCTTCGCATTTTTTCCTCATTTTTCTCTGCTCACGTGGGGTCATATCCTGAACCAGGCTTGCGTTGCCACTCCTCACTTCTTTTTTAGACATTTCAGTCTTTCTTTCTCTTTATATTCTGCCCAACAAAACTGGGTCGCTTTTGATCTTTTTCTAAACGTGCTTTTGCCGGGGCGGATTTTTTAATTGCTTTTCTTTCTCTTTCGACAATTTCGGCTCTTTTTAGGCGGCATGTTGCCTGCAAAACGGACAAATAATACTTAATAATTAGATATTCTGGCCAAACACCGCAAACAACCTTAATTTTAGTCTATAAATTCCCAGTTCCAAAATAAAAAAGGCAATCGTTAATGTACGGTTTTAGCATTTTCAATAAATAATTTTCCATTTATTCATATTACATTTACCCCTAAATGACCATTTTCGCCCCTAATATACATTTGATGAAAGTGTAATACTTTTAAGCGTAGCATTTCTGGATAAGGTAATGTATTTAGTTGTTTTGTTTTTATTGTCACAGTATAATAAACGTCAGTCCCTAACTATATCGTCCAGTCCTAGCACCATCAAAAGCTAGGGCCTGATGGTTCAGGGACTGGATGATTTGTAGTAAAACTTAACACAAATGCAGATTAATTTCTATTAAAAGATGTTTAATACGACGTACCAAACAAGGTCGAAAAATCAAACGAAAATATTATTTAATCAACAACAATTACCTATTATAAACAATAAAACTACTCACCTACCGGGAATGACGGAGTGACTGGTTCAGACACTTGTTACCGCGACACCTGCCGCCGTTTGCAATAAATCACAAAATGGCTGCCGCAAAGCGAGTATGGTCTGTGTATACCTTCGTGTCGTACTTTAAAATCAAATAGATGTCATCTCACTCTTCCATTCATGTTATGGCGGCGAAAATTTTAAAATCCGCGTGCGTGAGCTAGGCCTCTGACGATTGAAACCTTGGCCGACACTTTTTCAACTTTGGAAAATTTATTATATATTTTTCGAAAACCACAAAATATATTGTAATTTGGATGTGTGTACAATAAAATATGGAGATAATATAGGCAATGCCCGACAAGTATCAAAAAAATTGTCGATTTAATGGGTCTGAGGGGAAAAGTTCAATACTTGAAAAGAATTTTAAAACAATCCTTTAGATTTCAGCCTTAAAAATTTGCAGGACTCATTAATGATTTTTTAAATAAAATAAAATATTAAACAATACAGCAATCGGCCATTCTGACCTGAAAACACCAATCACAGCGCACTGACGTCACGCTTTAGGTAAACTCCGCTTGTCAATACTCCTCATTCACTATGTCTTGTTGTTGTAAATACTACTGACTTACAGCATTTGGATTGATTTTTTTCATTACTCTTTAAACCGTCGTGGTTTTATCCCGACCTTCCACTCTACTATATATAACGGAATCAAGCTTTTGTCTATGGCACAATTAGCCTCAAATTTGCCCAGCGAATTGGATGTATTAATGTTGGGGCGATTTCCTCCAACAAATGCAAGAATTTTTGCTGACTTCTGATGTTTAGGAAAACGTGAGAAACATTCCTTGTTAGTAAACCTCACAGTAAAATTGTTATTTATTCTTTAACGCTAGCATACAATTCAATTTACGATATAATCAAACCCGTATTTTTGGAACTCATTGCGACATTATTTTACTTTTCATAGGTCTATGTTTTTAATAAAACTGTGGTTCATTGTTTATTTTTGGGGTGAGGCATCCCTAACACAGCATGTAAGTTGCCTATTTTAGAGGTTAAAAACATAGTTAAGACCCGATTAAAACACAACTACATTTAATGCTAACTAATAAGCACCTACTAGTACAGTAGAGTACTTTTTTTTCCTCCATATTAGAACACCTAAAATCTGATAAATCACTCAAGTTCCAATGTGATATGTACTTTGATCTAATTAATGTCAATTATTTTAGCGTCTTCAAGACCGAACTTCATATTAGGAACGATGCAAATCCATTGTTTTGGGCCAACCTGAAAAGCGGAAAGGAAACATTTTTGCTACAGTAAAGCTGCCAAGATTTGCCCATAAAGCAAATATATATATAGTAAAATATATATATATTATATATACTATATAATATATATAATATATACTATATAATTATATATACATCTACTATATATATATATATATAGTATCTATATAATAATATATATATATACATATATATCATATATATATAGTATATATATTCTATATATATCATATATATATATATATATATTAATATTATAATATATATATATATTAATATATATATATCTAATATCTATATAAAAATATATATATATAGATACTATATATATATATATATATATATTCTATATAATATATAATATATATATATATATATACTATATATATAATATATATATATATATATATATGTATTCCTATATATATTATAATTCATATTCATTCCTGAAGCAACCAAGTTTTTCACAATACTTCCGACCCGGCGGAAATTCTTTCTGAACATTAATATATATATATATATATTTATACTATATATACTACTAATATATATATATATCATATATATATCTATACTTTAATATTAAATATTTTTTCCCCCCTATACTATATAGTATATATTCTATGATATATATATATGATAATATAATATATATATACTATGACTATATATATATATATATATCATATATATATATATATATATATACTATATATTATATCTTTTATATAATTATACATATATATATACTATATCATACTATATTATGTACTATATCATACTTATTTTTTACTTATTTTCTTGTCTGGAACATGTCCACAACTACTTTGTTGAGTGTTTCTTATTGATTGTGTTTTCAACACTGCGGTACCCTGCACACCAAATCATAATTTTTGGAATTAATTTTTATCCACAATCGAATCAATTTGATATTTCTGTTGACTTTCTTCGCTACCCATTAGACACACATGCTAATAGATTACCTGAGCGTTTTACGTCACACCGACGCCATGACACATGCCGCAGCCTGTTTTCGCAGCGCTATTTAACAATAATATAATTACAAAACAAAATGGCTTTAAACTACGTTAAACTTAAGTTTATTACCGAAATGAAGGTTTTTTCGTGAATAGTAAACGTGTATCCACATAAAGGAAGAGTATTTCAAAATCTTTCGTCACGCCTATTGTTAGCTAAAATAAAGTATGAAGTTGATGTTTCAATAAATATATGGGACTCCAAATACAGACTTTCGGAATGCGGACATGGCTAGGGACTGACATTTGGGGACATAATAAGGGATATCATATTGTTTTTAAATACATTTTTAAATAATATATGGGTGCTGAATAAAACATATTGCGAGCTGATAATCAACAGTTTTGGAATAAAATATTATTAATTATACTAAGTTAAATGTGGTGCGGACTAAGAGTGATAGTATTTTTGTGGAATGACCCATATATATATATATAATAGTATATATTATATATATAATATCTGTAATAGTAATATGTTAAATATATATAATATATATATATATATATATATAGTATATATAGTATATATAGCTATATATGGAAAACAGAATTCTTCGTGTTAAGCGAACACACACGTTCGTTGGCAATAAAATGAAGTGAACTAGGACATTTTTTTTGAAACTAATCAAACAAACCTCCTAGCGGAGCTGGTTATGGAAGAGTTCACGACAGCATAGAAATATCAACATCTACTCCCAGCGACACGGTAATTGTGTCGAAATGTTAACTTTGTTTATGTCACAGATCGAATGGAAATTGACAGACAGGATGCTTTGTTTCCGCCTTATCGGGGCTCATCAGTATCATCCATGCCAATCCACCGGGAGTGATAACCAAGGCCAACATTTCAAGACGGTCATACATATTTCCTCTAGTAAAACTCCATGACATATAAATATGACACAGCGCCACCAGTCGGAAAACAATTGAACCACATCTTTCAGAATAGAAGAAAAACATTTCGGCAACGAAACTATTACGTCCTGACACCCGAAGGTGGTTACTATAATCGCTAGCAAGAGTAAAGTTGATACATCCATTTAGATGTAATTCAACATTCACAACGCCGCGCAAGTAACAAGCGCTCCAAATTTTATACCTTTTACAGGTAGCAATGAATGGAAAACAGAATTCTTCGTGTTAACGACACACGTTCTGTGGCAAATAAAATGAAGTGACGTAACTAGGACATTTATTTGAAACTAATCAAACAAACCTCCTAGCGGAGCTGGTTATAAGAGTTCACGAAGCATCGAAATATCAACATCTACCCCAGACGGTAATTGTTTCGAAATGTTAATTTGTTTATCACAATCGATGGAAATTGATAGACAGACTGTTTCGCCCTTATCGGGGCTCATCAGTATCATCCATCCACCAAGAGTGATAACCAAACCAACATTTCAAACGGTCATACATATTTCTTCTAGTAACTCCATGACATATAAATATGACACAGCGCCACCAGTCGGAAACAATTGAACCACATCTTTCAGAATAGAAGAAAACATTTCGGCAACGAAACTCTTACGTCCTGACACCCGAAGGTGGTTACTATAATCGCTAAGCAAGAGTAAAGTTGATACATCCATTTAGATGTAATTCAACATTCACACGCCGCAAGTAACAAGCGCTCCAATTTTATACCTTTTACAGGTAGCAATGAATGGAAAACAGAATTCTTCGTGTTAACGACACACGTTCGTGGCAATAAAATGAAGTGAACTCATATATATATAGTATATATATATATATATATATATATATATATATATATATATATATATATATATATATATATATATGTATATATATATATATATATATATACATAAAATCAATAACACCTCAAATATCGTGATGCAGCAGGTCTAAAAGGGGTATAAAAACCAGACCCACACCTCACTGTTGACTTTCGATAGAGTGCAATAGTCGATTATTTCCGAGGAAAATACGACTAAGGCTCCGACAAACCCTCACGATTTGATAATAGGAAGCTGTATGATCTTTATCGAATTTTAACAGTGAAATCTGATTTTTATATACATATCAGGAAATCGAAAAAAAAACTTCCAAATTCATAGAAAGAACAAAGTTATTTCGATGCAAAAACCCGGCCGTTACATAGAATCTACATGTGAAGTAGTTGACGATTCGACTTAGGTAGTTATCGACGAATTCCTTGGAGATAACCGGAAGATTGGGAAACTAAATTCTGTACCTACGTGACACAGAAACACAGTTTTTACTAACGAAAAGCGCAATATCTTTCATCCATCAATAATATGAGAACCTGTTTCAAAGAACGGAACTAGGATACATTAATTGGTAACCTACGTGTGGTCGAAAAGTATACAAAGCATCTTATATTTTAGGTGTTAAAGCACTTAATATAGAGAACATAAATTTACTACCGATTATCGTGAATTGCGTTATGAAATCATTGGGTATGCCGTGAGAAAAAATTGTGTGAATACTTGTATCACGGCATGCAATACAACTGAATGTGATTTCGTAAGTCCAACTTGAAGCGATTTAAACATTGAAAACTCAATATTACACCGTTATTTCAGATGATTCTGTAATAATATCTCTCACAGATGATACAATCACGTTACTACAATTACCCAGAATCATCTTTTGTTTCGGATTATATATAGGTATCTTGCGTTTAAATAACTTCAATGAACCAAAACAGCTTTAATTATACCTTTTTTACTTTAAATGATATCTATGCACTCATTCAAAACTTAACTTCATAAAGAAAAAAAAAACTAACTTTTCACAGGTTTAAATCAAATCTAATGAGTAAACGCGTTTCGTGATAATATTGACTTCATCTCGTACTGAATTATGGTATTACAAAACAATCTATTTCTACGAAAAAAAATTGAACATAACACAGGGGTTCTTAGAGAAACTAAATAACAATAAGCAATTCATTCAGAGCTATTAGTAGGTACATTGAACAGATTAAGAACAGGAGAAGGGTTTACTTCGATCTGGTCGTTAACTAGGTTTCCAGAATTTTCATATTTATTGATGTATAGGGATTCCCACCAGTTGATTTTGTGCAGACTATTTTCTAACTGTAATATATTATAATTGTGATTAAAGGTATGGTTTTCTTGACTAAGATGACACGCATTTGTGGCCGTTTTTACAGGCCGTTTTCTGCTTAATACAGCTACGTTGGTGTTCGTGTATTCGGGTTTTGAAATTTCTAATTGTACGTCCTATATAGAATTTTTCACATTCGTTACAGTTGAGTCTATAAACACCAGTACGTTCATCTCTATGGATTTTTGATTTGTTGTTTTTAATAAATTTTCCAATGCTATTGTTGGTTCTATATGAAACTTTGAAATTTTGTTTATGAAGAAACAATTTCAGGTTTTCGGAAGGTTTGCCCAAGTATGTTAAACTGTTATAGACTGTACTTTTCTCGCATATAAGTGGGTAAACTTCTGAAATTGCCATTTTGTATTTTTTCCTCTGAATGAGAGTGTCAATGATATTAGATGAATAACCATTATTTACTGCAATTTGTTTAATTATATTCAATTCCTTTCGAAAATTAGCTTCAGACAACGGAATTTTGAAAAGCCTATGAATCATACTATGATAAGCGGCTAATTTATGTGAAATTGGGTGTAGTGATGTATTATGAATTGTAATATCTGTATGAGATGGTTTATGAAAAATTGAAAATTCGTGTTTGTTGCTTTTCCTAGTAATAGTTAAATTTAAGTAATTAATAGAATTATTCATTTCAGTTTCTAGAGAAAATTTAATACGGGGGTGTATGGAATTAATATAAGTAATGAAATTATCCAATTGTCTATCTGTACCAGAGCAAACAATGACGTGTGTTATAGAAATGGGAAATCCCTTAAGCCCTTTGTTGTCTGCACTAAATCAACTGTTGGGAATCCCTATACATCAATAAATCTAAAAATTCCGGAAACCTAGTTAATTTGAAGAATTGAAGTAAACCCTTCTCCTCTTCTTAATCTGTTCAATGTACCTACCAATTGCTTTGAATGAATTGCTTATTGTTATTTAGTTTCTCTAAGAACCCCTGTGTTGTGTTCAATTTTTCGTATAAATAGATTGTTTTGTAATACCATAATTAAGTACGAGATGAAGTCAATGTTATGACGAAACGCGTTTACTCATTAGATTTTCAGGTCGCGCAATGGCCTCTAACATGACTTAACGACTACTAAGTAGCCGGGACCACCATCTTTACGTGTCTTCCGAAACACGGAGCGGCGATTAAATTCGTTGGAGTGGCCCGGGGATCGAACCCGGTACCTTGCGGTTAGCAGTCCACCACTCTACCGCTGAGCCATCGCAATATATATATATATATATATATGGGAATATTTATATATATATATATATAATATTATATTATATATATATATTTATATATATATATATATATATATATATATATATATATATTTATATTTATTAATTTACACGGACTCTTTAATTCGAATGTAATTGAGCGCAAAATATTAACTGGCAGCTTGAGTCGTATAGAAAATCATAACTATCCTAAACTTTATCGAATATCCATAGCATTTTATACTAAAAAGTCCTAAATAAAATCAGATCCTAGTACCTACTTCACGATCATTCTTTAGAAATAATATTGTTGGTAATTTAATGAAATGTCATTTATTTCAAATTAAGGCATCCTAGACACTAGCAATTAAACAACGAAACTTCGAACTCAACAAACACCAGAACAGTCAATACAAATTAGTGCTTCGCGAGACCATAAGACTATTGTTAGTCTTGTTCTTGGTATTGTGAAGCCACATAGGGCTTCGCGAGAACATAGGAATAGTCTTGTTCTTGTCCTGGTCTGAGCATCAAGACCAAGAACAAGACTTGATAAATTTTCTTAAGACCAAGACCGAGACTGCCTAGTCCTGGTCTTGCGAAGCCATATTCAAAAAGGTAGTTTACAAACGTAATCATGGGTATCCTCCGAAATTTTTGACAACTTTTGTGTTTTCATCTGTTTTAAACTCTCCAAAAAGTCGTCAACTCTTGTTTCTATTGTGTCCACACCAAATTGCCAACAACTTGAGAAATATTTCAGTTGACAACAAGCTGTCTCCGTCCGACGATGACATGCAAGCTAATTCGTTCGTCCACGTGACGTTAAGAGAAATGCTTCAAACTGAAAGGGAATTCACAGAGCGAAAAAATATCTGCGATTATATAACTCATGTATGAATAAGCCAATAGAATCCGTGAATTTCGCATAACTGCCACGTTTGTAAAAAAAATAATATTTTTTATTCCTTATATAATCGTAACGAATACCACTCGAGCAATCGAAAATAATCGTTATACTGACCTCGTCACTCGACGTATTTTTTTAAAATACCACTCGAGCTGCGTTCTCGTGGTGTTTCGCAAAATACGTCTCGTGACTCGGAAGTATAATCGATTATTTTCGATGCTCTTGTGATATTATAACTGATAACCGTATTCTATTGATGTTTACCATCAGAAACGGAAACACGGTTTCCAGCTTTTGTTGCTAACACGAGGTAATTACAAAAACTTTTGGTACCAACATGTATGGACTGAAATAAAGTTGGCAACTTCGGTGGATACGCACCATAATAGAAGACCAGAATAATTCAGATTTAAATAGCAGTAAATAGTTCATATTAGTTAGTTGAAGTTTTTGTAACACTACTTGATAAAATGTATAATAAAATCGATATTTTCATTAACCAAAGTAGGTATACATACTAAACAATATTTTCTCGGATTATTAAATTCATATTACAATATTGAGTAAGTTTTCGTATGAGAAAACGCCTCAGTACAATATTAATATATGTTTATATCTTTTGATATTACCTGAGTTAATGATCGGACATTGAAATACGACTAGAAATCTAAAATTACTTAGTCCTTAAATTATTATTTGCCATGCAATGAAAAGACGACCGTATAATTAGATAAGACTCCGGTGTTTTCCAACCTTTTTTTCAATACAGGTTCTGAATTCAAATTGTTTTCTACTGACAATCAATTTAGCAAAATTTATATGAATTTATGCAAACGCATTATACAATTTCAATAGTATGATGAAGTTAAGATCTTCGATGTGGGAGGCTAATGTTTCTTTAGATATTGGATTCACTTTCCGGTAGTTTATATTTATCAGAAAATTGTTCGCATAAAGTCAAACAATTGACATTCAAGCTCAAGGCACCAGATAATTGGTTTGTTATTGTTGGTGGCATTCGAGGTGGCATTGCACTGTGAATTCGTCCTCTGAAGTTTGAAACACTTGGGAGGAGGATGTTATTGTAAGTGTAAGTGAAGTTTAGTGAACTACTGTACAGGATGAGCAAATTTCGATGTTTGTATTTGTTATTTCCGTATCTATAGGAGATACAAAAAAATTGAGGGCGCACTCTGTATCTTTCTTTTCGAAATGAATTCACTGGCGAAAAGCAAAATATGCTTTCGTCTTTTGCGTGGAGTTAAAAACAAAAGTTCAATTTTTCGACTTTCAGACAAGTTTCTATACATATATTGTTTGTGAAGTTACGAGAAAATAATTTGTATATTCTTAAGGCACAATTTGTTTTTATAATCCATTGGCGTCGAGAAAATTCGAAAAAAAGTTACGATTTTCGAGTTACGAGTTTGGTTGAAACGTATTTTTTCCCCCATATAAATATATATGTCGCGTCGCTTTTGATGTGTAAGTCTTTGATAGCGAAAATAATATTTTAGTACATTACTTTTTGCACGTCTTGCAATTAATGACAGAGTTTGTCAATTTTTTACGTCATAATAGCAATTAACTGATTTGATCGTGAAAGTTGTACGAAAATTACGAGAAAATTTCTTGAGCATATTCAATTTTTTGATCTTGGTTTGTTGAATGATTTGCAATTATTAATATCTATTGAAAATAGCTTTGTGTTTTTTCTGGATGGCGATTGAAATATATTTCAGATGCAATATCACAATTGTTAATACTTTGAAAAGCTTTTTTACATATCCTAATTCTTGTAATTTTCGTACGATATCCTGACTTTTACGACTAAAACAATTAATTGATATTATGACGTAAAAAAATGGACAAAAACTATCATAGATGACACCCGTCTTACTGGAAAATTATGAAAAACGCGAAAAGTGATGTAGTAAAATATTATTTTCGCTATTAGACTTCAAAAGCGATCCGACATATGATACATTGTTAAAAAGGGGAAAAATACGTTCCAACCAAACCACAGCCAACTATGATTCCTATTTAAACAAATATCTTCAGGCCGTTTCTTTTCGAATTTTCTCGACGCCACTGAACTTCACAAACAACCATGATATTTACATTTGTCAAAAAGTCGAAAAATCGAACTTTTGATTATAATTCGAAAACAAAAGAGGATAGAAAATTCTGGTTTCGGTAGTGAATTAGTCTCGGAAAGAGAGATCGAGAACATTTTTTTGTATCTCCTAAAGTTATCGAGATACCCAATACAAACATCGAAATTTGCCCATACTGTAGATGATGTTATTTCCTCGTGTTTTTATAATATCAGCAAGAAATATATACTTATATCAGTAATTTCATTAAAAAAATTTCTCTACCTTGAATGCAGAACTTTCGATATTGACATAATCATCCTGATGAAAACTAACTAAAAGAATATAAAAATTTATGCACCAACAATTTGAATTTCTGTGCTTGAAAAATGATCTGAAACAACGATTTCATCATCGCTAATCTTATAACGAGAGTGTGCATGCTCCATCAAAAGTTAAATGCGGCCCTCATGCATATAGCAAACAAATATTTAACAATGGTCGCTATTACAATTATTGAACCATCCCAAAAAACATTTATCCGAAAAAGTATAAAAGTACTTTCTTCGAACAATAATTTCACAAATATTGTGAAATAATTATTATATCAATGATTTTCACTTATCATTAAATATCCTGAAATTTATTTTATATTTTATAGCTATGGTAACAAATGAAATAAAAACTTCTCTATAGGATGATATCTAACACAACAAGAAATTGAAGAAATACGGAAAATACTGAGAGAAATTTCAGTTCGAGAAATTCCAATGCCCAAAATGATGGGCATCAACTCAATTCATAAACAAAATTTTCTCCTTCTAACTCAAAGAGCAGAAGCTATGGAGGTGCGCCGAAACCAGGAAAAAAACAAGAAATCCCTACATGAAAAAGGCATTTAAGGAAAAGAAGTAACCACAGAAAAGCACTCTCCTGGCATCTACTTAATCCACGAAATGAATCGAAATTTCGACCCTCTTATTAAATCTGGAGAAGCTTTGGAGGTGCGCAAAGCCACAAACAAGCAAAAATAAAATCTCAATATGAAAAAGCGGCGGTTATGAAAAAGTCTATACCACCAAAAGGCACTTTCCCAATATCCAGATTCAGGTAGTAATTTTCCACCTTCGTACCTACTCAATTTTTAGACCCATGCACTGCCCAAAGAGCTATAGAAGGCTGAATATAACTCAATCGAATAAATAAAAATTATAACAACAAATTTAGAACAGAGAAATATATTGTGAATTAGACAGAAGTGTTGGAATAAAATGGTGTTACAATAGAAACTTGACACACTCTGAAGGATTATGTTTATGTTATACACACATTTGTTGATGTAGAAATCAGTGGCGGCTCGTGAGGTTTTGGTTTGAGGAGGCTACAAGAGGTGTTAAAAAATACACCATAAGCGAAAATTTTTAGGATTTCAAGGTCAACCGCCTTATAATTTAAAGAAAATCAAAGTAAAACAAGCACCCTAAGCTATTCATTTGTTTCCACTTTCGAGTGTCTACCTTGAGACCTACAACTCCTATTTACAATATTCACAAAAACACTTCTCAGCCAATTAATCAATTCATCTATTCATCAAATTTTTTTTTCTTTCACAAAATAGGTACCTACCTACCTACTTAACGAATTTTTTAACAGCTGGTGAGAGCAAATAAAAAGTTATTATATATTTTTGAAGATTAGCGGGATTCTGCGATCTTTAACGTTAGCAAAATGATCTATAATATCCTCATAAAATTTTTTTTCTTTCGCCAAAAGTTTTACCAATTCCTTTTCAATAGACAACAAACTAATATTTTTCAAACGATCCTGGCTCATTGAATTTAGTAAATAAGTTTTAATTCTCTTAAGAGTGGAAAACGAGCGCTCTACGGAAGCCGATGTCACCGGGATAGAAACAATTAGACATAAGAGTTTATAAACTTGGGGTAAATCTTGATTCAAATCATTACCAAAAAGGTATTTAATAGTCCTCACATGATTTTCATTTTGCCCCAAAATTTCATTGTCATTATAAACAACACACTTTTTATGGCCACCTTATCAAAAAAAGTGTATTTTTGACATAAATTTTCCAAAAGGTTATCTGGAAAATTATCCGAAAATCCGGTCAACAAATTTTTATTGAGTAAGTCGAAGAAATGCAGTTCTTTCAAATCAGAGAACCTTATTTCTATTTGACCCCTAATAGTATCCAAAACTTCATAAAATATTTGCTTATAGTGAAGCTCCATATCTGCGTAACTGAATTTCTTTCGTTTTGGGCTAAATTGAGTCGTATCATCAGTAGTTAGAAATACAGAAAATAGTTTTTTAAAATAAACTTCTGCACGAAATTCTGAAATTTTTTTCAAAAGAAACTTGAGCCGATTTCGTGAGTAAATTACATCTGAAAACTTGTGCTGTAAGATTTGAAAAACTATTTCTGTTTGTTCAAAAATTAATTTAAAGATGTTTAAAAAATATATAAATTCCTTATCTTGTAAGTAAGATATTAATCCGCGTGCTGTATTTAAAGTTACTTTATCGGTGAAAACTTCCTCACTTTCAACTAGGTATAGAATTGGACGGACCGGAATTCGGTCCCGCTGACCTGACTTTTTCTAACCTTACTAACCTAAGGTCCCTGTGAGCAGGTAGTCCCTTCCGCAGGTAGCGGGACCATAGAATTAAATCCTCAAATCCTAAGCGGCCCCAAACAGAGACATTTTCACTAGTAAAAGGTAAACACTGCCAACAAAATAATTTATTTTTTACCTGTGATCCGGTTAGGCAAGGATGTCTCTCATAATTCCTTGTATTAAAACCGCGGTTTTGTTGTCTGTTACGCTGCACCAAATTGTTTAATTCAGGGGTAGGTCGCAATGTTTTTATCACAACTTTATCCTCATAACTTAGTGCACTAAAGTTATGAGATAAAAAATATTCCACTAAGTCACCATTGAAATTTTTGAAATTAACTTCAGTAACCAAACTCATTTTAAAACAATACGCGAGCAATATAAGTAAACACGCTGCTGTTTTCGGCCATTAGTAACTACGATCACACTACGATTCAATTAATGCTTTCCAGCGAATTTACTCGATGTCACGCGAAATTCTATAGTTGTGATTGGTCGACATTGTATGAGACTGGGTTCCTATCGGTGTTGCCATTTACATGTGTTTTGCTTTTCTATTGCAACGAAGTATTCATTCGGAGTATTTGCACCGTTGTTTGCTTTTCTGTGGCAAGCATAATGAACGTTGAGAATATACCTTTCTAAGCCTCCGCAGCGTTGCCACAAATCTTGAAATGAATGAAATGCAGTAAATGTAAATACCTTCTATCTTAATTAATAAATTATATTATATAATGTAGGTTGAAAGGAAGGAAGGTGCATAAAATAATATGATTTTGATTAATATGAATATGCTGAATGCTGACTATTCAATATTATAATATATTAGTGATACACGGAATATTATTGAGGAGGCTTAGCCTCCTTTGACTAGCCGCCCCTGGTAGAAATATTTTTGTGAAGTTTATTTTTCTTGAAAACTGTTCATTGAATGAATAAATATCATTATTATCATTAATTATCTATATCTATGACTAATGTATATTTTTTCCTGAAGGTCAGTCCAAGGAACGCTCTTTTTCATCAGAAAACGTTTTCGTCAAATCGCAAATCTACAAAAAATATGAAAATTATAAATTGTAAAAATGGGTAACCTCCAGATAAATTAAAAGTATTCTGCTACACTACTTCTCAGAAGCTGTGTCATGAGAAATTTTAGTTATGGATTAAATACCTGAATCGGATTTTGTCGGTTCTTGTCCTGAATTGATTCTGGAAAACTTTTTTGCACAGGTTCGTATCGTGAATGTGACACATTTTTTCCTCTCCTAAAAATGGACAAACAACAAATCTGTTTCAACTTAAGGACAAATCTTGCTATTTCTCTTCGAAGGTTATTTGATAGTTTTCAAAATGTTCTGATCCGAGAATAATTTTTTCAGCTGCCTCAATATAGAAATTTCTTCCCATACTTGACTTTCAACCTACTATTATTATTTCAATTAGCAAAGCACACAGAAAACATGTTTCCTTAAAAGACATTGTATACCTACGCCTTTGTCACAAGAGATTTATACGAATCCCAAAAAAAATTTGATATCAATTTTTAAATTCAGGTGGAGTCGAGGCGAGAGTCGAGGGCACAGTACTTGTATGTTCATCTGAGTTTGAGATTTCAAATCGATTGTAGTTCATATATAATGCATGTATTACATCAGAAATAATTGAAGAAGAGTATAATATGCTACTATGGAGACTCAAAAGATTCTTATGAATTGTATTCATAGTTTTATATAATCCATACAAAAAATGAAAAATTCTCAAGGCAAATTGAAGCTCATTATTATGAGAAGATTGACAAAGAAATGATTGGATATCGTCTCTTTGATTAGGTATTCTCTTTTGAAAAATATGAAGTTATCGTTGAAGATGAAAATGGTAAAATTTCAGTCACCTTTTAAAATGAAAAAGAAGTTAACTCTTAATTCGAAAGTAACATTCAAATCTAACGGGGTCTATGTTTATGCTGAAAATAATTGAAGTTTTTACAATTTATATCATTTAAAAATTAGGAGAAAAATTTTTTAATGGACGTTAATCAACTGCAAATTATTTAGATCTTCACATAAGTCTTCGAAATGTACTATTCTATATTCTGATGTAAAATAAGTATATTATTAAGTACATTTTCCCAAACGCAGACAATAAGTTCTGAGAGTTATTATGAAAAATCTTGATAAAATAAAATGAAATGGACTCAAATGATGATTCAAAAGAGACATGAATATCATATTTAAATTTGAGTGTTTGAAAAATCGATGAAACCAAGTAAGCAACTATATTATCTCAAAGAATCAACAAAATCAAGAGGCCATATTTAGGTGTTCAGAAACTGAATCAATTGTTGCTCGAAAAGCGTGAAGGCGAATGGATTAAAAATCTCCAGTTGCAGACAATATCAGCATGAATGATGAAAACAACATAGATACATATTTGAAATATTGACCAGAGGTACACATTCTAAGTTTATTCACTGGAGTTGAACAGTCTGGATTTAATGACCCGTACTGACGAAATATTTCATGGCACATTGTGATTAGGCTAAATAACAGCATGATCTCAAATTTTATCAACCTTGTTGACGAAATAAATCACTGTTTCTGTAGTCGTTCGATTCACCGTATTGCATATAATGGGGATAATGATTGAGGTGGAAATTGAACTGCCAACATTATTAACCAAAAACCTAACTCAGCGACTTGTCGTTAAATGACATTCAATCAACGAATTGAAAATGTTTAACCTGAATCATATGATAACAGTGAATTAATTATTAATTCACTGTTATCATATGATTCAGGTTAAACATTTTCAATGCGTTGATTGATTATTGATTAATTATTAATCGATAATCAATATGAAGAATATATATATATATATATATATATATATATATATATATATATATATATATATATATATATATATATATTGTTCAGTTGCCGTTTAAGAACTCGTAGAAACCATATGTTTGTTCGATATATTTATGTTTCCTGGTATTTCATCCTCGAGATATTCATTTTACCATGTGCAATATAGTTTTCAATAGAAATTCCAACAGTAAGAGAAAGCAGATATTGCACCCCAAAGAATTGTGAGTTTGTCGACAGGCAGTATCTCAACTAGGTACTTGGCCTCGACTTGATGCAGACCATAAATTCGTATGGTTCTTAGTTTGTAAAATTCAGTAATGTAGACCAGTCACTATTTACCATTTGACCAGAACAGTTGTAAGAAACGGAAAATAAACGATATACAAAACTTTATCATCGCTATATAAATTCAGTAATAATTAGTGTGCCTTCCTTATTAATTTAAGTTAGGCTGCATAGTGTTCGACGGGTAATAACTCACAAACAGCACTACGCCAATACGAAAATTTACAATATATATATATATATATATATATATCTATATATATATATATATATATATATATATATATATATATATATATATTCAGGGGCGGCTTGTCAAAGGAGGCTAAGGAGGCTAAGCCTCCTCAATAATATTCCGTGTATCACTAATATATTATATTGAATAGTCAGCATTCAGCATATTCATATTAATCAAAATCATATTATTTTATGCACCTACCTTCCTTTCAACCTACATTATATAATATAATTTATTAATTAAGATAGAAGGTATTTACATTTACTGCATTTCATTAATTTCATTTGTGACAACGCTGCGAAGGCTTAGAAAGGTATATTCTCAACGTTCATTATGCCTGCCACAGAAAAGCAAACAACGGTGCAAATACTCCGAATGAATACTTCATTGCAATAGAAAAGCAAAACACATGTGAATGGCAACACGGATAGGAACCCAGTCTCATACAATGTCGACCAATCACAACTATAGAATTTCGCGTGACATCGAGTGAATTCGTTGGAAAGCATTAATTGAATCGTAGTGTGACCGTAGTGTCTAATGGCCGCCGAAAACAGCAGCGTGTTTACTTATATTGCCCGCGTATTGTTTCAAAACGAGTTTGGTTACTGAAGTTAGTTTCAAAAATTTCAATGGTGACTTATTAGTTTTGATAAAAACATTGCGACCTACCTCTGAATTAAACAATTTGGTGCAGCGTAACAGACAACAAAACCGCGGTTTTAATACAAGGAATTATGAGAGACATCCTTGCCTAACCGGATCACAGGTAAAAAATAAATTATCTTGTTGGCAGTGTTTACTTTTTACTAGTGAAAATGTCTCTGTTTGGGGCCGCTTAGGATTTTAGGATTTAATTCTATACCAAGTTGAAAGTGAGGAATTTTTCCCCGATAAAGTAACTTCAAATACAGCACGCGGATTAATATCTTACTTACAAGATAAGGAATTTATATATTTTGTAAACATCTTTAAATTAATTTTTGAACAAACAGAAATAGTTTTTCAAATCTTACAGCACAAGTTTTCAGATGTAATTTACTCACGAAATGGGCTCAAGTTTCTTTTGTAAAAAATTTCAGAATTTCGTGCAGAAGTTTATTTTAAAAAACTATTTTCTGTATTTCAAACTACTGATGATACGACTCAGTTTAGCCGAAAACGAAAGAAATTCAGTTACGCAGATATGGAGCTTCACTATAAGCAAATATTTTATGAAATTTTGGATACTATTAGGGGTCAAATAGAAATAAGGTTCTCTGATTTGAAAGAACTGCATTTCTTCGACTTACTCAATAAAAATTTGTTAACCGGATTTTCGGCTAATTTTCCAGATAACCTTTTGGAAAATTTATGTCAAAAATACACTTTTTTTGATAAGGTGGCCATAAAAAGTGTACTTTAGTTGTTTATAATGACAATGACTATTAAATACCTTTTTGATAATGATTTGAATCAAGATTTACCCCAAGTTTATAAACTCATATGTCTAATTGTTTCTATCCCGGTGACATCGGCTTTCGTAGAGCGCTCGTTTTCCACTCTTAAGAGAATTAAAACTTATTTACGTTTGAAAAATATTAGTTTGTTGTCTATTGAAAAGGAATTGGTAAAACTTCTGGCGAAAGACAAAAAATTTTATGAGGATATTATAGATCATTTTGCTAACGTTAAAGATCGCAGAATCCCGCTAATCTTCAAAAATATATAATAACTTTTTATTTGCTCTCACCAGCTGTTAACAAATTCGTTAAGTAGGTAGGTAGGTACCTATTTTGTGAAAGAAAAAAAAAATTTGATGATTAGATGAATTGATTAATTGGCTGAGAAGAGTTTGTGTGAATATTGTAAATAGGAGTTGTAGGTCTCAAGGTAGACACTCGAAAGTGAAAACAAATTAATAGCTTAGGGTGCTTGTTTTACTTTGATTTTCTTCAAATTATAAGGCGGTTGACCTTGAAATCCTAAAAATTTTCGCCTATGGTGTATTTTTTAACATCTCTTGTAGCCTCCTCAAACCAAAACCTCACGAGCCGCCACTGATATATATATATATATATATATATATATATATATATATATATATATATATATATATATATATTATATATATATATATATATATATATATATATATATATATATATATATATATATATATATATATATATATATATATATATATAAATATATAAATATACTGGGTGTCCCAGTATACCTGTTCCAATGGATTATCTTACCCATTTCGAAAGATGAATATTTGAAAATTTCATGACAAAAATTGAAATTCACTTCCGGTTAGACCCGAAGTGACTCTTACCTTTTTATTTCGAATAGCACCCTGTATATTTTTTGCAATTTTTTATTTCTACTCAAAATTATCTTTCCAACAATGTATCACACTTCGTATTACATTTTTGATTTGATGGAGAAAACTTAAGTTGAAATTTCAAATTGAAAGAATTGCAGTAGGCTACGATATTTTGTGCAATCTTGATTTTGACTTCAATAATAAATGATATTTGATGAACAAATATACCTACCTTTTTTTTCATCAGGAGTTGCATATAATATTTTTTTCACGTTCATGCAAAACCCCAAAAATGTTCCATTTAGGTGGCACTCAACTGTTAGAAGACATTGTTTGTTTAAATCTATCTGTTAAAAGTAATACAAAAACATTTTGCGTAATTCAGGTGATATTCGAAGGAACTAATTTTATTTTTAACAAATTGCATTTTCTAGTGATTTCATAGTCCATTATGTAATGAATATGATTGACAATTATATGAAACTTGCAACTAAGTATTTAAAACGTAATTCAATCTCACAGAAAATGGGCTAAATTTGGCGTTGATTTGAAAGTTTATGTCTGTTGATGATGACAGAACGCTAAAGTAGAATAATAGATGAGTTCAATAAAATCTTGATTGCAGTCAGTGCAATAAAGAACCAGTTTTTTCACCAAATAAAGTTTTGTATGTTGCATGAACGTAGAAAAGGAAATATTTCTCACTTATAATCTTCATCAATAATTAAAGTAACGTTTTCTCCATGAAATCAAATATAAAATTCTAAGTGTGATACATCGTTGGAAAGATAATTTTGAGTAGAAATAAAAAATTGCAGAAAATATACAGGGTGCTATTTGAAATGAAAAAGTCAGTGTCAATTCCGGTCAAATCGGAAGTGACTTTCAATTTTTTTTTCAGTTGAAAGATCCTTGAACGAATAAGAGATCATGAAATTTTCAAATTTTTATCTTTCGAAAGGGCTGAGATAATCCATTGGAACAGGTATACTGGGACACCCAGTACTATATATATATATATATATATATATATATATATATATATATATATATATATATATATATATATATATATATATATATATATCTGTAATATGTGGTTCATTTGTTTCCGACTGGTGGCGCTGTGTCATATTTATATGCCATATAGTCACTTGAAGGAAAATATAAGGCCGTTAGAAATATTTGGTTGGTTATCACTTTCGATGGATGGATGATACTGATGAGCCCCAAATAAGGGCGAAACAGACTGTCTATCATTTCCATTGATTGTGATAAACAACTTAATGCTTCTAACATACACCGTCCAAGGTATATGGAGGCATTTCGATGTTTCGTGAACTCGTATAACCAGCTCCGGTAGGAGGTTTGTTTGATTAGTTTCAAATGAATGTCCTAGTACTTGATTTTATTGCCACGAACGTGTTTCGATAACACAAAGAATTCTGTTTTCTATATATATATATATATATATATATATATATATATATATATATATATATATATATATATATATATAGCTTTTTTAATTCCGAAGTTATACAGGAAAAATCGAATATTTCGAAATTCTTCTTTTGCCTATATCTTTTTATTTTACGAAGATTTTCTTTCAATTTTTCCCCTTTTCCATAGCAAATTTTGTAACCAAATATCTGAACATAATGTACATATAGGGTATACTAAACATTGGGCCACCCTCAACTTTTAATTTTAAAATACGGACCTGTATTGTTTATTGCATTTTTTCAAATGCCAAGAGTCATGTTTTATGTTGGCGTTCATCTTTTATCCAAATCATAAACTGTTTTGGAAATATTGAACACATACTAGGTATTCTATACTTTATTCTATGATATTTTTTTCTAATTACAGCTGGAATAAAAAATTTTTTTTGAAATTTTACTAGTAATAGTTCTATATTTCCAAAACACTCTGTAATTCAGATGAAAATACTACGACAATATAAAAAATGACTCTTGGCATACAAAAAAATGCAATAAAAAATACAGGTCCGTATTTGAAATATATATTTGGATAGCCTACAACAAGTTGCATGGCAAAGTGACAATTTGTTTACAAAAATTCCTAAAACAAAAAGATAAAAGCAAAAGAAGAATTTCGAAATTTTCGATTTTTCCAGTAAGTATAACTCCAGAAAGCTAGATCCGATTCTTCTTATCCATATAATAGACCTCTGAAATATGCCACTTTGCCCCCATTTAACCATCCCTCTATCTCTTACCGTTATGGATGCATAGACTCGAATTTGAATAGCCCTGTATATATGAGTATATATATATATATATATATATATATATATATATATATATATATATATATATATATATATATATATATATATATATATATATATATATATATATATATATATATATATATATATATATATATATAACACGTATAATAAGTTTTGTTTCCGCCGGTGGTGTATTTTTACTTCTTCTTACCAGAAACATGCTATCGAAATTTGGAAACCCATTTTATTTATAAGTTCATAAATCACGGAGTTTCTTAGTTTCTCAAAATTTTTGGAAGATCAATATTAATATGACATTTTTGAACCTGAAAACTGAAAGCCAAAAATCAGACAACTATGTGCCATTACATCTTTGCGGCTGTGGTAGTCTTCTGTTAATTACGTGATATTCAATCCAATATCAGGGGTTAGGTCAGCTAATATTAGAAGGTAAGTGAACCCGTAGAAACCCTTATCCACGTGATGTACAAAAGAGATTCTAAATATTATTTGCTTTAGGATTGTCTGAAAAAAGACATTATTCGCAATATCTACAATGATCAATATCACTCCTATTCTAGAAAAAATGATAGTTGTAGATGTGATTGATGGTTGGTTTGTTGTTCCGAAGATGTGTATTATTGCGAGATAATTTTTCTGGCTTTATAGAGCATTGTTTCCTTTCTTTTTTGTTGAAAAAATTGAATTTGTGTTTAAAGTTGGAGAATGGTATACTTTGTTGAGCGAACGATGTTGGGTTGTTCGTTCTTGAGTTGGATAGGTAAATTGTTTTGATTCATATTATATTTAAAAAAATTAAATCAGTTTATATTGTACTTAAATGTAATTTTAAAGACAATTCTATAATAAAATAGACACATTACATCAATGAGAGTTTCTCTAGTTTCTTTTACTATCTCATATTTTTTTGAAAAAGATGAAAAAAAACTCGTGAGCAGCAGAACTCCATCACCAAGTCGTATTTTTCGCGCGTAATGCAACGCGTCGATATGCCATTCTAACGAATCGAATTATATTTTGAAAAATTACGTTTAAATAGCAAACCGAAGTAAACGGTAGAAAATAATTTATTTTATGAAAAAAAAAATTGCGAAGCGCATACTGCTCGAGGAAAAAATTTTTCTCGAATTGCATCGTTTACTGATTGCGAAGCAGGTGGAGATGCGATTTGAACGGAATAGTCCTCGCGCGGGGCAGCGCGACTGAGGAAAATAGTTGCAACTACCCTTCCTCAACATTAATTCAATCCACGTACCAAGTTTGAACACACTAACTACATTTGCAGAAACTGTGGAGCTCAATTTTTCAAAAACCACGAAGAAACAACTGTGATGGCGGTTGAAAAAATTTTATACATTACATAAAGTGAACAAGGAAAATTCTTTAATAATTTAAAAAACTATCAAACAACTTTCCAAGGAAGCTGGTTATACGTATTCAGCAACGCAAAATCTGCATTCACAATCGAACGGTGAATTATAGAAATTGTCAAGTCACCCCGACTCAAAATCTGCATACAGCTGTTTCGATGTGCAGATTTTGAGTCGGGGTGACTTGACAATTTCTATAATTCACCGTTCGATTGTGAATGCAGATTTTGCGTTGCTGAATACGTATAACCAGCTTCCTTGGAAAGTTGTTTGAGAATTTTTTTAAATTAGGTATTAAAAAATTTTCCTTGTTCACTTTATGTAATGTATGAAATTGACCATGGTCGACTAGTATGTTTTTCATGATTTGATTGTTGTATTTTGCGTATTAAGCGACTAGAATATTCGGAGCGCGCTCTCGAGGGTATTTCCAAAGGTTTTAAATCACTATGTTAGTGTGCCTTGGAATTATATACACCACTGTTGTAGAGTAGATATCTTCATATCAGGAGGTACGTGTTTAAGCGACGAATTTCAGCATTTTCAGTCGAAGCGGTGAATTGTTGTTTCCCAATATCTTTGGTGGGATGGCGCTCTGGACTGTTATCCAGCCAGTGTTACTGACCACGATTTGTATTGGGGAACAATTAGAAATTTGTTAATTCACTCCGAGTCAAATAAGCTGCACTGATGAGATCTAATAAGATCGAAACAGCTGTATGCAGATTTTGAGTCGGGGTGACTTGACAATTTCTATAATTCACCGTTCGATTGTGAATGCAGATTTTGCGTTGCTGAATACGTATAACCAGCTTCCTTGGAAAGTTGTTTGATAATTTTTTGAATTATTAAAGAACTTTCCTTGTTCACTTAATGTAATGTATGAAATTGACCATGGTCGACTAGTATGTTTTTCATGATTTGAAAAAAATTTTACCAAATTTTGGTTGTTTCGTTCTGCAACGAAAAAAATTCCAGATAAAAAAAGCTCATTTGGTGTGATACGAACCACAGGAGATGTAAATATGTACCGGAAAGGATATTTATATGAAAATATATACGTAAAAATGGCGGGGGTTGCAATGGATACAATCTCTGGTACAAAATTTCAGCTCATTCGACTCGATTGGAGCCGCTAGAGATGTTAATATGTCCCGGGTAATATATATATATATATATATATATATAATATATATATATATATATATATATATATATATATATATATATATATATATATATATATATATATATATATATATATATATATATATATATATATATATGACATGAAAAATCTTTCGGAAAAAGTGGTCTAGTAGGTCTCAAGCGGGAGAGATACTTCCGCACCTGACTGCTCTTTTTCGATAACACTGAAATAGTATGTATTTTATAGGATAAAATACGAGTAATAAATTATAGTTGGCTGTTTTTTGACTTTAAGTCTCATAAGTGTCGTAGTAATTCTGCTATCTCAAAATTTTTGAAAAAATTACGCATTTTGTGACTAACTATTTTTCAAACATCAATTTTGATAGATGGATGCCTTAGCCTGAACTGTCACAAAATAATATTTATTGGATTTCCAATATGGTATAACTATAACAAATACAATCGTTAACACAGAATCAGCAAAAAAAGCTATTTCAAATTAAGCAAATAGCATAATATATTTCACATTCTTGACATTGATTCGAGATCGTTATCCGTGCTTTTAAATCAAAATTATTTATGTAATCTAGGCATTAGTGGGTATTCACTCGCATTTGTTGAACTAGTTTCTTCAGTATTTCACACAATAGCATTGATGTTGTTCCACTTTTATTTTCAATGACTATACTTTTAGCATGGGAATTTAAAGACCTATAAATTCGAACATCCCACAACTTCAACGGAGTTACGACATCCAATTAAGTTAGATATTGACGAAGAGAATCTTTCAACTTGAAGCTACTATTCATACTAGATATACAGACTATTAACGAATTGATATTTAAAAAGATGATCACTGATAGGCAAATAAATAAGCCACATATAGCGAGACGCGAAATTAACGGTTTAATTCGCAGTGAAAAAGCTGGCATATATTTTATAATTTGCGACAATCAACTTTCTTCTTCGTCGAGCGTAGCGAAAGTGCACCCATAAAATAAGTTACATCATACATCGATTATAGTTATATTTATTATATCAAATGGAAATTATTTTTTTTTATCTCGAGGGACCTACAGTTTAACGCCGGTTCCGAACGGCCAATGGGCTTGTAAACGAAGTACATTACCCAACAATTTATCTTTATAAATAGAACCACTAAATTTCTGACATACACAACACCCAAGAGCAAGGTGGGACTCGAACCCACATCCTCGGCTTACAAGCGGTATAGGTACCTTACCTCTGGTCTACCGAGGCCTCATGAAAATGGAAATTATATTTTTCATATAAACGATAGTTTTTATTACGATTATCAAAGTAGATTTTAAACATTGACCTATCCCAAGGGGAATTACCTTGAAAAAAATTTTTTTTTGACGAATTTTAATATTTTATTCAGGGCTATTGAAGTTGTATATCATGAACACGTATCAGATTACTGAAATATACTAAATATTATTATTATTAGGAATATGTCCATGATTCATATTCAAAGTAATTCAGTATATCTTTCGTCTGTAAGATTTACAAACATGAAATCGTACTTCTACTCAAATCACAGGATAGTTTATCAATCAACATAGTTTTTCAACTAGGAATATTTTTAGCACAAAATATGAATCATGAGTAATTGACCTGAAATACATTATTGAGAATGGAACACAGAAGAATTTCTGAAATTAATTGCAATGGTCTAATGAATAGATGCATAAGGTAGACACACAAGCGGGAACTTCCAGCTATGTTTATATATAAGTAATTTTTCAACAAAGGAATATTTGAATGGAAACATATTCGAAGTACACAGAGTAGATGTTTCTTAGTCAAATTTTCTTTTCTTAGTCTACTTTATATATAAAACTAAAACTGCTCTTGTTATTAATGACAAAAAAAACGGAAGACAACCGGAGATATTTAATCGTTCTGTGCATTTGATCACGAGTTCATAGATACACACGAAGCTATGGTTCAAGTTACACTACTTGGTATAGCTGTATGTCACTTGACATTATTGAAGAAGTGACTCACCCCTTTTAATATATCTCTCTCAAGAAGCTTATTAAATATGGAAAAAATGGCCATTATTCAACGGTCCATTTGACCAAGATAATGTCACTTTAGGTGGACATAACTAAGGACCAAACTCACAGTGGAATTGTAGTGCAATAGATGGGAAATCAATTTCCAAGTCTCCGAGTTATTTCCTGAGAAAAATTAAAGCATTTTCCTGAAAACTACCCATAAAAGAAGGTTTTTGGTCTCAAGGGCCGATTCAAGTGAAACGCTGGCCATGCGTACAAATTTAGGGTCTAATAGAGGCAACACCCTACCTAATGATACCAGAAACTCCTTGCGCACCAATTTACGATCATGCAGAGGTCATGCCCAATTCAAAGGTACCAGAAAATTAATGATAAAGTTTCATATTCTTCGTCCAAGACAGAAAAAATTCGTGCGGCACAGAAAAACGTGCCCTTTGGAGGGCTCCCCTGCCATAGCGCAGGTTCGGACCACCAACTATGAAATATTTTTAGAAAGTTTTTACCAAGACATATTAAACGGTGTATAGGTAACATTGAAATTGTCAGCACGAATGATTTTTGTTATTTTTTAGAAAACAAAGAACTCGCTAAAGCTGTGAGATCAAAATAATAATAATCTGACATCGAACAGGCAACATTAATCATTTCAATTTTACTACAGATACTTAATATGTGACGACAAAGTATTGAACAGTATCATAGTAGTTTTCATTAATATTATAATAATAATAGGTTTTTATACTTCTAACATTTTCTCTATAATCATCGAATTTACTGATTGTTTTATGATACCATAATTTAGTACGAGATGAAGTCAATGTTATGACGAAACGCGTTTACTCATTAAATTTTATTTAAACCTGTGAAAAGTTAGTTTTTTGTTTCTTTATGAAGTTATCACTAAATAGGTATGTAAATATTTTCTCTCGCGAAAGTGGAAGCTCATAACGCTTCTTCAACGCCCCGAAATGGTTTCAATAGAAGGCGGTTCATGCAGGATTGAAGCCACTGCATGTTATAACAATTGGGAATCACTTCTGAGGGTTCCATAGATTTGAGCTTCTTTCAGAAACGCTTTCTTTTAGACGATCTTCTGGTTGTTGGGATGTGTTCAGCAAATTGCTGCGTAGGTATATCTAGAAAACCCTCTGACGAGTGAATTGTAATCCTTGTGAAATGATGAAGGCATCAGCAGCCAAATACCTGCCGTAATAATATCTGTAAAAGCGACATAATTCGGCAACTTTCATAATATGTTGGAGTGAATGAAGCTGAGCAGTTAACGATGGGTCGTCTAGGTATTAGTCATACTGCATTTTTTAGTCGTATTTTAGTATCGAAGGAAAGCACTCAGGTGCGGGAGTATTTTCCCCATCCAGCCGTTTCAGTACTTGCTGGTTTAGTATAAATAATTTGTCAATAAATTTCAAACCGCCCTGGTTGAAGCAAAATTTAGATGTCACCATGTAATCAAATTTACTGCAAATTCAACAAGATTTTTTGTTTATAATTGAAATTGACATCAACTGCCTCCGATATTAAATTTGTTCAAGGATAAAGTCATCAAAAAGCTATACCACTTCACATATCGTACAGCGGAGTATCATATCGTACATAATAGTGTCATAAAGTATGGTGATATTATTGATTCAATGATAGTTAGACAAGCTTTTTAGTGAACTATTATTATTCAAAACTGCTTATTTTCTCATTGATAAATGAAAATTCGTAAATCTTGAAAAAATTTCCGTACCTTATCGAACTAAATAATAATATAATGAAAACATTCGTTTATTATATTTAGAGAGAAAAGATTAACTTAGTTTTATATCAAAATCAATTTATCTTGCAGCTATCTCATCAAATATCAGTATACTTATTGCATATACAGCAATGTAGTTTCCTATTCGACTAATATTTATAATATATTACACAAGACTTTCGCCAAAAAGTATTGATTGAATCACGAATTTACTTGACCTTCCTTGCTAAGACATAATCGTGAACATTAATAATTTTCCAGCGCACTGAAAAATACTCTTCGTGAATTCACTCACCTCAATAATGAACGAATCGTTGCCAAACAACCTGAAAATAAGATAGAGAGATTTAGTAAATATTGAAGTTATGAAATTTGTATTACTAAATATAGAAATTAATCACCACTTTTCTTGTGATGGAAATACTTTACTTGTTGAAATTATTGAACGAAAAATATCGACAGATACTTTTAGGGAACTACTATTGCTTAACTTCTCATGAAATACATATCAGCTATTCCATTCATTTGATTAAATTTGTTCCTGAGTTGTTACTACCAATATAATAAATAATAAATTGTAAATATTACTCATAAGGATTCTTCCTATGATTTATGGCTGCTGAAGAAAAGTTTTATTCGATTTCAGTATGTTAGAAAAAATCCGGTTAGTCGACAATTCGTTTATTGGTTTAGATATGTGGATGATATTATTTGTTGTTTCAGTTGTACTCTTAGGCAACTTGACCGCTTCCAAACATTCATTAACACTTTACACCCTAATATAAAATTCACTTTAGATATGGACAAAGATAACTCAATTAACTATTTGGATTTGAAAATTACAAAAGTAGATAACAAACATAATTTTTCAATTTTTCGCAAACCATCACACACTGATAGCGTCATACATAATACTTCCCTACATCCATTCCAACACAAAATGGCAGCTTTCAATAGTATGGTACATCGTTTAGTATATATTTCACTTTCAAACGCCAATTTTAACGAGAAAAATATAATTAAACAAATTGCCGTAAATAATAATTATGATCCCATAATAATAGACAATATGATAGATAAAAAGTTGTTCAAAAATGCGATTAGCCAGGTGTACCTCCTTACTAAAAATAATATCGAATATAACAGCCTCATTTTCATCGGAAATTCAAGTAGAAAACTTAAATCTCTCTTATCTAAGCACAACATTAACATTGCTTATCGTACCGGTAATAATTTAGGAAATCATATAAAAAAATAATAAATCCAAAGTTCAAAAGATAATAAATCAGGAGTTTATAAAATCAATTGTAGTGATTGTGATAAGTTTTACATTGGTAGAACTTTCAGAAGTTTTCAAACTAGAATTCCAGAACACAAACGTAGCTTTGTTAATCAAAAGTCGGATTCACATTATGCAAACCATTTAATCCAAGAAAATCACACATTCAATTTCGATTTTAAAATATTAAATGCTGAAAGTAAGGGAATCAAACTTAATTGTTTTGAATGATTACAGATAAATAAATACAAGCATTCCGGTCTCGTATTGAATAGCCAAATCGATCATACTTCAAGCCCCCTTCTCAATCTTTTCAAAATTACCGACTACCCGACTAGCAGTTCAGAATTGGTTTTTCCTATTCTAATAATTATTTGTAACAATCCCTCTATTTACCCATTCTATACAATTTGTCATCTTCTTTCTTGTTTTCGATATAACAGAGAAAATAGTTAGTTTGCCATTAGCATCTGAAGAAGGTGAAGTTCCACCGAAACCTGCGTCATGCTATATATTTCTATTATCTAACTATTGTTTTAATATAATATATGTTTCTGTGGATAGGAAATTTAGAAGCACAGATAATTTACAAATTTTTTTACGGCTTTTAGACTGAAAGATTGGCTGCGGTCGAGCCATTTTTGTGTTCTAAGTTGGGGTAATATAGGTATAGATGTTGTGGCTCTCTGTGAATTTCAGTAGTTAACATATTGAATGATAAATTTTTTTCGTTTACTTATAAACCCTAGAAGCTATTTCAACAGTGCAATTCGATGTTTCCATTGAATAGAGTATATGGATCAGCAAAAAAGAACTATTCTACTAAACTTAAGATTTAGCATATTAAAAGATTGAATAATTTATTAGTAATGAAACCTATTGACGAATAAAGGAAGTACTGTCAACGAAGAATCATAACCACGAGTTGTTTGGATCACGGTATGCATTAACGGAATAGAGAGGAGATTCAAATTGAAAAGAAATGCAAGTTTTCCACTAGTGAAAATTTTCGCAAGGGCATATGAAATAAGTAGAATATGCCACTTCAATATTTCTTCAAAGAATTAAAATCAAAAAATTCCCTGCCTGCCAACAACTTACTGTTTTTAGGCCAAGCTACAGAGATTTGTAGGGAGCATTTTGTGTAAAAAGTGTTAGAAGAAAACCAGCTGCGCCATTGTTTGTAAAATAGTTCCATATGATATAGTGATATGTTTTTCACTCGACTTTATTATTTATAACTTTGTTATTAACAATTTTATGCAGAAAATCGCGTTTTTTTTAGTTTTTTGCTTATAAAGTTGAAACTATCACAGTAATCGTGATGGCGTCCACAGACCGATTGTAGGAAATGAAAAGACGAAGAAAATGAGAGGTCGGGCGACTCGATCAGACCGTTAGTTTAAGAGAAAATCGGAAAAAAACAGCCAAAATGCAGTTTTTTCAAAAATTCTTAACTCGGTTATTTTTTGATGTGTACCGTAGATCCGCCGGCCAGTATTAGTTATTGATATAAACTTCATTTGTGCGAATATCAGAAACTGTTCGATGCATAGTTTTTGATCTGTGGCCATTTGATTATGTTACTATACAATTTTCCAGCAGACCTGAATGCGACAGGTATGGTCCGATTTCAATTTACTAAAAAGATTTTGAAAGTAGAATTCTCATATTTCAAAATGTTCATCTTGGTTTTCCATAAAAACGCTGAGAAATATGTTAAAAATAAAGCTGAACATGACGAAAAACGGCCGAGCGCGTAAGAGGAGTTGAAGAGTGGGAGTAGAGCAGCAGGCAAGGAGAAGTATGACATTCGAAAGCGTCGGCATTTTGAACATGACGGTAATTTCTCGGCCGTTTTTTGTCATGTTCAAGCTTCATTTTTAACATATTTCTCAGCGTTTTCATGTAAAACCAGGATAAAGGTTTTGAACTATGAAAATGTTACTTTCAAAATCATTTTTGTAAATTGAAATGGGACCATACCTGTCGCATTCAGGTCTGCTGGAAAATTGCATAGTAACATAATCAAAGGGCCACAGATCAAAAACTATGCATCGGACAGTTCCTGATCTTCGCACAAATAATAAGCGAGTTAAGAATTTTTGAAAAAACTCCATTTTAGCCGGTTTTTTCCGATTTCCTCTAAAACTAAGGGTCTAATCGAATCGTCCTACTCCTCATTTTCTTCGTCTTTTCATTTTCTACAATTAGTCTATTAACACCATCACGATTACTCTGATAGTTTCATTTTTATAAGCAAAAAACTAAAAAAAATGCATTCTTTGCATAAAATTGTTGATAACAAAGTTATAAATAATAAAGTCGAGTGAAAAACATATCACTATATCATGTGGATCTATTTTACAAACAATGGCGCAGCTGGTTTTCTTCTAACACTTTTTACATGAAAAAATCTCTGTAGCTTGGCCTAGTTGTATTTTGTAATTGAACAGTATTGTACACTATGATGTATAAATGCAAGAAGACAAAATGCATTTGTAATTAGTTTGACTGATTTATTTGATGAAAATTTCCCAGATCAGAATATCCACATCTGGCATTCTCATCGTAATATAAAGGCACTGTTCCACCGGAGGAATATTGAGGAACATTTTTGTCGCTGTTGCTTCTTTCCGTAAATGTTCCAAAATGTTTCTAAATGTTCCTTGAAATTTCCTTTATGTTTAGGCCACAATTCTTCCCATGGCAACAAGGACAAACATTTAGCAACAAAATGTTCCTTAACGTTCCTCCGGTGGAACAGTGCCTGGAAGTATAAATAAATTTTAAGCTAAGGTAAACGCACCAGTTGTCGACAATGTACCTGTAGTCGACACCCATTGTAATTATTGGAAAAAATAACGTAACCATAGCAAACATCGGCTTCCCGAAATAAACAATGATACCCTCCGACTTTTTAGTGCACATTGCCATAGTTATGCCATGAAAACTCACTAACATACAAGAATGCAATTGAAGTTTTTCCAGCAACCTCGACGTTTCGCGCCAATAACCAGTGTTTGTTAAGGTGTAGGTTAAGAAAAGCTAATTTTGTTGTGGTGTTGTTTAGTGGTTTTTTTTGACTAAAAATGTTTTTATTGTGTTCTATTAACTGAGAAACCTTCGAAGCTGCAGCCCAGGTAAGTATATTGAGATTTTTTAAGTTTTCGACATGTTTTTTGGCATGTGTCGAGTACTGGTACACGAAAAGTGCTATGTTCCTATAGTAGACAGGGGTGTAGAGAAAAGGAACATTTTTATAAGATAATTACTCAGTGTGGTATGAACGTTCAGCTCATTTGATACAGATATGTATATGTAACTTTACTGTAAGATAACTAGATCCAATATTCGTCACCCCATGTCGACTATTGGAACGGAGTGTGATCTTTGGTGTGGATCACACTCCGTTCCAATAGTCGACATGGGGTGACTAATATTGGATCTAGTTATCGTACAGGTGTGGTAATCTGCTATAGTCGACACGGTTGTCGAGGAAAAGAAAATATTTATGTGAAAAGAGCCCAATTTAACTGTAATGGTTTATTCATTCAATACGGATCAGAACAAATAACATTTGCCGTTTTTGTTATCGCCTTTCGAACTAGCTTTGCTGTTGCCAGAACATTCTCCACAGCGAAAAAACGAAAGAGAGAAATTCTACCAGCTGTGATAGACTACTATAAAAGAAAAGAATGTAAGGAACAAGAAGAAGAAAGGCGTAAAGAAGAAAGGAAAAAAGCAAGAGATGCCAAGGAAGAGTTAGCAGACAACAGAAGAAACTTAAGTTGATAAAGACAAAACAACCATTGCCACCAGGATTCAGACAGGATTCCATACCGAGAATCAGATGATTCTGACTGGGCAGAGGTGCGTTCTGAAAATATCAGCTTTGAAGACTTGATGAAGCAAGGATGTTTTATAATATCAGAGTTTAAGAGTGGCAAAAGGAATGCGTCTGTATTCATATATACTTATATATTATTCAAGCATTTGTTTCATGTGGAGACATATTATTTATGGGTTGAAAAACTTTGACAGTCGAAGGAAGGAATTTGTAGCTGTTTTGATATAATGTATTTTATTTGATCAGATAATCAGTCGAGACTCCAGAACTGACTACACTTGGGGAAAGGGCCAGCTACCGATTTATCAATGCCTTAGCAATTAATGAACTATAAAAGTGACTAAAGAAAGTTTTTGTTATATTTGTGCTCTTAAAATATTTCTATTTCATTTTACCTTTAATATATTTAATTCACAAATGTGTTGAATATTTTATTACTGTTTCCTGCTTTCACAACATACATTTTTCATGTTATGTATATTTCCCATGATCAAAACTGATGTTATTTACATGTGTCGACTACTGGAGCTTCTACAGTGTCAAGAACTGGAACATCTTTAATTTAGAGTGTCGAGCTTAGCGACATTTGCAGATATTTACAAAAAAAATCTATTTTTTTCTTATTTGGTTAAAAATCATCCCATTTTCTGAGTCGACGTGAAGCCTAAAATATGAACATCCGGTAGGCATGGTAGTTTTGATATGAACTTCAATTCACTGAAATCTGTGCCAGAATAACTGATTTTTTTTTCTTAACGTGTCGACAACTGGTGCTCTTACCTTATAGTTCCACCGGAGGAACATTGAGCAACATTTTTGTTGCTGTTGCGTGTTTCCGAAAATGTTCCAAAGTGTTCCTAAATGTTCCTTATAATTTCTTTATGTTTCGGCAACAAATGTTGACTTTTTTTACTTGTCTCCCTCCAAGCTACGATTCCACCGGAGCAACATCGAGGAACATTTTTGTTGCTGTTGCGTGTTTCCGAAAATGTTCCAAAATATTCCTGAATGTTCCTTAAAATTTCTTAATTTTTAAGCAACAAATGTTGACTCTTCCTACTTGTCGCCGGTTTCCATTTTCAGCGGTAAATTTCAAAAGAAAATAGGAAACATGTGTAAACAAATCCGTTTTGCCATCGCAGTGGAAACGTATAGAGAACGCAACTAGTTTATTATATTGTAAGCTATATTAAAAAAAAAATAAACACGAGTAGGTATATGTTTTGCATATTCTCCTCTATTATGAAATAATCCCTATATCTAATATATTATGCAAACATTAGCAATTTAAGATATATGAATAATAATTCAGATATATTTACCCTTTCTCGGATTACTTCATGAATCGGCGCCTCAGATAAATAGAAGTAAATTGGAAATCCACATGCGATAATACATCTTGAATTTGCATTCGAGTTTTGTTGAATTCACTTCAGTTAAACTTTACATTAATGAAATATTGTATACAATAATTTGGTGATCAAATCACCAAACTTAAATATTAACCCTATCTAAAAAATAGATAATCATTTGTATATTATGTCGACATGAGTATGATTAACCTTCATTGAAAAAGTGAGGAAGGGGAAGATGAAGGTAAATTATTGAAATAACATATTCTATGGAATGAGTCACTTAAACTATTCGGTAATGCATGTCCCTCACGGGGCACCAGCTTTTATACCCCACACCTTATTTCACTCTACGTGAATTTTTTACATATTAATTACAATTTATTACACCTATTCCCAAATTTATTACAGTTGCAGAACTCAAGTTATGAGGGTGTGGTGTAGAATTAGTCTAAAGCTGCACCACACTCATACCATATTAATTATTTTTGATTCAGAACTTTTCTGTAATTAATTACAATTAATAACAATTAATTACAATTAATTACAATAAATTACAGCCATTTCCGGCCTCATAACAATTCCACAATTCCAAAAAATAGGTAGCGCATGGAAGAATTATGACAATAACAAATGAATATAAGGATATTCATTTATTACAATAGCTCACTCGGTTTTATGAATACAAAAAATGGTCAGCAGGATTAAGAAAATATTAACAGAGAAGCTGCAAGTGAGTTTGTGTGAGTTTGTGTGAGTAAGTGTAATAGTTGATAAGAATTTTCAAGACATAAAAACAATAGAATTATCGAAAATAAGATAGAAATACAGAGTTTTCAATTTATTACAATAGCCCATTCGGTTTTATCGATGCAAAAAATGGTCAGCAGAACTGAGAAAATAATAAAAAAGAAGCTGAGAGTGGGTGGGGTAGTATAATAATTGATAGGAATTTTCACTAGACAAAAAAATTATACAATTATCGAAAATAAGATATAGGGTTTTCAATTACACTACCCCACCCACCTGCAACTTAATTTTTTATCATTTTTTTAATCCTGGTGACCATTTTCTGTATCGACAAAACCGAGTGGGCTATTGTAAAAAAATTAAAATCCTGTATTTCTATTTTATTTTCGATAATTCTATAATTTTTCGTCTCGTGAAAATTCTTATCAATTATTACACTACCCCACTCACCTGCAGATTCGTTTTTATCATTTTCTTAATCCTGTTGACCTTTTTCTGTATCCATAAAACCGAATGGGGTATTGTACTAAATGAATAATATCCTTATAGTTATTTGTTATTGTCATAATTTTTCGATGCGCTACCTATTTTTCGGAATTGTGGAATTGTAATGAGGCCGGAAACGAGGGGGTAACCACTGGGGAGATTTTCTGCTCCTAATGGAGGAGATCCGGGGAGATCCAAGGAGATCCGAGAGGAGATCCAAAAAGATCCGGGGAGATCCAAGGAGATCCGGGGAGATCCAAGGAGATCCAGGGAGATCCAAGGAGATCCAAGGAGATCCGGGGAGATCCAAGGAGATCCGAGGAGATCCGAGAGGAGATCCAGGGAAATCCGGGGCGATCCAAGGAGATCCGAGGAGATCCAAGTAAATTCGTCTATCTTTTTCGCATGTTTCTGATGATAATTTATACTTCAGGACCCAATTCTATAGATCTCTAAATAGCCCTAGATTTTCGGACTTCGTTTTGCATCTTTTCTCTAGAAACATTCTTGCCCAAAAAAGTGCCATTTTTAACTTACATTAAAACTTTATTATGAAGAATCTTTAGCTCGTCGAAATTGTAATTCACAACCAAAACTTTTTTTACTAGGGTATTTACCTGATTTCCATACTCAATTCTAAGAGCATAAAATAAATCAAGATTTATTTCGATAGATGGCGCGATATCTGATTTTCTGATCTTATTCATGGAGTTGTCCGCAAAATGATTTCTCCACTTGCGCGATGTCTCTAGCGTACAGTTGACAATATGGAGTGAGCTTTTTACATAGGGTGTTTCTCGGGGTACTTGGTATAAATCTGTCTCGAATTTCTTCAAATGCATACTGGCATTTCATCTATAGTAGTATGTTTCGCTATTGGAAAATTAGCATAATTCAATATATGATTCAACACTTCTTCAGTCGTAACTGCTACTTCACGCATACCTTTATTATTGAATGATAACCGAGATCATAAAACTCCACATATGCTACCCTGCAATACAGCAAACTCATTTATACGTCAACTTAAAGAGAATACGTTCTCTTCCAATAATTGAAAAAACTCAAAATAATTGAATTGGAAAGAGTTTTTAAAAATCGTACCATAATTTATTTTAATCGATAACGTGAGAAGGAACTTCAAAAAATAAGGTACAGGTAATTTCAAGATATTACATAAAATTCCATATATTTCAAGATTTTTCAACTAAATAATCTTGACTCGAACCATAAGATAAAGTAAAAAATATCTCAAAAAGATCCATAAATAATACTGTGTACAGCCTATCTTCCCCGATAATTTCAGAAAGTTATTAGTGAATTTAAATATATTCGTTTGTTTTGATTGATTCCTTGAAAATAGTAAGAGGTATTCAGAAGAAATCCGAGGAGATCCAAGGATATCCGGGGAGATCCAAGGAAATCAGGAGGAGATTCGGGGAAATCCAAGGAAATCCGGAGGAGATCCGGGGAGATCCAAGGAAATCCAGAGGAGATCCGGGGAGATCTAAGGAAATCCGAAGGAGATCCGAGGAGATCCAAGGAAATCCGAGGAGATCCACGAGGGAGGAAATCTTTTGTCGCAAAAAATTTCCAGTGGTTACCCCCTCGGCCGGAAATGATTGTCATTAATTGTAATTAATTATAATTAATTACAGAAAAGCTCTGAATCAAAAATAATTAATATAGTATGAGTGTGGTGCAGCTTTATAGACTACTTCTACACCACACCCTAATAACCTGAGTTCTGCAACTGTAATAATGTTGGAAATAGGTGTAATAATTTGTGATTAATGTGTAAAAACTTCACGTAGAGTGAAATAGGGTATGGGGTATAAAAGCTTGTGCTCCGTGAAGAACATCGTTAATGCATTAATAAAATCAAGAAATATTAGATGCAGATAGTAAAATTAAATAAATCGCACACATACAAAATGGGTTGTTTATTATCTGATTGTATCGCTTTGTGTTCCAATATGGATGTGTTTGATGAATGGTAGAATGTTCTAAAGATGTGCATGGTATTGAAATAATTAAATATGTATTTGAAGTTGGCGTTTTGGAGAAAGGGGCGGTGAGTGGATTGGATATTCTCGAAGGCGTTGGCTTGCATTTGTGGGCCGAATGGGGAGATCTACTTTTCAATTGAAACACTCTATTTGCAAAAATTTTAAGTAGAATATAGTATACCTACCTTGCAAATATTATGATAAATCCGAGGATAAATCATGTATTAGAAAAATTTCCAAAAAGTTAGACAGAAGACGATAGAAGATTATAATCACGCAACTATTCAAAAAAACTATCTACCGCACTAATCAGTCATCTAACTACATAATGAAAACCATAATCTCCTTAATGGCACCAAAACTATTATATTATGATTATTTTAATTTCTATATTGTTGCTATATCTATATAACACATGTATTAAGAGACCTAATAAAGTACAATCTGAGAAGCTGGATAGTTTCTATAACACACTGAGTTCACAAACATTATATATAATTATTTCCTGAAAGACGTAGATATATTTTAAATAGAGCTTCCACCCTCTTAGGGTCGTGTGAAACACAGACAAGCACTCTTCTCTGAAGGGGAATCTCATGTGGAACATAAGAATATCTTCCACCCCCAAAATACACATCTGGATGTCAGTCAACATGACATTTCGAACACCTGTTTTCTTAAAATTCAAATGAGACATTTATTTACTCGTAGATAAGGTAGAAATGAATCACCAAAATAAAAAGGCAGGCAAGAAAAGAATGAAATCGAAATGAACTTTTACATAATTAATCTCTCTCAAAACGGCCATGAAGTAAAAACAGCAAAAGTGAATTAACGGAGGCAGCCAATGGGTCATTAGTGATTTATTGTGACACCCGCCTACGAAATTCAGGATATTGGGATAGCAGATCTGCAAATTTATGGGCTGGGTAGATTTTAATTTACAATTCCATGTTGAATTATTCAATTTCGATTGGGTTAAATTTCAAATCATATTGATGACAATAATATTGAAACTATATTACATAAGTCATGTAGTGAACTACAAAATGCAGGAATTCGTTATACCGCATTTACATACTGCCACTGTCATTGCTACACGTGCTGCCCGCTGTCCTGTTGTGAATACACTCCCTAGGCATGCTTGAAGGGCATACTTAACTGTTTACATGCTGCTCCCCTTCACTTAATTTTTCCAGAAGTGTACGTGGTAAAAATGGCTACGGAGACCTCCCTTTGTGTTTTACACTAATGTATTGAAATTCAACTATTGTGGAATATGAAGATTGTCTCATTCAACTCTCGATTTGAAACTTGAAAAATAAATCGTTTCGACCGTTGATATGTGGAAAGATCTCCCAGAAAGATTCCTGAATCTCTAATTATGGGCACAGCCACGGGAGCGACTTGTTTATGTACTCGCGCTGCCTACTTCCCTGCCCACTTCCCTGCTTATTGCCGTTGAAATGAGCCGCATGTAAATGGGGTATTACACTTATATCCACTTTAAATAACAGAACCTTTGAGATTGAGAAATTTATAAACAATTTTATACGCTTCCTGTTATTAGACGACTTACGATTTGAACGCTACAGAAGTGGATGTTTTCATTCAACCGAATAATAGCATTTGATTATTTAATTATTTCATCATATATGAAGACGCTTAGAGAAGTGACGAGAATAATTTTAACGAATATTGCCTTTGTTGTCCTAATTGCCATGGGCCACTATTGCTATCTCGGTAACTATAATAACTACAAGGTTGATCAAATTAGATAAAATGTGCAGTTTTTGGAGAAAATTGACAATCCGATTTCAGATTTTCTGAAAAAAATTTCTATCTCGAGCTACAGGGGTTTTTCGAAAAATTGCTCAAAACTATTTGATCGAATATCTCTAAAAGTATAATTTTTTCAAAAAATTGGTAAGAAAAAAAAATTTTTGCATTTCAAACGTTCTTCAAGCTGGTATTTTTTAAGGAAATTTGGTTCCTCTAGCTTTCGAGATATCACATTCAACTTTCACATGTCCGTATTCGTTTGTATTTAAATGGTAAAAAACTGGTATTCAAGTTTTTTGACACTTTTTTCATTTAAACGTAAGTTTAATCATAGAGCAACGAGAAACAATTGCTTGTAAGAGCAAAGAGAAACAATTGCTTATAAGAGCAAAGAGAAACAATTGCTTATAAAAGCCTATGTTCCGTAATACATGTGTCGCGTCAAAGTAATTTTAAACCAACATGGTAGCGTTTTCCAATGGTGAAAAATTAGATTAATTTTTTTGTTATGCAAAAGCATTTCGAAGTGCTGAAAGAGCCCTTTACGTATCAAAATTCGTACCCCGAAAGGCGCTTACCTAATAGAATAATTTTTACAAGGCTAGAGCGAAATTTGCTACTATACGGATCATTTAAATGCTCCTTCAAAATGGGGAACAACTGTAACGGCAGAGAAATAGAATGAAAAATACAGGTCCGTATTTGAAATAAATTTCCTTAAAAAATACCAAATTGAAGAACGTCTAAAATGCATAAATTTTTCTTTTCACTAATTTTTGGTAAAAATTAAACTTTTTGAGATATTCGATCAAATGATTTTGAGCAATTTTTCGAAAAACCCCTGTAAATAGAATTTTGTTTTTTCAAATATGAAACTAGATATTCAATGTCCTCCAAAAACTACACATTTTGTCTAATTTGACCAACCTTGTAGTTCTTATAATTACCGAGATAGCAATAGTAGCCCATGGCAATTAGGACACCTGTATATACATATATATATATATATATATATATATATATATATTTTCTTTTTTTGCCTATGGATAATAATCAACTGTTACCTAAATATTTTCTGAGAAGGCACTATACGAGTTTCAAAAAAACTGTTCTTCTTTCATTTGTATATATATATATATATATATATATATATATATATATATAGGTATATATATATATATTATATATATATATATATATATATATATATTATATATATATATTTATATATATATATAATATATATATATATATATATATATATATTATATATATATATATATATATATATATATATAGATATATATATATATATATATTTATATATATGTATATGTATATATATATAAATAAATATATATATATATATATATATATATATATTTATATATATATATATATATATATATATATATATATATATATATATATATATATATATATATATATATATATATATATATATATATATATATATATATATATATATATATATATATATATATATATATATATATTATATATATATATATATATATATATATATATATATATATATATATATATATATATATATATATATATATATATATATAAATATATACAGTGGCGTAGTTAGCTTTTTGCGATGGGGGGGGATATGACTTCGTGTAAAATTCCATAAGTTTTTCGTCTGAAGTTTTATTTGTTGATAAAATTATTCTTTCATGTGGTACAAAATAAGCAGAAAAATATTTTTCAGGCTTAACATCGCCTTGACGAATTAATTATTTCTTGCATACTTTCAACTAACGAGAACAGCAGGTGTGGCAGTAAAAAAATGTTTGATAAAACTTGTCAGTTTTGATGAATTTATCAGCTGCTTTGTCAACTTCGTATAATTCATGCTTGAACAACCCGAAATTTTTTTTTTTATATATTTAGTCTAGTCAAGGAGGCCTCGGTAGCCCAGCGGTGAGGTGTATCGCTTGTAAACAGAGGATTGTGGGTTAGAGTCCCACCTTGCTTTTGAGTGTAGTGTATGTCCGGAACTTAGTGGTTCAAAAATTAATTTGTTGAGTATTGACTTAGATTCAAGCTCATTGGCCGTTCGGAAACGGCGTTAAACTGTAGGTCCCTGGAGTTAATAAAAATAATCTAGTCAACAAGTGCTTTTTTGTTCAACTTTTTTCAGCAGTTTCAGAAAAATAAAAGCAAAGTGTTATTCGATTTGTAGCATGTAGATGTTTTTTGAGAAAATTCAAAATTTGCCAGCGAAAATTGTGAAAGTTATAGACAATACCTACTGAAAAAAAGGGGATTGTTTTTTTGCCAATGCCAAAAAATAATTGAGATTTTTGAAATCTGAAGAAAGATTCAAAAAGAAGAAGAAATTTTCCTAAAGAAAACCTCATTTTCCGGAACTGTAGAATCAATATTCATAATTTTCTCAGAGAGATAAAGATACACGCCCATTTAGGACACTTCAACAATAAACATTATTTAACCATATAAAATGTGAAAAGTTACTGAATCGGTGAATGCACAATAATCCGGCGATAATAGAAATTTTTCTATTGGTTATGCAATAGTTAATTAACAATTTTTTGGTGCTTGAACATCAAAATTGTGATAACTGTTCAAGTAAGTATAGATCTGAGATGTTTTCATATTTGGAGCTATTAAAATAAATCCCTGAAAAAATAAAAAATTCAATTTTTCAGTTTTTTATTAACAATTTACGTAGTTTTTCAAAATCAAAATGAAATTTTTCTAATGAATTTAATGGTCACTTTTTTATTATCGGAAGCTACATGGAAATGGTTGTTTTCAATGTTCATCTCCTATTCTTTAAAAAGTGTTTAATTTTGCAACTAAGTAAATTGTTAGTAAAAAACTGAAAAATCGAATTTTTTGACGGGGATCTATTATGAGGACTGTCGAAACCAGCTCCAAGAATAGAAAAAAATATCAGATTTATAGTTTAACAGTTAACACACTTGTAATGTTCTTGTTCAAGCAGCAATAAACTATTGCATAACTAATGCGCGAAAAATAACGATAAAAATTTGTTGTCACTGGATTATTGTTCATTTACCTATCCAGTAAGAACCTGAAATTTTTCATTCCTTAATTTCCATATTTAATATAGTTAAATAATGTTTATTGTTAAAGTGTACCAAATGGGCGTGACTTTCGCAAGCCAGATTACCTGTTTCCTGAAAATTTTCCATTAGAGCCATTTGAACTTTTTAAACACTTTTTTGCTCATAGTGACCGATTAAACTCACTGTATCAACATTGAATAAAATATGCTCAAAACTACTAGTTACTTTATAATGTTAAAATATAGGTATTATGTCCATTCCTGATTAGTAGGCCTTTTCGAAGCGCAGAAATTATACAATACTCAATTGCACAGCCGTCACAAAAACATATCTAGATTTTTTTTTATAATTGCACATACATAATAGCAGAAGAGGTGCTAGTGCTTAGAATATTTCATGTAAAGGTACTTAAATACGTACATAGATACGAAGACTTTTATTGAATTCTATTATATCGTAGGCTCATGGGGGGGATTGATCCCCTTGATCCCCCCTATCTACGCCACTGTATATATATATATATATATATATATATATATATATATATATATATATTATATATATATATATATATATTTATATATATATATATATATATATATATATATATATAATATTTATATATATTTATATATATATATTTATATATATATATATATATATATATATATATATATATATATTAACGTGCTTTTCTTGAATAACTAGGACAGTTATGATCTTCTATTTCAGAATTGAATAACAAAAACTGGACCAGATATAGTGAATGAGATGTACCAAAAAAATGGGAAGTATCTATTTCTAATTGTGCAGCGAGAGTATGCATAAAACGAGTCATATAAGTTATTTTGCACATAAGACTCCATGAGAAATTTGTAAAAACTCAACTTATCTCAATCACAAAATGTTTTGTGAAAAGTTCAATTCCTTGCATACAATAAACGCTAAATTGATCGTTATATGTACAAGAGCCAGTCAATAGAAAATAGGAGATATATAATTATGTCAGTTGATAAAAAGAACATTTTGCATTGAAATTACTTTCAAAGAAAAGCTATATATATTGAAACAAGTATGTCTTCTATGATAATTATTTCCACATTCGGCGTTAATGATAGAGAAACAACACTACATTCATTATCATAAGGAGAAAATAAAATCCGTTATTGAACAGCAGATCGATAATTCATTTCAGCGAAATAGTGGAACTGCAATTCTAGATACCGTTCGTCAGCACCGTTTTCCGATTTTCCTGATTTCTATAGACCGGATAGACTCTATAAATTCCCCTTGGCGACACTGTTATTGCGTTTCTGTTGCCATAAATGTTGCGATAGTGGATAGAGTTTTATTTTATGGCAAATCACTGAATACTTCGAAAAGTAAAAACTTCACTAGTTAACCATTTTCAATAAAGGATCGAGACGATTATTACAGCTTGAGTGTTTTTCTTTGTGCTCAGAAACAATTCGAAATAATATACAATTTTCTTTGAATTTTGTCTATGCGTGAACTATTTGCAATTCAATTTAATTTCATCTTTACAATTCTATCATAATAAAACACATATTTTCCTCGAGTATAAAAAACTAACCAGTAATAACATAATCAAGGAATGATTTTTATTTTTTCTGCTCTTAGTGTCATATTCCATTTTTCATTCACTGAAGTTATGTTATTGCAGATACGACCATATTGGCTTTTTTATATTTTTTATTTACATACCTATCAAGTTTTCGTATTTTGCAGATACAACTTCACTTCTTCGGAAATCCATAAATGTTTCATTCAGTTTTTCATTGATTGTGAATGAAACTGATTGAGACCGTATTTGTTGTTATCATTATACTTATTTATTTCAAACAATGAACTATTATTTTCAGGTACTAGATGAGAAGATGGTTTATGTGACATCCAAAATTTTGAAGGCGTGTAATATGATTTACGGGTTGGTTCTCGAATTTACTGCATTTATCTTAGTTTTAAAACACTTTTTGAGACTTATTGTTTTTAGCAATTTCCAATTATGTGTGACCATATAGTATAAAAATTAAAAAGTGACCCTGAATAGTATATTATTCAACGAGCACATTGTAATTTTGTGCGAGTAGAATACTATACTTTGTTTCCTTTCTTTCACTCGGATAAAAATGAAACAGATAATTTTGCATTTATTTATTTATATAAATATTAACAGAACAATTATTAAAAATAAACGAAGACATTGAATTTATAGATAAATCAATGTTTTGGTCGGTCGTTCCTATTTGATTTAGATTTCCAATTTGGTATTCTAACCTGTTGAATAATGATTTATTATTCAACACCTATTATACACGGGTTGTAATATGACTATCATAATGCTTTTGAAAGCTCATCCATAATGTACGGATAATAGGGTAGTCGTGGACAAACACATTTATACAGACTACAAATATGCACTGAATCGAATAAAACTCATATAAAAAAGTGACTGTCAGACGAAATAGTAGTCTCGAGACGTCCATGGTTTGTATTATTTTAAAATCCGTGAGTAAAACATTGGATAAATTATGATACGATTTGCTTAATTTGGGCTGGACCTCTTCATGATCAAGGCGGTCATAAATATAGCCATGAAAAAATCAGTAAATCTGCAGGTGGTTCACAAACATGAATTAATATATTTGAGCACGGAAAGTCAATAGGAAATTGGAAACTATCGAATAGAAATGAGTATGAATTTAACGAGATTATGCCATTCCACGGCAAAACGAGCAGGAAGGAAATGAAAACATGATTTTTCATACAGGGTAGAGCACCCCGACGATTTTATGAATCGCTAGCTGTTTTAAAAGATCGGTTTTCAAGATCGTGTTACAAGCAAATATTTTGTGAATTCATGGCCTCCAAGATCGCCTGATCTTAAACCATCGGATTGCTGTTGTCGTAGTGTTACTTACATAATTTGTTGTTTAAAACACAACCAACAACGCTGCAAGCATTAACACTTTATTGCATGACTAACAACGCTGAAAATTTCTATTAGGGTGCAAATCGTTGCTGCAATTCAACCTCGAATTCAACCTGAAATGCTGAATGTGTACAATTTTGGTGAACGTTTGGTGATTGTGCAACAGCAAAATGGACGACATATCGAACATTTGCGTTAGCCACTGACATAAGAAATCGCATCATTTACGCAATGAAATTTGTTCGGAATTATTTTAACTTACTTTTTTTACCCCAAGGCGAAGCTAAAGGGGTTATAGTCTCACGACAAAAAGTTTTGTAACTGGCCCGATTTTAAAAATTCCAACGGATATCGATAGAACACATATGATTTCATTAGTGAATTTGAATTCCCAATTTTTACCAGCGAAGAATAAAAAAATATAGCGTTTTTTTAGATAGGTATTACGACATGCGCATGCGCCAAGGTCGATATGTACGTAGTCCTACAAAACATGCGTCGAAGTGCTCTGTGTGCCACGGTAACCAAGCGACGGTGATAGCTTAAGCTTGATTCTGCGTCTGTGTCTGCTTCCCATCCATAGAGATATCTTATCAATTTGATTCATAATTTGCAGCAAAATGAGCCGGGATAGGATATTCAAATTCGACAGTCAAAAAATTAATTCTTTTGCTAAATTTTCACGGATTTTATTCGTAATATCGACTTTCATTGTTATTTTTAATTTATATAATAGGTACATTCAAAAAATATTGACGACATGCACATGCGCCGAGGGGTTTTATCATTTCTAGTGCTACGCAGTAGGGTGTCCTTCATTTTCTAAATACATAATAAGATGAAATATATCTATTAGTTCATGATAACTTTGTATATGCCGATTTTAAAAATTTGGACTCAATTCCTGTGTTTCACTACATCAGAATTTCAAAATAAATTAGGTTTGATAGTTTTGTAGGTATCATTTTATCAATATGGTAATGTCTGTCCAGGTGGCAAAATTGGAGAAGTTCTTAGAACTCGAAGAAATGGAAAATTCATACATCAATTCTTCATATACTGAATTCCTTTAGTAAATAATATCTGAACGATAATTGCGGTAATTTATGTAATCTCTGATATAAAAACATTTATTGAAAGATTTAGTGAAAACCACTTTTCCGAATTTTGAATATGAATGTACGTTCGTTGACAAACACTGACAAAAACTGTTCTTGATTTTTCATTCCCATAACAACTTCCAACCTCTGTTGAACTTTCTATGAAGTATGCATAAGTAACAAGTATTTTATCAGAGTAAATCTTTAAAGTTTCACTAGTCCGAGTTCCAAAAATAATAAAAAACTCTGTATCTTATGTTAACATTTGAAAGATAAATTCAATTAATACTCAATTAAAACGAAACCTTCGGAAAAATATCAATAATTATATTTTACTTTAATAATATTAACATATTCTTTGAATTGCACTACGTACTCTTATCACGATAATCTTAGTGCAATACTTATGAAATATCTATAATGCAATAAGATAATATTATTTTGATATTGTTTCGCCTCCATTTTCTATATTGCAATCGCCAAATTGCATGCATTGCCTAAACACATGATGAGAAGAAAATTCACAATATATTACGGTACTATCCTATCCTATTCATTATAAGTGATATTACAAAATTCTGAAAGATTGTTCGAGTTGATCAATAATTGAGGTAAGAAATTAGGCAATATTTATCATTATTTCCATAATTTGAATTTTATTACTTATACACAGAATATGTTTCGAGTATCGATAAAGATAATGAAACAATGGAAATAAAATAGTTGAAAATATTTCAATTGGACACACGGCACTCATTTCATCACTTCATTATTGTTATACCAAGAATAACCCAACGTAACTCTGTGAGAAGTTCTATCTAACGTTACCTTTCGCTTTCAGCATAGCAGATGAACTCTTTGTAATGTTTGTACAAATATAATGTTGAAACTGCGTACTTGTTTTTAGTTTTCGGAATGAGACAATATCCCGAGAATTGAGAGTCGGTACGATAGATTAAGACAGTGGAATATTGAAGCACACAATTTGCGATCCTCGGTGTGAAATATAAATGAAGATATTCAAGTGAGGAAAATGGGCCATCAGATCAACCCATATTTTTCATATCAGAAAAATATTCACTAGTTTGAGTGAAATCCACCACTGCTTGAATTAAAAATTTGGTTCTTTGACACCCGTGAGGGAGACGGGCCTTAACGAAATCCAAAAGAACGTTTTAGTTTTCATATGGTTGACAGAGATAACAAATATTTACATACTTATAACAAAAATAACAAAATTACATGAAAAATGACGAATACGATTTTTGAATAAAAATACTTCAAATAATTCCAAATTTTGTATCACGTATTTGGATTCAGATTACGCAGCCAGTATCAAATATAGCAACAACAAAACTCCATATCTCAAAAACGAAGAAGGAATACTAAAACGATTATATTCATTTAGGATGCAATTCCGAGTTTCATTTTAGAATTTTCCGAAAATCTAAATATTAAGGTCAAATACGTCAAGTCGAGAGCAGCAGCAAAGCGACTACAGAAATCCAAAAGAAAGTTCTTAGTCTTCATGATTGCTCCAGGTCTTTCATAAACGGTTCAAGGATTCGAGGTCATTTTTGGGTTTTTAATTTTCCTGTAGAATTTTTTTTGACAATGGCCGTTTGGTAATTGTTAATCTTATGAAGATCAAGTTTTTGCTTGACACCGCTGTTGTCGCTTCAGCTCCTTTGATTGCTTCAGATTTATCAAAGTCGTTCTTGACATTTAATTAATCTTGACCATCGAAGTAGCTAAACACAGAGTGCAAGATTGGCAACAAGAAAATGTAAATAGGGGCATTTCTCGTTTTCCAAGCCACTCACGTTTCAAAAAACCTTGCTCAATGTTGCGACCCCAAAGAACAAGAAAAAATTTCGTAATTTCAAAATTGTGTTACAGATGCTCAAAGTCCCGTTTCACAATTCAACTCCTTTTCCCTCGAATGGCTGGTGAAATTTGTTTTGTTGTATTAAATAACCCTGAATAAATAAAACTTTTTCATTATTTTTATATGATAAAAGATTGGAAAATGAATATATTTAGCTATTTTTGAATCGTTTCATATATTTTATACAGTAATGAAGGGCAATCTCGTTCAAGTAAAAAAACTAAACAGAGATCCTACGAATGAATATAAAGTTGAATTCAATAATAGCATACGAAGTTTGAACTATTTTCTCCCTGATAATAAAGTTACTGCTCTAAAGGAAATGAGTTCCAAATCACCGTTGCAAACATACACAAAATGGATTGCCCTATGCAACCAATTGTGACTTACATACATACACCAGCATGCAAAGTATGAAAATATTTCAATACTAATTTGTCAAAGTTAATTGATCATAATCCAAAATATTCATTGGAAATAACTGTGATGATCTTCGACTATTGCAGATACAGCCTTATTCAAAATTAATATCTTCCGATGTAATTAACCTATTTCCCTCGATACCAACATACAGCTTCACTAAAAATAATAACCGAAGAAATACAAACCAATAACGATCTATCAATAGCAAAAAAATAAAGAAATCATGTCACTAATTAATTTGTGTATAGTTATTCTATAGGATACCTTTATCACCTTTATTGAGTGAAATTTTCATATCACACTTAGAAAGTTGTATATATGCTCTTTTAGGTACTAATAACATTATGAAAAATATTTTTCCGCGGAAACAATAATTTGATGTTTTCTATATTTGGACTGCCATCGATAGACAATCAGACTAGTCTTTGAAATGTATTAACTGCTTAGCATATTAGCATTCCTCTTACACATTTAAAATTAGACTTGAATCATGAATATTATGAAAAGTGATTCTTAAAAACCTGTTCTAAAAACAAACGTTCAATACGCTGGAACAAAGCTAAACCAGCAAAAACATATACTCTGAAATAGTCCATAATATTAAACTTAGGCAAATATTTTCGATTTTTATTGTTGTCATGAATTTGCTGCTCTCACGAGCAGAAACTTGATCACATAACCAAGTCTGTAAACTTTTGCTGTTGAAAGATAGGAAATTAATGAAACTTTATTTTAAAATATTGTATGATAAATATGTTATCGTGATATAAATGTCACAGTTAACTGAAAATTTATGTTTGTTTATCATATCAATTCCCCTTCATTATTTACGTTACTTGATAAAAGCTGTCATTCTCTCTCTTGTATAAATGATTTAGCAAGAAATAATGAATTTTGTATTCAGCTAGGCAGAAGAAATATGATGAACTAATACTATGCTGGAAATTCACTAATAATTTTTTTTAACTAGAACTCTCTCTATACGTTCGGAATGATTGAAAAAGGAAGTTAGAATAACGGAGAAATATGCATCCGAAATATTATATTAACATAATTACATCTTTGCAATCGTCAGAATGTTTAAGAAAATTTTGTTTCCCAAAACATGAGGCCGTAACACAATTCAAAGATATATATATATATATATATATATATATATATATATATATATATATATATATATATAATATATATATATATATATATATATATATATATATATATATATATATATATATATATATTTACATGGGATGGACCTTCAGCCATTCTAAAGAAGATGACGCAAGATTGCATCATGCGCATCACGCCTATGCCGACTCAGCAGTGGTACCGAGTTTATATAAGACCATGTAGAGGCATTAGAATTTAAGTTTACTAGCATATTTGTATCTTATAAGTTGTAGAAATAAAGATTGTTTTTAAAAAGAATTTCAGTGTTCACAAAAACATAAATGGCGACGAGGATGGGACATTCTTATTAGTGCGGCGATTAAGTCCTAAAACACGTGAAATATTATCGGTGATATTTGGGCAACCAAACTAAGTGAATTTCAATTCTTGGAAGAATATCCGAACAGAACGCATAAGCTTGCTCTGCATACACAGGGGTGCGAACAGAAAAAGAAGTACTACCCCGTATCTTAGCAACCACCCACTGAGGAGAAATTCGAACACGCAGCATATTGAGGCCTAGCAAACCCGATCCTGTCTGGAGCAATCTAGCAACTGTAAGTACAAGTGCTAAACTTCCTAGTTTTTCCAAGTTCCCTAGTTACCCAGAACAAAGACTTCCTACACCAAAATAGGTGATAGCAGGTCACAACACCAAAAACGAAACAAACAAACAAACAAACAAGGCAAAGCAAAATTGATCCTTTAGCAAAAGCATTTTCCAATTTAGAATTAGAAAAGAAAAGGAAATCAAAAATGACAACGCCACAAGCCGCAACAGGTGTAAATCCAATAGATTTAGCATCAAAATTTGGAGCTCTCTTACCACAATTTGATGGAGATTGCAAAAAGTTAAATTCATTCATTAAGAGTTGTCAGCAATTCTTAGCGCAATTTGAATCAGGTGATAATATTGTCAAAACATATTGTTTAGCAATTATCAGAAACAAATGGACCCACAAAGCTGCGGATGAATTATATTCATCTGACATACCAGATAATTGGAATTCTTTAAAAGATTTTCTAATCACGAAATTCGGAGACAGAGTAAACCTAGACGTACTTAAGAACGAATTACAATTTTTAAGAAAATTATATAATGAAACCATATTCAATTTTATTGATAGGATTAAAACCTACAAAATACGCATTAATTACAGAATAGACTCTAAAGTAACTTTAGACCCACATCTCGAGTTATTACACAAACAATTAGTCGATGGACTAGCTAAAAATGTTTTAATGAATAATATTCCCATAGACTTACAAACTTCTATGTTGACCACAAATAATCTTAATTTTGACTTAGCTGTTCAAATGGTAGAAAATTATACCATACAGAAAGATCAATTAGATATGATCAGTCACCAATGCAAAAATCAAAGTAAAATTCAAGCTCAAAATAATACTAGAGTTTTTAATAGAAATTTTCCTTCACAACCAGTCAATATCGTAAGAAAAGAAAATTTACCACAGACAAAATTTTACACAAATAAGCAAACATTTGGAAATACTCCAAATCAATATAATGTTTTTAGACCACGAAACGAAAAACCATCGTATCAACCAACCCCGATGTCCACACAGACACATCGAAACTACCCAGAAAAACGAGAATTTGCCATGTCATCCCAAACTAACCAAAACCCAAATGCAAGAATGAAAAAATCACATAATTATTTTCAATCTAGTAGACATCCACCAAATTTCGTATCGGAAGAATTAACTAATATTCAAGACATACATCAGGTAGATGAAACGCCAGAATTTTCAGATGACGAGACTAACGAAATTTATGAACAATCAGATAATGAACAAAATTACGTTGAACTAAATAGCATTAATAATAAATTAACAAATTTACCCTATATAATGTTACAAAATCCCAAACGCAAAATCTTAATTGATAGCGGTTGTTCAGTCTGTCTTATAGATCCAAGCATAGCATATGAATATTTTCCAAATAAAATTTATTCAGAAGACACATGTCTTAATACAGTACATGGTTCAGACACCAGTAATGAAAAAGTAAGCATGCCTTTAAATGATTTCGGAATAGATAAAGAACATCCCTTTGTTTTATACAAATTCCATACATTGTATGACGGATTAATAGGAGCTGAATTTTTAAAAGAACATGATTTTATTATTAATTTAAGAAAACGTCTTTTGATAGGAGAACACTGCCGACATCCTATATATTTTCAAAAAGTAAATGAATATCCGATAGATTTAAAACATGTAACACCTAAAGCACGTAATCAATTAATAGAATTCAAAAAAGGTGCTAATAATAATGCAGATGCCTTATCACGTATTAGAATCCAAGAAAATGACCTAAATATGATAGATGACGACATTTATTCTATAATACCCCAAGTTGACGGTGAAGACTTAGAAAATAATAAAAAGCAATTAGAAGAATTAGAAAATTTAACCTCGGATGAAAATCAATCAGAAAGTGACACGAATGAAGCGGATACACCAACAATTCATAGTAACCAAGAAAATCCAATTTTAGAGATCCCTTATACAGAGCGTTCTTTAAATTGCACCAGTAATCAAATTATTTTCACGCCAACCTCAAAACAATATTATACTATAAGGAGCAAACCGTTCAATAATCGAACACGATATACCGTAGCAATTTCAAACGGAGACGACTTCATTAAATTCATTAAAGAATATTTAAAGCCCCGGACGAACTATTGCATTCATTTCAAACATCAAAATTTAGAAAAAGCATTTATTCAAGTATTACAAACAAATTTCAAAGCGAAAAGTTTTAATTTGAAGATAACTAATACATTTTTGGAAGACGTGTACGAAGAAGCTAAACAGCAAGAAAAATTAGAATTATATCATATTTCTAAATCAGGACATAGAGGAATAAATGAAAACGTTCAAGCGATCAAGAAAAAATTTTATTGGCAAAAATTAGAAGAGTCAGTACAACATTATATTAATTCATGCGAAATTTGCCAAATTAATAAATATGAGCGTACCCCTAACAAGTTAATATTAAAAAATAATCCTATAGGTGAAAAACCATTCGCACATCTTTACATGGATACCTTTACATTTGAAAAATGTACATGTTTGACCGTGATTGATTCATTTTCTAAATTCGCTCAATGCTATCTATTAATTCATAAAACAGCAATTGAAATCATGAATAAATTAATACATTTCATGAGTGACCATGGAATACCCGAAAAAATAACATGCGACAACGGAACCGAATTCAAAAATAAAATTTTGCAAGAATTCGCGGAAACCCATAAAATTTCAATGCATTATATTACAAATTATAATCCAAATTCGAACGCCTTAATTGAAAGATTCCATTCAACACTCATCGAACAATTACGTTGTTTATCAAAAGAAAAATTACCCTTGACAATGAGAATAACACGAGCTATTTTATCGTATAATAATTCCATTCATTGATCTTTAAATTATACGCCTATGCCAAATAATCAAAGGAGATTTTGCATTACTCTTTTACCATTAGAAAAGACGCGAGAAGAAAAATATTGGGGACTTCGTAAGATTATCAGCAAAACATGTTAGAGATAACCCAACTCGTAACTAACTCGAAAGACAAAGCTATCAAACGTAATCAGAAACTTAACATGAATAGAGAACCCGATAAGCACATGACGAAGATAAAAGTGTTTATTTGAAATTACCAACACAATCTGAAATGGATCCTTTGTTTAGGGAAGACGCCAATTAATATAATAAGCGACATTCAAAGTTACAAACCCGCCAAACTAAGCATATGTATCACAAATCGAGAATAAAGCAACGCAAATGCTAATCTTTAATTATTATTTCAGACAACAATGTTGAAGTGGATATTTCGTACATTTAACCTACCATATCTATTATCTCTAGAAGTAAATGAAGTGAGACACAACTTGATACCAATACATCTAGGAAAGACTTACGTTACGACGCACGGCTAGACATTTAATATTTCATTAATGATATTTCAAGAATCCCAGAATTATTACAATTGCAAAATGATTCGTTTACTCAAATAAATAATGATGGGAATAACCGCGGCTGTCAAAACTCTATAATAAATTAGTATTGAGAGCCATTAAGAGAAATAACGACACTTATAATAGTGTGATATATCAAAATAGGTATAAAAGAGGACTTATAAATATGGCGGAACAATTTCCAAATTTCTATTTCGGCACACATTAGATGCGGGACGATGAAGAACATATCAAAATTATTTTACAAGCTTCACAAACAAATGAAAAAATTATTCAAATTAATCAAAACAAAGTATTGCACATTGTAAGCAACATGCAGAATAACGGTATGTTGACACAATAAATCACCTAATAGAAAAAATGCAAGAATCAATAAAAAAATAACCACAAACTTATAAGTTTGCATTTAATTATTCTGCAATCACAAGAAATCGAAATGATTTTTAACAAAATTAGAAAACGCTATTAGTTTTGGAAGACTTCATCTTCTACATGAAAACATAATTCCATTACGTAATTTCACACAATATATTAGAAAAAAGTAATTTGGAAACCTTTCAAGCACATGACTGATTACTATACAGTCTGTCCTACCAAAGTAATAATCAAAAAATGATCAGATAATTATTTTTAGTATATCTATACCAATAATAGAATTCACAGAATATGACCTCTATCATTTACACAATCTACCATTCCCAAAATACCTATATTCCATTAATACAACCTTATGCACTTGTAATTTAACGAAACCATGAAATGGGAAACACAAGAAGTATACCCTATAGACAGATTTCTTTATTACGAAACAAGAAGACACTTGAAAGCCCAGTACCAAAAATGTCTTGAATACTAATGAAGAATTTAGAAGAAAATTGCCACACGAATGCAGACCACAATGCTTCCAGATTTTATACCAGTTAGAGGAAAACTCGATAATTAGTCAAAATAACACATGGATCTTCGAACATTGTGAAGAAACTACAAGAAGAATTAAAGTACCATTATTAAGCAGAGTGAAAAGTTCCTGCATGATATCCAATAAAATAAAAAAACATTTATCCCAAGATGACCATCGAACTCAAACAGAGCATCGACCTACAACCAATCGATTTTCCACTTATTAAGGAAAATAAAGAAAATGAAATGAAGGAAGAAGAAATTCCACTATTAGAAGACCTATACCAATGGGCACCACATCTAACGACGATAGCACTATCTACAGTGATGTTGCTACTAATATGTACTGTTGCATTTATTGCAGTACTCCTATATGTATTTAAGAAGTATTTATTACCTTCTAAGAAATTTATTATACCCTCAGCCACGGTTACTGAAAAAGGGGAGGATTTACATGGGATGGACCTTCAGCCATTCTAAAGAAGATGACGCAAGATTGCATCATGCGCATCACGCCTATGCCGACTCAGCAGTGGTACCGAGTTTATATAAGACCATGTAGAGGCATTAGAAATTTTAATTTTACCAAGCTAGTTAGTCGAGTATGTTAGGTACGCTGGCTAGCATTTGGGAGGTCTCGGGTTCAAACCCCGGGGCCGACTGGTCTGCCATGAGTTTTTCTCAGAGGTTTCCTCACGGTAATGTAAGTCACTGCTTGCAAACTTATAAGGCGAATGCTGGGCCATTATTAATCCTCTGAACCCTACCCACACTTCCTATGTTCCATAAATATCCCGTCTCACCTATCCTTAATGCACTTGTACATACAAGTGTATCCTCTGATCTGGCTGAAGGAGTTAATCCCAAACTCAAGCTGCCCGCCTCCCTGACACATACTTCAGGGAGGAATGAAACACGTGTGTTTCCTTTTCCTTTTTTCCATTAGAATTTAAGTTTACTAGCATATTTGTATCTTATAAGTTGTAGAAATAAAGATTGTTTTTAAAAAGAATTTCAGTGTTCACAAAAACATAAATATATATATATATATATATATATATATATATATATATATATATATATATATATATACTATATATATATATATATATATATATATAATATCTCTTGATAATTATTAGCAATAGCAGGCTGGTTGAATCTTAAAAAACTCGATTTTATTAAAAAGTTGACGTTTCACTACGACATTTATTGATTTGAAAAAATTTGAATAGACAGTCTACTTTGACTTATTAAATTTTTTTTTTTTCCGATGTGGCTGTTCTTTGTTATTTATTACGTGCTATTCAGTCTAATATTAACATTCAAAATTGTTATCATTAGAAGGCAAGGGAAACTACAGAAACCTTTACCCACGTAATGTTCGAAAATAATAATAATTGGGTACTATTTATCTAACAATAAAGAAATTAGTCGCGGGAAAATATTAAAAAAGTAGAGCAGAATTATCGGTATAGAACGCTTATATGGAAGCAGCCGTTGACACGTGTTTCGGACTCTTTGGTCCTCATCAGAACAGCGTAGCCAAGTGTTGGATTGAAAATTTGGAGATGAAAATAGTATAACAAACAAAATCCTCTGCTATGGAAGACAATCACACTTTTGTGGTTTTTTATTTGAACTCTTCGGTTTGGGAGATTTGGTCAAACTTTGCCACGGAGGCGATTAATTCCATCCGCGAGATCTCAGAAAGAGTAAATTAACAATAATAAAGAAATTAGTTGCGGGAAAATATTAAACAAGTAGAGCAAAAATTATCGGTATAGTTCGTTTATATGGAAGTAGCCGTTTTTAATTTCAAATTTTTTAAATTAAAAAAAGGTACTCACAATATAGAACAATGTTTGAAACTCTCAGCTTAAGTTTGGGATCATTGCCATATTTTAAATTTCGTAGTGAAACGTCAACTTTTCAATAAAATCGAGTTTTTTAAGATTCAATCAGCCTGTTATTGCTAATAATTATCAAGAAATTAAAAATAGATCACAGGCAACAACAATTCGAATAAATAATTAAATATTGCAAGCTGAAAATATGGCAATGATCCCAAACTTAAGCTGAGAGTTTCAAACATTGTTCTATATTGTGAGTACCTTTTTTTAATTTAAAAAATTTGAAATTCTAAATAAAAATTTCATTAAAAACGGCTACTTCCATATAAACGAACTATACCGATAATTTTTGCTCTACTTGTTTAATATTTTCCCGCAACTAATTTCTTTATTATTGTTGATTTACTCTTTCTGAGATCTCGCGGATGGAATTAATCGCCTCCGTGGCAAAGTTTGACCAAATCTCCCAAACCGGAGAGTTCGAATAAAAAACCACAAATGTGTGATTGTCTCCCATAGCAGAGGATTTTGTTTGTTATACTATTTTCATCTCCAAATTTTCAATCCAACACTTGGCTACGCCGTTCTGATGAGGACCAAAGAGTCCGAAACACGTGTCAACGGCTGCTTCCATATAAGCGTTCTATACCGATAATTCTGCTCTACTTTTTTAATATTTTCCCGCGACTAATTCCTTTATTGTTAGATAAATAGTACCCTATTATTATTATTTTCGAACATTACGTGGGTAAAGGTTTCTGTAGTTTCCCTTGCCTTCTAATGATAACAATTTTGAATGTTAATATTAGACTGAATAGCACGTAATAAATAACAAAGAACAGCCACATCGGAAAAAAAAAAAAATTTAATAAGTCAAAGTAGACTGTCTATTCAAATTTTTACAAATCAATAAATGTCGTAGTGAAACGTCAACTTTTTAATAAAATCGAGTTTTTTAAGATTCAACCAGCCTGTTATTGCTAATAATTATCAGAGATTTAAAAATAGATCAGAGGCAACAACAATTCGAATAATAATTATATATATATATTATATATAATATATATATATATATATATATATATATATATTATATATATATATATATATATATATATATATATACTATATATATATATATATATTATATATATATATATATATACTATATATATATAATATATATATATTATATATATATATATTATATTATATATATAGGTATATATATATATATATATATATATATATATATATATATATATTATAATATATATATATATATATATATATATAAGTATATATATATTTATTTATTTATTTGAATTGTTGTTGCCTGTGAACTATTTTTAACTTTTTGATGATTATTAGCAAAAACCGGCTTTAGAATCTCGAAAAACTCGATTTTATTAAGGAGTTTACGTTTCCCAACGACATTAGTAGCTTTTTCAAAACTTTTGAAATATAGAAATTTGTTTGACATTTATTGATTTGAAAAAATTTAAATAGTTAAAAAAGACAACTATGTTTCATCAAAAAGTTTTTCTGTTATTTATTACGTGCTATTCAGTCCAATATTAACTGTTTGAATCTCCAGATGGATTCTGAGAGATTCTGTATTACGTACGTTGAATTTCACTGTTTGAATCTACTTCACTGATTAAAAGAGATTCTGCCTTAAATAACTTTATTCAGTTGTTACAGATTAAGTTATTATGAATAATTTATATGTACTGTTTATAAATTCTGTACAACTGAAATGATATAGAATAGGTATACTATATGTATAACTGGACTGTCTTATGTACTGCTGAAATGTTACTCCCGCACTTGTCGTAGTTTTCGAGACACGTATTCACCCTCACTCGCCCCCTCACTCGTCTCTATACTTTGTTATGGCCCTAAAGAAGGGCCATGTGTTTTCAAGTTCTGAGTATTGAAAGGCACAAGTAGGTACCCTGAAAACGATACGGTGAGATACGATCTAGGAAACACTGACACTTTAAATTCTCTAACATTAACATTTAAACGGAAACCACAGAAACCTTTACCCACGTAATGTTCGAAATAGGTTCAAATTATTATGATCTTGAAAATTCAAAGAATAGGGTACTATTTTTTTTTTTAACTATTGAAATTTTTTTAAATCAATAAATGTCAAAGAAATTTCAATATTGCAAAAGTTTTGAAAAAGCCACGAATGTCGTGGCGAAACGTAAACTTATTAATAAAATCGAGTTTTTTGAGATTCACCAAGCCCGTTATTGCTAATAATTATTAAAAGGTTATATATATATATATATATATATATATATATATATATGTGTGTATATATATATATATATATATATATATATATATATATATATATATATATATATATATATATATATATATATATATATATATATATATATATATATATATATATATATATAATATATTTTATATATATATATATATATATATATATATATATATTTATATATATATATATATATATATATATATAAACATATTATATATATTATATATATGAAAAACTTCGAAAAATCTCTCGAAGATTTTTCGAATCTTTTACGCGGTTCATTCCGAGAACCAAGTTTTTTAAATACTTGGGACCGCGGAAATCTTTCTGAACATTAAATTAGAAAAGTATCCCCGCGGCTTGGTTTTACAAAGATACTGTGCACTCGTTCATGCTCGCATTATGATAATGAATCAGAAATGCATCACACTAGGGCCGTCGCCCGTGTCCAAGCTCGAAAGCGGCGACACGGTTAATTTATCTAAACATTCTCAAATTTATGAATTTCTCTCTGGTTCTGTACTCATTTCTTTCGATGATTCTAATAATATACATATATGTTATTTGGACTGAATTCATCAAAATTTTGATAGTTTTGTTCAGGATGAGTAAGTGCCATACTCTATTATTTTCAGGGATAATACAACTAACAAGATTGAAGAATGGTATAAAAATATTTAGATACTGTATTTAGCAGTAATAAAAAGTCGACATGTTTCGAGCTGTGAACTCATTATCAAGACTGACTACAGCAGAGTATTGCATCGTAATTTATAAAACAGACAAAAGCAAAGGTGATACCTGAAAATCAATTTGTTCGTTTACAAGGGGTAATTGACTATTATGGGCGGAACTTATTTCGAGAATTTCGAGAAGGTCAAGACGTTTACCCTTGTTACCTGAATGTAACAATTTGGTTTTGTTGAAATCCAGGAAGTGATTGAATTTTATACAATAATCAGAGAAGCCAGTGGTATTTTTGTTTTGTAAAATTGACTTTTTATGTTCTTCAACACGAATATTTATATTCCTTCCTGTCTGTCCAATATAGAAAGCAGGACATTCGTCGCAAAATATTTTGTAAATACCACTGTTTTCTCCGATGTTAGATTTTTCTTTATTATTGACCAAGAATGACTTCAAGTTTAATCTTATTTGTACAAATTGTTTTAATGTTATTTTTCGATAGTCTGTTACAAATTTTGCTACTCAAATTAGGCACATAATTTATTGGGAAGTATTTTTTGTTCTTCATTAATAGTTTGCGTGGGGTATATTGAACTGCAACAGATACTTTCTTCGTATTTTTCCCCAATGAGCATGTCGATAAGACTTTCATTGTAACCGTTATTGATGGCTAATAATTTAATTGTAATAACTTCAGTTTGAAAATTTGTTTCCGATAATGGAATCATGAACAACTTATGTATGAACGAATGAAAAGCACTGAGTTTTATTTTAATGTGTTGGTTACTGTCGCTGTGAATTAAAGTATCTGTGAAGGTTGGTTTTCTATAAATGTTGAAAGTAAGAGAATTCAAATTCCTAGCAATCTGAACGTCTAAGAAATTCAAGGTACCGTTTTCGTTTTCTACTTCTTTTGTAAATTGAATCGAGTTGTAGAAAGTATTTATATATTTAAGGAAATTATCTAACTGCCTATCTGTACCGGTCCAAATACAAAAAATATCATCTACATAACGTCTCCATAATAAAACGTTAGTAATTAAATTATTATCAGTATTGAAAATTTTTTCTTCTAAGTTATTCATGAAAATTTTACTCAACAAAGGCGATAACGGTGATCCCATGGGCAATCCGTCTTCTTGTTTGTATATTATATTATTAAATTTGAAATAACTCTGTTTCAAACATAAGTTTAAGGCAGACATTGTTTCGTTGACTGCTTGAGTTGTTAATTTTGGGTTCATCTCTAGATATCGCTTAACAATATTTTTAACTTCTTGAGATTATTAGCCATCAATAACGGTTACAATGAAAGTCTTATCGACAAGCTCATTGGGAAAAAACGAAGAAAGTATCTGTTGCATTCAATATACCCCACGCAAACTATTAATGAAGAACAAAAATACTTCCCAATAAATTATGTGCCTAATTTGAGTAGCAAAATTTGTAACAGACTATCGAAAAATAACATTAAAACAATTTGTACAAATAAAAGAAACTTGAAGTCATTCTTGGTCAATAATAAAGAAAAATCTAACATCGGAGAAAACAGTGGTATTTACAAAATATTTTGCGACGAATGTCCTGCTTTCTATATTGGACAGACAGGAAGGAATATAAATATTCGTGTTGAAGAACATAAAAAGTCAATTTTACAAAACAAAAATACCACTGGCTTCTCTGAACATTGTATAAAATTCAATCACTTCCTGGATTTCAACAAAACCAAATTGTTACATTCAGGTAACAAGGGTAAACGTCTTGACCTCCTCGAAATTCTCGAAATAAGTTCCGCCCATAATAGTCAATTACCCCTTGTAAACGAACAAATTGATTTTCAGGTATCACCTTTGCTTTTGTCTGTTTTATAAATTACGATGCAATACTCTACTGTAGTCAGTCTTGATAATGAGTTCACAGCTCGAAACATGTCGACTTTTTATTACTGCTAAATACAGTATCTAAATATTTTTATATTGTGAAACATAAGCCAAGTGTTTTTATTTTAAAGTTTATACTTTATTCTATATGATGTTTCACCAAGTGATGTGCGAGAATTCAATCTCAGTTATATATATATATATATATATATATATATATTATATATATATATATATATATATATATATATATATATATATATATATATATATATATATATATAATATATATATATATATATATATATATATATATATATATATATATATATAAATATAATAACGTATCATTGGAACACTCGGTAGCATTTTAATGAATAAAAAAATGTGTGAGCAGCCGAGCTCCGTCGTTTACCCTTTTTCTTTGACAGCCGCGATTTTTATTTAGGGATTTCAAAACTTCTGCTGATTAACTTACATTGTTCAAATCGGTTACGTGGATTGGGTTGATGTTATTGGTGTTTCCTGATTGACTTACATTGTTCAAATTAGTTAAGTGGATTGGATTGATGTTACTGATGTTTCCATTATGCGTTATAATGAATTTTTTCACACCCAATTTTCATGTTGAAATTACAAGGGTTTTTGTATTTTTTCGAGCATTACGCATCTTTACAGCCACTCTTAGTTCAGATAGAAGGTTCAGGATGTGTTAGTCAATTAGGTTGTGCTATTTGGTGAATTCAAATGTATTCTCTTCCTGTCGCTATTCTGTTGAAGAAATTTCCATCGTTTTTACAGGTTTTCAAACTTGCACTATGCATATTTTTTTCCAATACAATGAGCTAGGGCAGGAATGGTGAAATAAATTTAGAGAAGGGCCATATGAAATAATCAAAATATTTAGGCGGGCCAAATAGATATTTTCCTATTTATTATTCGAACGTACAGAGTCCGTGCGCGAAATTAAATATTTACTGTTCTTTGATTATCTCGTTGAAATGTAGATCCAAGTTACTGGAAATAATTCGTGAAACGTTCTCAAGCTGCTTGTCGGTTTCTTTATTCCTGAATTTGCTGTAACGGAGATTAATTGTTGAGACACAAACATCGAACTAAATTTATGAGCTTGTTTCATCAAATTGAGGAATTGAGACTTCGGTAAACTCTTCTAGAAATCAAGCTTTGATGAACTTTTTAACAGCTTCTTTTCAAGTTGGTAGTCGTCTTCAATCTTCTCGCAATTTACAGCGAATAGCGGAGAAAATATTTGTCACCTTCTGGTAGTCGATTAATGTAAGCATTGGCAATGCTTGTCACATTATATATGGCTATAGTGATAGCGGGACGCCATATTCTATCCCTGAGTTAAGAATTTGTCTACTTCTTACAAGTTTTTAAAATTATGGAATTGTACTTGTTCGCATATCTAAAATACCTACTATATACTACCTACTCAATCAGAACCACCTTGTTATAGAAGAGACAGTGATTCTTGATGTTATCAACCTGTAACAATTTTCTATGTGAACTCAAGCATATTTTAAATCCACTCTCATGCAAATAACTAGAAAGCAGACACCTCCATCTTAAGGAGATTCAAATGTGAAATCGTGAGATCCTTCAAGTTCCGATATGACATCTGAATGTAACAGATGCGTAATACAAAAGTACACATGAAAGTACATAGCATAAACGAGTAGAAAGGAGTTTGCAATTCGATGAATAACACAAATAAGTGAAACTTAAATCGATCAGAAATCGAAGTCTCCATCTTTCGAGATAGAATCTTCACGTGTGGCATGTGGCACTATTAAAACAGCCGTTCAATACTTTAACCACGAATTTCCACCTGAGTGGCACAAATTTATAACTTCAATCCGTTTCGACTCTAATCTTCGCTCTACTCTTATGTCCTACTTTTCTTCGCCTCCACAACACGACAAATACAGATATTATGCGTCGGTATTCGAAATGATAGTAGCATTTAATCTGAATGGAAATTATTGAAAGCACTTATAAAAGAAATCTGTTAAACTCAATGAAAGTTGTATAGGACGTGATTGTGATTGATAGACATGACTTATTGAGACTCAGATATCAAACAAGAGTTCCGTTGTAATAAGAAATCATACATTTAATTTTCACCGATATTTTCACTAATTTTAACTTAAGTAATCATTATATATTACACGTTTATGTGCACTGCACCGTGACCAGATACCAGGAATACCTAGCTATTTAGTTAAATTAGAGAAAATAAAATCGATTAAGGTGAAGTGGGGTGAGTGGGGACTAAAATTTCAATAGGTTGACTTTGGAACCACATAACTTTAAGAAAACTTGATGTACAGAAGTGCGCTTTCAACTGGAAATGCTGTGTTATGAACACAACATGCCATTGATTTATTTCGTTTGAAAAAAGAAAAGTTTTCGAAAATTTTATTGTTATATAGAAACCTGTCTGTAGAACTCGCTTGCCCCAGTATCTGGGGCAAGTGGGTTCGTTGCTTATACTTTTCATATGGATAGTGATGTTATTGAGTGGGGCAAGTGAGTCAATCTACATATTTCAAGCTTCAATTTGCTTTTTTTAGATTCGAAATATCAGCAAAATTACCAATGTTATAAACTTTTTTGGGGATAGGTTATTTTGATCAGAAATGATAGTTTGGAAAATTTATTTCATTAATAGACAAACTGTGAAAATTCAGGGCTTAAATGAAATAAAATATATGGAGTGTCTCTTAAAACAGATTTTTTTTTCATGTTGAAAAAGGGAAATTATTTCATATTGAACGAATTGAAGGACAACTCAGGCAACAGGAAATATTAATTCTCCTCTTCTCCCAAGATCTGACTCAGGCAGTACTACTCAAAATGGCATCTTCTGTGATTCAAAGATTCATCTTCTATTTTTGGCAATAAAATATTGGTTTCGAAAGTATCTTCTTTCTTCTTCGTTGAATTTCATTTTCAATCTTCTGCTTTCATCCCAATTTCTAGAACTTGTCCAACAAAGTGTTTCTTGGATTTTCGAGTTGAAAAATTCAACCAAAACCCAAATTCCAACTCTGATGTTGTGATGAATGTTCAGAGAGATTTTCTTTTGTTGTCTCCCTATTTCTTCATTTTCATATCTCCTTCGCAGATCTTCTAAGGTTTCTTCGTCACTATCGGATATAAATTGCGATGCTCACTTTGGTTTTATTTTTCGGTCTCTTTGATTTTTCCGAAGGTTTGTTGTTCTTAACAGATATTCTTTCCAAAGCATCTTTTGTGGTGATCACTTCAGCCCCTGGAGCCACTCTTTTTTTCGGTTTTTTCTCCTCGCGATTTTTTTGTTCTATAGATTGAAGCAACAAATCTTCAAATGATACGGAATGTAGATTTAGATATTCGTGCATCGGAACAAGATTTGTTCTCTCAACAGGAGAGTGGTATTGGGGCAAGTCGGGACTAATACCCACTTCCCCCGAAGAAATTGTTCCCACTTGCCCCCTCAAACAAAAGTTGCGGGGCAAGTGGGAACTATGGCAATAAAAATGACAAAAAGAATGAAAAAAAAAATATAAAAATTACTAGAAGTAGCATGAGTAATACAAAGAAGAACGAACTTGACAATTTGTTCCCAGGTGATTTATTATGGTAAAGACCATATTTTTAATTTCCATTGGGTAACTTCAATTTTTCGATAAAATTCAGCTACTTCTAGAATTACCATGTGCTCGTTTCATAATGGCTTTGGAAATCAAAAATAATATGTCGTAACTGAATTAAGATCTGAAGAATATTTTTCTCCGAGTTGAGTTCCCAATTCCCAATTCAGTGTTTTTTCCAAATTATAAAAAAAATACCCACTTGCCCCAGATCCCCACTTACCCCACTACACCTTATTTGTAAATAAGTAAATTACGATGTTCATTAATTTGCCTTCTCAATTCAAGAAAATGTCATTTGCTTATTCGAAGAATTATCCATTCTTTATCCTACCGGTTAAAAAATTTGAAAATGATAGCATACTTATGACATTTTCAAACAAACTCCAGATAACACATAGGTATGTGGAGATCGGTACTCATCTTTAGCATCAAAACGTTGAAAAACCTGTGAGCTCCGTCACTAAGATAGTATTTTTCGTCATTCTTGTTCTTTTCAAATACAAATTCAAAATCTCCTATGTTAACTTGAAGGGGCCAAAGATATGCACGAAGCTTGAATGCCTTTCAGATTCAGTGATCTCACCTTTCAATCTACCTCTTCAAGCTTCTATTTTGATCCTACTATAATATGATTGTACTCTCGGGTTGTCCTTCGAGCTGTGGCCTCCATATATACTCCACAACTAAGGGTAGTTACGTACACAAAGAAAGCAGGTTGCCTGCTTACTGGCAGTCGGCGTCTAAATATGCTTGCTTTCAAATTCTCCCGCTAAAATCTCGCTTAATTATTGGCGTTTTCAGACGCCGACTGCCAGTAACCCTAACAGAAAAAGATTGTGGATGTAAAAATCATATTTTTTGAATTATTAGAATCCTAGCGATGAAAATAACCAGGATGAATATATTTTCAGAAGCATACAAATTGCACACCCTACAGTTATTTCTCAGGATTCTTTCACAGCTGCTTCATTGAAAATATTGAATTTTCGATCAAATTCATCAAGGAAAATCATTGGATACGTGACAATTATATAATAACCTCCAAGGCTTGCTATATGAGAAATGTGGTAAATCCTTGCCATTCGAGAACAATAGACAGCTATTTAAATCTCATTAGATCTAATCAGTAGGTACTGTACACTCAAGAATAAGTAATTTGCTAAATTTCTTCTCATTCCCTACTTATACTAATAACAGCTATATTGCGGGATATGAAGACCCCACCGGCATTATTAAATGATCGGAAATTGAACTAATCTCACTGCAAGCCAAGTCCATATTTTTCGCTGAAATCTTCGATAGAATGATCTATATTTCTGACCAATTAACACTGATTGAATTTAAATTTCTAATCTATAAAAAAATTTCTGTACGTCCTATGAGTTTACAGGTCAACAAGTCGAAAATTATGATGACTGTAACATATAGTCAAATACATTGTGTAACATCAATATATCGACAATTTTTTGCTCCGTTACCGTATCAAATTTAATGATTAGTCGAGGGGTAAACCGCTGACTCAATTTTTGTACACCACAATGCCCGCAATTCCTCAGCAATGCCCAACAATTCCCCAACAATGCATAATAATAATTCCCATTGATACCTGTCATTAATTTCTCAAAAATACCGATAGAGGCACATATAAATATTAATAATACCGAATGGTACATACAGAAATGAAGTTTTCTAGGTTCCTAACTACTGAACAATTTGTACAACATAATAAAATAGTATATTATACATCGAGTCTATGATGATAAGCAATTATTACCGAATATGTGTAAACAGGATATGGACCACAGTAACAGAAATGAAGAATATCAACAATCCATAAACGAACATCTAAGAAATATAGATGCAATAGATTTAGAAACAATGAATGCTACTAGAGTAGATTCTATACTTGATATATTATACAACTCTTGCTTATCTTCATTAAAGGTATTCATTCTATCCGCAGAAAAAAACGTAAATAATTATGAATAATTATATATATATATACAGGGTTAGAACTATTTAGAGGGGGACTACAGGGATATCGTAAACCATTAGAAATACAGGGTGGCTTAAATTACAAAAAAGTTGCGTTATTTAGGGATGAGTGTGATGGTATAAACAGATCCAAAATATCTCCAATGGTTCCCGAGATATTTCAAAAAAACTAAAAATCGAGATTTTCTTTTTTTCTTTGTAACTCATTTGTTTCTGGAGATAACTTCACGAAATTCGGTTAGTAGCTATTATTCAACATAGCAATTCTACCGGCGTTGTCAGATTTTTTCTATTTTCCATTGTTACAGAGACGCGATAGTCAACTTTTTTTTTCTTATGGACGCCATGTTGGTTTTTCTTATGTAGTGATAAAGAAAAAAATTACGAATTCAACAGTGTATCACACCTTACAAAAATATGAATTCACACAGCTAAAATTAAGTTTTCGTTAAAACTTTGTGAAAAGGATAGTGATTCACTTGTCATTTATTTAATGTTAAATGTAAAACATTTTTCGATTCACAAATCGAACAAAAGCAAAAAATTTATAATAAAAAAGTTAATTTTCAAATATGTTCAAAATGGTTATTTTTTTTTTTCGTTAATAATGCACAACCTCGCTCTTTCTGAAATTCCCTGGATAGCCGCTCGAATTTGCTCAGGAGATATGGATCTAATTCCTTCTATAATTCTGTTGTGAATTTCATTTGTATTATGTAAGGGGACTGGATAAACATAGTCCTTTGAGACTCCAAAGTAATCCATCGGATTCATGTCCGGAGATCTAGCCGGCCAGTTAATGGGTCCGTTTCTCCTAATCCATTGTTCGCCGAATCTAGTATTCAGAAATTCCCTGACTTCCAAATTATTATTCGCTGGAGCACCATCATGCTGATACCAACACTTTACATAGCGTACAACTGGCAATGCCTGTAGAAATTGTTCTACATAATTTTGCAGTAGGTAATATCTAAGTACTTGGGTCCATTTAATGTACCATCGATGAAGTAGGATCCAATTATCTGGTTATTCAATATAGCACAATAAACATTAACACTAAATCTAATTTGATGTCTTGACTCATATTTTAAATGTGGGTTGGGATTGGCCCAGTGATTATGATTTCTCCGGTTAAATACACCATTGTTAGTGAACCAAAGGACTTTTGTCGGGAATTGAGTATATTTTATTAATTTTTGACAAAGCCAGTTACGGAAATTCAATCTGTTTTGATGATCACCCTGTTGTAACCCTTGTATGTAAGTATCATACATGTGTCTTGCTTTTCCGACAACGAATATTTCATTACTTATGTAATTAATAGGTTTTTACAAATCTCAAGTGATGGTTTCACATTACAACTGTCAACAAAGTTATTTGACAATTCTGGCACCAGCCTACTACTTAAACAAAAAAATAAAAAGAAGTTCAAATTTGCGTAACTAGACTTAGTATTTTTGTAAAGTGTGATACATTTTTGAATTCATAATTTTTTTCTTTATCATTCCATAAGGAGAGCCAACATGGCCCATAAGAAAAAAAAAGTTGACTATCGCGTCTCTGTAACAATGGAAAATAGAAAAAATCTGACAACGCCGGTAAAATTGCTATGTTGAATAATAGCTACAAACCGAATTTCGTGAAGTTATCTCCAGAAACAAATGATTTACAAAGAAAAAAATAAAATCTCGATTTTTAGTTTTTTTGAAATATCTCGGGAACCATTGGAGATATTTTGGATCTGTTTACACCATCACACTCATCTCTACATAACGCAACTTTTTTGTAATTTAAGCCACCCGTATTTCTAACGGTTTACGATATCCCTGTAGTCCCCCTCTAAATAGTTCTAACCCTGTATATATATATATATATATATATATATATATATATATATATATATATATATATATATATATATATATATATATATATATAATAACTGAATAAAAATACAAAAATCTTACACTTCTAATAGTTTTTTCCAAGGTTTTTGTGTATTTTCTGAAAAATGTATGTACCTATATTAACCTATCTTCTAATAACCCGAAAAGTCTAGAACGTGGTATGGCGTCGGTCGTCTGCCGTCATCGCGTCACGTGGTTTAAAACTTGCGTGTCATTGGTCCGACGTGACCACGCTCCCTCGTTACGTTTGTAACAATGCCCCATAATTCCCGCAATTCCTGATTAATTCCCAGAATTCCTTGACAATTCCCGCAATTCCTCGACAATTCCAAAACAATTCCTCGATAATGCCCACAATTCCTACATAATTCCCGACAATTGCTAGTAATTCCCCAGGGCCGTATGCTCCCGTGTTTCATTTTCCGTTCGTCGTGCGCATGACGTCACTCACGACCTTATTTGTATTGGTGAGATAGCAGTTTAGTATGTTTTTCTCTATTTACGCGTTTATTTAATTAGTTACAAAAAAAACTGTAGAGACAAAGTATGTTCTAAATGATCAGTCCTATCCCCTAAAGACATTGAAATTTGTGATAATTATCACTCAAAACTCCTATTTTTTACTATATAGAGTAAACTGGGAAAGGAACTAATTTGTAGAGCACAAAATTCACTACAACATTAGTCTAGGAGGGGAATGCGAGATTAAATAAAAACGCGAAAACATTTTATAAAAAGTGGACTTTTATTTATGGTTTTTTGCCAGGCATAATTTTCCATTTAAATAGTTTCGAAATAGTAAATACCGGATTTCAAGATAACATTTCATTTCCTACATATCACGTATTCTACATTTTATTAATATGTAATAATTAACAACTTATTCTTTTTCTTATTTTTTTGGGAATTAAACCACAATATGTTTTTGCATTTTTTATTTCAACGTTTCGGTAGCGTTCTAGTTACCGTTGTGAAGATGAATTAAATTTTTAAACAATTTTTGGTCCCTATCAGACACAACGAAAAAGTTTGACAGACCAAACTGCCCGTTAAAGGGAAGGAAACTTTAACTTTGAGATTTGACAGTTATCACTTGGCAAATTGATTTAAATTTAAGCGAATCATCACGTGTTTTTCATTGTTATTATTTTTTTGGTAATTTTCTTTAATAGGGTTTTGTTTTGTTATATTTTATTCACCAACACTAACTAGTACAGGTACCGTAAATTTGAGTCTGTTTATTTTAAATGTATGAACCATTTTTATCTTGTCGTGGATATGTGTAATCTAAGTTGTTAATATCTTCTGTACGTTCCCATTACTTATAAATAACAAAAACATATTTTCAATTCAATAACGATTTTTATGAACAGAATTTCGGTCTTGCCATGGGCTCTTGCCTCTCACCAGCTTTATCAAATATTCACATCGAACATTTTTAAGCCAAAATAGTAAATAATCAAAAATTAAAACCAATTGTCTGGTTTGACAACAAGGTTCAAAATATTATTGATTGTCTTGTTGTCAAACTTTTTCGTTGTGTCTGATAGGGACCAAATACAGTCTTTTATTTTATTTCAATTAATATCATAATTATAGTCGACTTTCGTACAAGTTGATAATTATCACAAATGCAAAAAGTTCTGTTAACTGTTTTCACGATCATCAGAGAACTTTGATGTAAACTAAATCATAGAATGTTACTTGATGAATCTACTTCGGTTATTCGACTTCAATTATATATATTATTTTTAATACAACAAATTCGCATTAAAATTTTGCTCGGTTAAAGGTCCGTTTAGTTCTGGATCATTTAGGATAATTAGTTGTCTCATTTGTATTCATATTGTGTTATAAGTGTGACTGTTAATTGCTTAATTGAGAGCATAAAACAACTTCACGCTAAAAGAACGAAGGGCTTTTCTGGAATAGAAAAACACAGCTATACTAGACATGAAAAAATTTATAATGGCATGAAGTAGAAAATTGAATTTCCGAGAGGACATTTCTAATTATTTTCATTTCATTAAGAATATCCATATAAGGCAGAACTTCAATTGTGCTCAACAAATTTTTAATACCAGATTTTAGTGCGCGAATTTATGGAAAGCAGTGAATTTTCCAAAATCCATTCCAGAAGAAACTGATCAAAAATATATTTTTCAACATTCGTGTGCGTTTCGTCAACTTAGTTAACACTATCAGAAATCCACGATAAAAATAATATTTATCGTTAACTGTTGACGGTATACTATCTTGAAGAAACACTCGCATCATGTAGAAAATATTATTTATTATATCAGAGTTGTGAAATAAAACAGATTATGAATCAGTTTCCGATGCCAGACCAGAATGTACGAACGTAAAATCCCCAAATATTAATTTGATTTTTATTAAACTTTTTAAAAAAATCAATGAAGGTATCTACCAAAGATTTTAACATTCAAATTTGTGTGTTTATAAATTCTGAATATTAGTTATTGATAACCGATAAAGATCAGATACTTACAAGATCCATATTTTACACGTGATTTGATCCTGATATTGGCTATTCCCTGAACTATAGGATGCTGATATAACCGGCGATTAACTCAAAAATATGCCAACAATAATTACTACTTCATATTCCTTTGATTAAGTATATTAAAACAGTTGTCTCCCATTTACATGCAGCTCACTTCCACGGCAGTATACAGTGAAGTGGACATGGAAGTGGGCAGGGAAGTAGGCTCGAGTTGCCTTTTAAGTGTCTTCTTCACTGGCGATATTTCGAATGAAAGTGAACGGACAGGCAGAACGAGTGACAGCAACTGTTTACATGCTGTCGGGTTTCATGAAATGATTTCACCGTAATTCCATGTTAAGTTTTAAATTTAATCATAGTACAATGTACAGGAATATTAACAAAGTATGATACGCAAGTGAGAATTGAATTACAAATAGAGATTCAGAAAACTATCTGGAAGATCTCGCCATATTTCAAGGGTAAAAACAAATCTCCTTTATTTTTTGAGTTTCAAATTGAGAGAAGAATGGAACAATCTTCGCCTACTAACAATGTTCAAATATTACATTTATTTTTAATAAATTCAAGTAATTTTGCAAACTCAAAACATACCTACTGTCTACGTGGCATTTTTGACGTCATACATCGCTGGAGAATTAACTTATGTGAAGCAGCATGTAAACAGTCACTTCCTTCAAGACTGCATATGAAGTAGTCAGAACAGGAAAGCGAGCAGCGCGAGTGGAAGCAGCAGTGGTTGCATGTAAATGAGGTATTACATGTAGAAACGTCGCAAATAGTAGTGTTAATGCTCGCGCGATGAATTAAATTATGTCTTTAGATAAAAAACAAATCGCTGAAACTGTGTGATCGTACAAGACACAGCTTCAAACAACTGCAGAATAACATCATAATGTCAACATAATGACTGAAAAATGAGAATATGAAACTGTATTTATACCAACAATTTTCTTAGTTTCGACACAAACGCCCTTCAGTTTTGAACATGCTCTTCAGACGACGAATTATTATTACAAGTCGCGTGTATAATAACTGGTTCACCTGAAAATTTATTGATTTACACCCTGAACAACAAGACCTTCAGTATAGTAGGTACATAAGCAAGTGTCCTAACGAAGAATATAATTTTCTTCTTGATAGCAATCATAACACAACAAACTTTCAGATTAAAAAATGAAGTACCTTTGGATTCTAATCAGTCTTTCATTTAAATATTTTATAGATCATTTTAGGATGACGTCACAACTGTCAAAACAAATCCGCCATGTTCACTTGGCGGGCAGACAAACATTTCGGCCTATGCTTACAGTGTAAAAGTCGTTACGGAGTTTGCAATATATTATTAAAATGCCAATGTTTTGTTGTGTTGTTAAGTGTTCAATGAGATCGGAAAGAGACCAAGTTCGATTCTTCAGGATTCCCAGCGCGCTGAAAAACCGTGGAGACTATTTAAATGCCTTGTCAAAACAACGACGTGACTTATGGGTTAGGGCTTTAAAAAGGGGTCCTCTGAGCGAAAGTATGCTGAGAAATGCTAGAATTTGTTCAAGACATTTCCTATTGGGTGAGTATTTTGATTATAATTGAGTTTGGTTCCTTGATTTTTCAAAATAATATCCTAAAAAAAGGTACAAAAAGAACAACAAAACAATGATGCTAAAAGCTAAATGAAAGTAATGCTCTTATATATTTAGGACAACCAGCCCTACTAGAGAATAAGAATAACCCAGATTGGGTACCCACTCAAAACATGGGATACTTACATAGTTGGTGATAAAAAAGATGAACAGTCCCTGAATCGACACGAGGAAGTACAGTGAGGACAGATGAACGATTCAAAAAGATTAGTAAGTGGTTATTTATGTTCATGATCAAATAACACATATTCTTGTTTCAGGATTTATCACAATAAGTGTGCCAAAGATTGAAATAGTTAATCAATTGTTTAGAGTAAGGTGACTTCTAATTTATGATCACTTTGTATTTTCTTGGAGATAATAAAGCTATTTAAAAACAGGCATTGCTTATTTTCAACCCTATGTAATGTTGTTGACAAATTAAAAATAGTTAATGTAAAATTATTTATTCATTTTTGACAAACTAAATTATTTAATCAAGTCAATGGATTTCGTAGAAGGTACAGGCCACTGTGCAAGCCTTTGTGTGCAGGAAACAGATTCATTTTCGTTTTCAGCTGCACAAGCTTGTAAACAAAACAACAATGCTGTCACATAAATCCAAACTTCCCCCAAACCTGCCATACATGTGCAATGTTCACTGGAAACAACCCCATCTGATAACGAGATTAGCCAAACCTTGCTTTTTGAGAAAGTCTAATCTGTAACAATGAGAAAGTTATTGATAAAAAAATATAATAGTGAAATATATCATTTAGAAATAATAAAATTGTTTGCTATGCCTACCTTTCCAACAACAATGTAGGCAATATCATTCATTTGTTGAGCCAAAACATCTTGGACATACCCGGACTCATAATATTTGTAGGCCAATAAAGATTTGTAGGTTTTAAGCTGCTGTCCAGTGTAGAAGCTATGACTAAGGATTATATAATTTACCAAATCCATCAAAGATACTGAAGGGATTACTTCCAGATCCTTGGACAACTCTCACTTCTCCAAATGAATATGGGTCTATATCGTCTATAGATTTCTTGTCGTAGCGGGCTTTCACATCATCGGTAAGAGTTGAATAATATTCACTAGGAGACATAACTCAAGAATTTGTTGAATTTTCACTCTGAAATACTATAAAACTCAAAAAAAACAAACAAATGCATCTATCAATAACGAGTATAAAATGACACAATAAAGTTTGTCTGCCCGCCAAGTGAACATAGAGGACCTGTCAAAGTCACGTGACCTAAAATGATCTATTGCATAGTTAATTAACTTCGAATACACAATATCGTATGTTTAATGGAACAAAGACTAAGATGAGAGAAAAGTTTGTATTCCAATAAACGCGTGATACATTCTTAAGCTAAGGTTCCACCGGAGGAACATTTTGTTCCTGTTTCTCCTTGTTGCCAAGGGCAGAAACTTATTGCAAAATACGTAAATTTCTTGTTTCCACTGAGGCAACTAAAATTGTCAATAGTTGCATATTGTTTAGTAGAAACAATCAAAATTTGTTGCCGAAACATAAAGAAATTTAAATTAACATTTGGGAACATTTTGGAATATTGACGGAAACAAGCAACAGCAAAAAAAAACTTCACTCTACACTGAAAATCTGCAAGACGAATGTTTACTAGTTGCGTTCTCGATACGTTTCCACTGCGATAGCAACACGGATTTGTTTACACATGTTCTCTATTTTCTTCTGAAGTTTACCGCACAGAATGAAAACCGATGACAAGTAGGAACAGTCAATATTTATTGCCGAAAAATAAAGAAATTTAAAGGAACATTTAGGGAAATTTACGGAAACACGCAACAGCAAAATGTTCCTGAATGTTCCTCCAGTGGAATCGTAGCTTGAAGGGTGACAAGTAGAAACAGTCAACATTTGTTGCCGAAACATAAAGAAATTTTAAGGAACATTTAGGAACATTTGGGAACATTTTCGGAAACACGCAAAAGCAACAAAAATGTTCCACAATATTCCTAAATGTTCCTCCGGTGGAACTGTAGCTCAGTGTTGCCAACCGTACGAGGTTTTAGGTCTTCCGTACGAGGTACGAGGACACTATCATCCTCGTACAATTATGTACGAGATTTTGTTATAGGGAAATTTATGAAATGATTTTCATTGCAGGAAACATTATTCAGCTTAAATCGTAGGTAACCAAACCTTAAAAAAATATTCTATGATTAGGTATGATCAGTTTGTAACTGTCGCATTAGTCCTCTGTGTCACAAACAGGCCACAGAGCAATTATCTTATATTCTGTGTTCTGTTCTTTTATGTGTGAACTGTTGTTGCAGAAGTTATTTGAAGGCTCTTGTACCGTTTTATTATAAAACGTCGTTTAGGTAAACTTGGTTTATGCGGGGATTAAGACGGCTTAAACACCGTTTAAATTTTGGTGCAAGCGAAAATGTCGAATTGAACAAGTACTAGCTACTTACTCAAAAATGTTCTCAAGAATTTATGTTTTATTTTAAATAATTAATTGAATATTTTTTTAAATTCAAAGTGATGTTTCATTCAGCAGCAAACTTGCAAAAGTTAGTTCAATTATTCAAAAGATTCAATAGTTTAATGTGACTAATTTTTGGATTTACTACATTTTTAGATGCTTAATGAATGTACGAGGTTCGAAACCCGAATTACGAGATTTTCAGCTTCCATGTACGAGGAAATTAATTCTATGGTTGGCAACCCTGACTGTAGCTTTAGCCAGCAACTTATTGCAGCTAGTTAATAAGGAAATCAAATGGTAAATTGTATGCCATCATTTTAAATAATGATGAGGTTGTATATTATTGTTCATTTCGTACGAAGGTTTCTGATGAGGCTACTAAATTCATATAATTATTTTATGAATATATTATTTCATAACATTGTAATATTGTCGCAGTGAAATGGTAGGGTTCAAGTTTATGTCAGGGCATAAATGGTTCGATGTATATACAAGAAACTCATGCCAGATGTCTTGTTTACTTGGTTTATCAGCTGGGGAGTGTGGATATTTTTATCTACAATCCAACAAATATAATCATTACAGTTTCTTCTCAATGGCATTATAAATTCCATAAGATGGATAATGAAAAATTTATAAAAGGCTAATGTTACATCCTAGGTAGGAAGAAGATCAGAAAGCTCATGTTCACTTCTCATACAAGAGAGTAATGATCGGTTAGTAAAGTTTTAGATGTAGGTACCGTAAGATTAAAAATAATTTAAAAAACTTACTAGGTATTTCTAGATGTAGAAGAAACTTGTTCAAAGTAAATGAAAAAATTAGTTATACTTACTCAGATATCAACTTAACTATCCAAGTCGGTATTAGATATTCATATATGTCAACGAAGAATAGAAAAAACTTTCGTTTTATCATATTCCTATCTCAAAATTATGTTCGAAGACCATGGATTGAAATTAAATGGAGCTGAAGGTTTGAGACGTTAAGTTCTCTTATATTCTGAAATACTATAATGAGTCATTAAGTCCAAACCTTATAATCGGGAATTCGGTTAAATATTCAGTTTTTGCTTCGTTGATATTTTTATATATTTATATAACAGTATTTTGAGACGAGAAAGGAAAACTAGTACTTATCCAGTTCTAGCAATATATCTAACTGTTCATTATAATAAAATAAATAATAGTTTAGAACAAAAAAACACGCTTTAATAGAAAAGAAAATTGAAAAGTAGAAAATAAGTGATTAACAAAAAAAAATTGTATTGTAAAAAATCGTGGTGTGCTTGGAGTCAATTGTTATAATATTAATGACATAAGTATATTGGTAAAAGTGGATTATTTATGAAAATATCTTAAAAAGCACCCCACGCTTTTCTACAATAAATTGAATTTTTTTGTTAATTATACTATTCTTAATTTAAATTTCTTGAAAATTATTTTCTACTTTTTTGTTTTCTTTTCTATAAAAGCGTGTTTCAATTACTTACGCAATAATTAAATCTTCGTATTGAGTGTATATATTTACTGTAATTACTAGCAAATTGCTAAATAATGCTTAGTTACTTATTTACGTACTATACCTTAATCCAACTCTTTTCCGAGCAATTTGTGGTATTTTATCAGCTGACGCCGAAATGGCCGATTAAATGTGAATATTCTACGAATCATAGGAGCCATGAAATAATAAGTATGACAGCTATTAATTCAGTTTTATACTATCAAAAGCATAAATTGATGAAGTGAGTGTTTTATTATTAAATGGCCAATTTATAGTATAATAACGAAGATTATCATGATCTGTTAATTATTTATAGGGAATGTCATCGTATAATTAGCCGTACCTGTCGCTTATATGTAGAAGGATACCCAGACGGGCGCCAACCGGATAGAAAAACTGTAAGAGCTATTATAAATATTTGTGTAGTACATGGATCTCTTAGTGTACCAGTTCGAAGAGCTAACCACATTAAAATTTTAGTATACTTTCAGGCAAATCCCAGCCTCGTTAAGAGATGCACAAATCAGTTTGAGATATCCATTCAAAAGTATCCATCGTTTTTTTTGTTGAAACATATGTGGAAAATTTGAGCCCCTAGATTCAACTGAAAAATTAGAATTTTGTGAATGTGTGAAACTTGATTATTCCAAGAAAATGGATATTTCTTGAGAAACTTACTCTCGTGTGATGAAGCTAAATTCATGATTCGTTGAATCGACACAACAGTAATTATTGTTCGCCTAGTAATCCTCACTAAGCTCGTGATAAATATACCAAGAGTCTTGGGGTTCTAATATAATAATAAAAGGCAGGTGGTCCTATTCACTGGACTGCTCGTTGACCTGATTTAACTCGTTATTATTATATATGGGGATATGTGAAAAGATAAGCATATCATGATCCAAGTAGGTACATCGAAAGACCAGTGCGGGAAGCCTTCCTCATTATCAAAAAAATTTATGAAAATAACTGAGGACAATTTTCTCAAAAAAGTTGTGTTAATGTGTTGAGAATAACGGGGTTATTTTTGGCCACACATATTGTGTATTATGACATGTTTTGTATTTTATTCTAGTACCATGTTCCTAATTGTAGTAGATCTTATTTGGTTTATAGATGGTTATTTGTATGAGTATATTTCTATTTTGTAACTTAACTCTAGTCTAGACTCTAGAGCAATAAAATATAGGATGTTGCATTTAAGTTTACCAAGTTTTTGAGACAGAAATTTCTACAAGTTTGGCATTGAACTTCACACGCCCTATAGGAGTTGTAAAGTTTGTTATCAAACCAGGAGATAACAATAACTTTGATCTTCATAGCCTGCAAGTAATAATTAGGTAGGATAAAAATTACATCCAAAATATAAAATAGAAACAATTAATATAAAATTTTTCAATGAAAATTTGATGAAGAATCCAAAAATGAAAATAATCTAGAATAAAATAATCAAGAGTTTAATTGTTTAACTTTCATAACCCAAATAATGATTTCAAAATCCAACCACATTTTGAATAACTGCTAAAGAGCCACACTCCATATAATTATATATATAACTGAGATTGAATTCTCGCACATCACTTGGTGAAACATCATAAAGAATAAAGTATAAACTTTAAAATAAAAACACTTGGCTTATGTTTCACAATATAAAAAATATTTAGATACTGTATTTAGCAGTAATAAATAGTCGACTAATGAGTTCATAGCTCGAAACATTTTTTTCGACTTTTTATTACTGCTAAATACAGTATCATGTTTTTATTTTAAAGTTTATACTTTATTAATTATATATATATATATATATATATATATATATATATATAATATATATATATATATGCATATATATATATATATATATATATATATATTTATATATATATATATATATATATATATATATATATATATATATATTCACATGTATAAATATTCATTATATGTTTAAAAATAATTTGATATAATAAGATGCCTCGCTCGCTTTTTTTAAACATTATTTCTTGAATCCATTTTCAATATTTTCAATAGTTCATATTTGTTTTAGTGCTCCATCAACGATTATTCTTAAAATTTGTAAATGGTGGATATTTTAAAAGTATCCATTAAAACAGATTACATTTCGCTTAATTAATTTTTTCTTTCATAAGGTATATCGATTATTCCCCTTGCATACCAAAAACCAACAGCCATAGCCAGAATGTCCAAAATGTCCAAAATAGCCAAATTTTTCCATTGATGCTAGTATCCTTTAAATTCTGGTGTCCAGTGTATTGTAGCTTATTAAAAATCAAGAATTCCTATGAAATTCGAAAAATGCGGCTTTTATTTCACCGCATTAAATACTTTATAGAAGCAAATATTTCATCCTGGATTACAAATTTTGAAAGGTTTGTTTTTATCACACAAAATGATATACACTAGATATGCAGAAAACTGCATTTGCGAAACATTATTACGTCGACAGTAACAGTTCTCAATATTTACCGGAAGATTTTCATTAACCTCTGGGTATATCTTTTTAATATGCGTATTTGTTGATCTCAACACTTGGTATGCAGGATTTTATTAGTACTAACTTCGCGAATGCGACTGAAAATTGTAACAGGAAGTAGGGAGCAGCGCGCTATTCTATTTGGTCAATTTACTATGATGAGTTTTCGTCAAGGCCTACAGTTTGCGCTTGTGCTGCAGCGAGTTAGCAGCACGGTTAGACAATAGAGATGTCAATTGCCTAGCACGGCTTACTGCAACATTTTCATAACGTTTGAAAATATACAGAGTGAAGAATGGAGAAAAAATTAGTCTATTAATTCTACGTTTTAACAACCTTACTGTTATACAGAACGAATCATTGCCATCCAGCTTCTCTAAACACTAAGTGTTGTTATCATTATTCATCATGATGAATTAAATTCTAGATATGAAATCAATTCAATCATTATGATTGAAACATACCATTGGGGACTACTGTTAGACTCGCTGAATATGCAGGTCGTTTTGTCCAATGAGTGGCAAAAGATAATGAAATCGAGGATGAAATTAATTATGAATAACATCTAACACACTCAGCTTTCTAGGAAATCTGAGGGGTGTATGGAGCTGGGAAAAAAATATTTGCAGGCCCAAACCTCCTCCACATTGAGTTAGAATTTTGGGAAACTTGGACGAGGATTGAATTGTTGTTAGAAAAACGCATTTCTCCACGATCATCACAGAATTCGTCAATTCTGATATCAAATTTGATTACAGAATGCTGGAATTCTCTCTCTTGAGATTGAAGAAATATTCTGCAACACCTCTGCCCCCATGCAATTTAAATGTATTTACTTTCTCTCCCTTGTAATAGAATAATATTCTCACACTGGCTAGCAATAATGACGCAGTTGATTGTCATCGTAGTGGCAAATTTGAGTAAGTGTCAAAATTATTGCTGTTATGTTTTCATTCGAAAATATAATAAGTATTATGGATTTATGCAGTGATTCAGAATCAGAGTGTGAAAATACACCACCACACCGGTCATTGTTATCGGAGGACGTCGGCTACTGTGTTAGTGGACACAGGAGCAGATATGGAAACACTAAAAGGCATGGGAGCTGGAAGTCTTCTCAAGTGCCAGAAGGATACATGAAAAATTCGGTGCAAAATCGAATAAATAAAGCTAATAAGTTAGTCTCATCAATTACTGGATCTAATACACCGCTAATCATGCCTTCCACTTCAAATTATGTGACTGTAAGTTCATCTTCTAGAAACCACGCAATTGTTGAAAATTCTTCCAATATTGCACCAGTTTTCATTTCGAGAACTGTACAAATATAACAATTAATACAAAGTAGAATGTTTCTCGAATTATTGAGTGTTTACCTAATACAATTGTGATTGAGTTCTGTAATATAAATTATCTTTTGTTCGTTTTCATATAAAAATATATATTTGAAATTTTCGATCGTGGAGAAAGTATAGTCTGCTACTCGGTTAGAATGAAAATTCGTGATGCTCGTGGTTCCTCACGCTCGCCTTCGGCTCGCGCTCGGAACTTTTCCACTCGCATCGAATTTTCATTCTAACCTTGTTACAGAATATACTATTCTGCTTCTAATCGCCGTCATTTATTGAGATTTCATGTATTTTCGAAGTTTTTGAGGTTGTGAGCACCTAATACAGCTTCTGCAGATCAGTTAGACCAAGGCTGCCCAACCTCAGGCCCGATGTGGCCATGATGTGGCCCGCGAACGAATTTTGAATGGCCCGTCGCCCGCGTGAGCAAGTTTAAAAATTGCCTGTGTAAAGTACATGCAGTTGGATGATATTATGGACTATTCACATACGTCAATTCAGGGTTTTATTTGAAAAATATATCAGCGAATATGTAGAGTTACAACTGTACTGCGTTGTGAGATGGTTTTCAAAGAGAATCATGTTAAAAAATTTCTTCACCTTGAGAGAGCAGGTGTTGGAATTTTAGAAAAAGAAAGGGTGTTTCATTTGGAAACTGATTTACTGAAAAAAGAATCCTGGTAGAGTGATTTTGCATCTACTGTTGACATTATCAAATACCTCAATATTTTAAATCTCAAATTACAAGGAAAAAGTTGTTCACTTCCGACCCCGCTTCTGACTATGCTTACTTTGATAAGAGGATTCAAAGCTGAATTAAATCTGTTTTCAATGAATTAAGCCAATGAAAATATTGCCCACTTTCCTACACTCAAAGAAATGAAAGAGAAGCTCAATATCGACACTATCCATTTTACTAAGTAGGAATCTAAAATTAGATGCTTATTAATGTCGTTTCAGAGCAGATTCCAGGAGTTCGAAGTATAAAAACAAATTGACACATTTTTGTGAATCCTTTTACGAACAGTTTGACTGAAATAATAAGTCATCCTACTAATATTCAGTTGCAACTCACAAATCGTCAAAATTATTCTGCAATAAAAAACTCTTTTCAGAAAAAATATTGTCAAAGTCAGAAACTTCTTCAGAAGAATTTGTAGATTTTTGGAAACTGGTACCAAAAGAAAATTTTCCTACAATAACTAACCTGGCCTTCCAATTTCTAAGTAGTTTCGATTCAACATATGTTTGTAATCCGAATTACTTATATAAAAAATAAATTTTTTTGCTGTGTCTGTCAAGATCTGATTTGACGCCTAATATAGAAAAATTATTGAAACAAAAAAAATTCAGAAATCACATTGATTGTGCCAATTTTTAAGTTTGATTTTAAATTTTGTTAATTGTATTTCTTTAAATAGCAGAATATGCTGTTTATGTTATTATTGAACTGTCAGTGGTCAGTGGCCCGCCTTTGATTTTTGAATCGTCCTTTTTGCCCGACTGTTAAAAAGGTTGGGCAGCCTTGAGTTAGACAGTTGAAATTTGGTACGTGGATCGAGTTGATTTTAGAGAAATATTTTCTCAAGGTTTTAACTTTTTTCTTCAATCAACCATTTTAATGTATTATAATGTAAAATTGTTTTTTCGAGGCAATTATGGTTTTCCTCGCCTCCGTATCTTCTTCATTTTGATCTAGAGAGTAGAAAGTGGGTACGTGTATCGAGTTGATATTAGAGAAAACTATCTTTTGAAGGTTTGAAGACTTCCTTAACCACCGCCATTTTAATGTAGGCATTTGTTTTCTTGTTTATCAAGATTTTGCTTACATCCTTATCTCTTTCAGATTGAGCTAGAGGGTTGGAATTTCGTACATGGATTGAGTTAATATAAAAAAGTGACTTTTAGTAGTTTCAACTATTTTTCTTAAGCGACGCTAATTATTAATGTCATTTCAATGTTCCTTTGTAGGTTTTAATATTTTTCTCACACACACTGCTCCTTCAAATTGACGTAGGGGTTTAACAATTTGTATTTAAATTAAAAACATGAAAACTAAGAATACTTTAGTGACGGACCTCAGCTCTTAATGCGTTATTTCAGATATAGTGGAATATGTTGAGAATGTAAAATAACAAGGTTCACTCACCAGTTACGTGTGAAGGCCAAACTGCAGATATCTGAAAATAATAAAAAAAACTTGAATTATTCTTTTCATTGAGCACTTATGAATAAAATACCTTTGGTATTGCACAAACGAATTCCGATATAGTTGAGCTATTTGATGAAATTGATATCCATTTTATATTCATCGCGAGTTGCACCTATTTAATTAAATTTTCTACCAAAAATGTTAATATTTCAAATTCTTCATTGTCAACATTACTGTCATTATTTTACTAGCACACGCGTTGTGGAGCAGAGGTCGAGTGACCTTCTGTGAAGCAGGCGTGCTGGGTTCGAATACTGGGTCAAGTATGAATGGTTCTACCTGTCAATGAGTTTCAGTGGTTTAATTAAAAATTAGTAGTTGGATAGATAATGTTTATTGTTTATAAGCCGTTCGGAATCGGCATTAAACTGTTGTTCTGGACCTGGAGAGTAAAAATAGAGTTACTTATGTTACTACAAGTTGGAAAAACTACTTCCTCCTAATTGTACGATAAAGTGACAATAACTGAAACAACAAAAAAATACATGTTCACAATCATTATCGTCACCAATACCAACTGATCGAAATATCTTACATCAATTATGGAATGAAATGCGTTTGGATAGATTAGTCAAAATCAATTATTTAGGCATAATTCTAAATGAAAATTTGAATTTCAAGTATCACACAAAATATATGGCTAACAAAATGTCAAAGAAAATATATTTTCTATCTAGATTGAGCAACAAACTTAATCTGAATACTGGAGTATTATTCAACATACAAAAACTCATGTTACTGTGTTACAACAAATTATGAATAAAGGTATGAGGATGGCACTCAAATGTAGAAAAAGAACAACGATAAAGCTAATGCTTGAAACACTGAATGTAATGAATTGAAAACAACGAATATATTAAAAGAACATTTACTTTATATTTAAAATTAAGAATCAAATGCTACCAACTTATTTGAGTGAAAATATTATAACGTGAGTGATGTGCAGAAATATGAGACAAGGCATCGAGACGATCTATTTATTGATACATATAAAGCCACATTGATATATAAATCCACATTGAGTATTGGAATTGAAATGTTTTATAATTTACCAACAAAATTCAAATACTGTAAATGCTTTAATGAATTCAAAAAAAAAATTGTACAAATATATACATATATATATATATATATATTAGATATATATTATATATATATATATATATATATATATATATATATATATATATATATATATATATATATAATTATATATTTATTTATATTAATATATATATATATATATATATACTTATATATATATATATAAATATATATATATATATATATGTATATGTAAGGTAAGAGCACCAGTTGTCGACACGTTAAGAAAAAAAAATCAGTTATTCTGGCACAGATTCCAGGGAATTGAAGTTCATATCAAAACTACCATGCCTACCGGATGTTCATAGTTTAGGCTTCACGTCGAATCAGAAATGGGGATGATTTCAAACCAAATAAGAAAAAAATAAATTTTTTTTGTAAATATCTGCAAATGTCCCTAAGCTCGACACACTAAATTAGGGATGTTCCAGTTCTTGACACTGTAAATGCTCCAGTAGTCGACACATGTAAATAACATCAGTTTTGATCATGGGAAATTACATAACAAGAAAAATGTATGCTGTGAAAGCAGAAAATAATAATAAAATATTCAACACATTTGTGAATTAAATATCTTAAAGGTAAAATGAAATAGAAAAATTTTAAGAACACAAATGTAACAAAAACTTTCTTTAGTCACTTTTATAGTTCATTAATTGCTAAGGCATTGAGAAATCGGTAGCTGGCCCTTTCCCCAAGTGTAGTCAGTTCTGGAGTCTCGACTTTACTGATTATCTGATCGAATGAAATATATGAAACAGCTACAAATTCCTTTCTTCGACTGTCAAAGTTTTTCAACCCATAACTAATATGTTTCCATGTGAAACAAATGCTTGAATAATACATAAGTATATGAATACAGACGCATTCCTTTTGCACTCTGATAATATAAAACTTCCTTGCTTCATCAAGTCTTCAAAGCTAGTATTTTCAGAATACACGTCTTCTCAGTCAGAATCTTCTGATTCTCGGTATGAAATCCTGTCTGAATCCTAAGAAGACGACTCTGGTGGCAATGGTTGTTTTGTCTTTATCAACTTAAGTTTCTTCTGTTGTGTGCTAACTCTTTCTTGGCATCTCTTGCTTTTTTCCTTTCTTCTTTACATCTTTCTTCTTCTTGTTCCTTACATTCTTTTTCTTATAGTACTCTATCACAGCAGGTAGAATTTCTCTCTTTCGTTTTTTGGCTGTGAAGAATGTTCTGGCCACAGCAAAGCTAGTTCGAAAGGCGATAACAAAATAGGCAAATGTTATTTGATCTGATCCGTATTGAATGAATAAACCATTACAGTTACATTGGGCTCTTTTCAAATAAATATTTTCTTTTCCTCGACAACCGTGTCGACTATAGGAGATTACCACACCTGTACGATAACTAGATCCAATATTCGTCACCCCATGTCGACTATTGGAACGGAGCGTGATCCACACCAAAGATCACACTCCGTTCCAATAGTCGACATGGGGGGTGACAAATATTGGTTCCAGTTATCGTACAGTAAAGTTACGTATACATATCTGTATCAAATGAGCTGAACGTTCAAACCACACTGAGTTATTAGCTTATAAAAATGTTCCCTTTCTCGACACCCCTGTCTACTATAGGAACGTAGCACTTTTCGTGTACCAGTACTCGACATATGCCAAAAAATATGTCAAAAACTTAAAAAACCACAATATACTAACCTGGGCTGCAGCTTCGAAGGTTTCTTAGTTTTTTTTTTTAACTCGAGGGACCTACAGTTTAACGCCGGTTCCGAACGGCCAATGGGCTCGTAAACGATAATAGAACACAATAAAAACATTTTTAGTCAAAAAATACCACTAAACAACACCACAACAAAATTAGCTTTTCTTAACCTACACCTTAACAAACACTGGTTATTGGCGGGAAAAGTCGAGGTTGCTGGAAAAACTTCAATTGTATTCTTGTATGTTAGTGAGTTTCCATGGCATAAATATGGCAATGTGCACTAAAAAGTCGGAGCTATCATTGGTTATTTCGGGAAGCCGATATATATATATATATATATATATATATATATATATATATATATATATATATATATATATATATATCAGAGAAAGATTCCGGGGTTCAATCCGATTTCGGAAGTTTTGTTGGCGCTGAGAAGCACCGTTTGTTTCACGACGTTTCGCCAAAATCTCATTTGGCATTTTCAAGTGCTGCTGTACGTCTGTACAAATTATGAATAAAGGTATGAGGATGGCACTCAAATGTAGAAAAAGAACAACGATAAAGCTAATGCTTGAAACACTGAATGTAATGAATTGAAAACAACGAATATATTAAAAGAACATTTACTTTATATTTAAAATTAAGAATCAAATGCTACCAACTTATTTGAGTGAAAATATTATAACGTGAGTGATGTGCAGAAATATGAGACAAGGCATCGAGACGATCTATTTATTGATACATATAAAGCCACATTGATATATAAATCCACATTGAGTATTGGAATTGAAATGTTTTATGATTTACCAACAAAATTCAAATACTGTAAATGCTTTAATGAATTCAAAAAAAAAATTGTACAAATATATACATATATATATATATAAATATATATATATATATATATATATATATATATATATATATATATTAGATATATATTATATATATATATATATATATCTATATATATTTATATATATATATAAATATATATATATATATTTACATATAAATATATATATATATATATATATATATATATATATATATATATATATATATATATATATATATATATATATATATATATATATATATATAAGGTAAGAGCACCAGTTGTCGACACGTTAAGAAAAAAAAATCAGTTATTCTGGCACAGATTCCAGGGAATTGAAGTTCATATCAAAACTACCATGCCTACCGGATGTTCATAGTTTAGGCTTCACGTCGAATCAGAAATTGGGATGATTTCAAACCAAATAAGAAAAAAATAGATTTTTTTTGTAAATATCTGCAAATGTCCCTAAGCTCGACACGCTAAATTAAGGATGTTCCAGTTCTTGACACTGTAAATGCTCCAGTAGTCGACACATGTAAATAACATCAGTTTTGATCATGGGAAATTACACAACAAGAAAAATGTATGCTGTGAAAGCAGAAAACAATAATAAAATATTCAACACATTTGTGAATTAAATATCTTATAGGTAAAATGAAATAGAAAGATTTTAAGAACACAAATGTAACAAAAACTTTCTTTAGTCACTTTTATAGCTCATTAATTGCTAAGGCATTGAGAAATCGGTAGCTGGCCCTTTCCCCAAGTGTAGTCAGTTCTGGAGTCTCGACTTTACTGATTATCTGATAGAATGAAATATATGAAACAGCTACAAATTCCTTTCTTCGACTGTCAAAGTTTTTCAACCCATAACTAATATGTTTCCACGTGAAAAAAATGCTTGAATAATACATAAGTATATGAATACAGACGCATTCCTTTTGCACTCTGATAATATAAAACTTCCTTGCTTCATCAAGTCTTCAAAGCTAGTATTTTCAGAATACACGTCTTCTCAGTCAGAATCTTCTGATTCTCGGTATGAAATCCTGTCTGAATCCTAAGAAGACGACTCTGGTGGCAATGGTTGTTTTGTCTTTATCAACTTAAGTTTCTTCTGTTGTGTGCTAACTCTTTCTTGGCATCTCTTGCTTTTTTCCTTTCTTCTTTACATCTTTCTTCTTCTTGTTCCTTACATTCTTTTTCTTATAGTACTCTATCACAGCAGGTAGAATTTCTCTCTTTCGTTTTTTGGCTGTGAAGAATGTTCTGGCCACAGCAAAGCAAGTTCGAAAGGCGATAACAAAATAGGCAAATGTTATTTGATCTGATCCGTATTGAATGAATAAACCATTACAGTTACATTGGGCTCTTTTCAAATAAATATTTTCTTTTCCTCGACAACCGTGTCGACTATAGGAGATTACCACACCTGTACGATAACTAGATCCAATATTCGTCACCCCATGTCGACTATTGGAACGGAGCGTGATCCACACCAAAGATCAAACTCCGTTCCAATAGTCGACATGGGGGGTGACAAATATTGGTTCCAGTTATCGTACAGTAAAGTTACGTATACATATCTGTATCAAATGAGCTGAACGTTCAAACCACACTGAGTTATTAGCTTATAAAAATGTTCCTTTTCTCGACACCCCTGTCTACTATAGGAACGTAGCACTTTTCGTGTACCAGTACTCGACATATGCCAAAAAATATGTCAAAAACTTAAAAAAACACAATATACTAACCTGGGCTGCAGCTTCGAAGGATTCTTAGTTTTTTTTTTTTAACTCGAGGGACCTACAGTTTAACGCCGGTTCCGAACGGCCAATGGGCTCGTAAACGATAATAGAACACAATAAAAACATTTTTAGTCAAAAAATACCACTAAACAACACCACAACAAAATTAGCTTTTCTTAACCTACACCTTAACAAACACTGGTTATTGGCGGGAAAAGTCGAGGTTGCTGGAAAAACTTCAATTGTATTCTTGTATGTTAGTGAGTTTCCATGGCATAAATATGGCAATGTGCACTAAAAAGTCGGAGCTATCATTGGTTATTTCGGGAAGCCGATATATATATATATATATATATATATATAGATATATATATCTATATATATATATATATATATATATCAGAGAAAGATTCCGGGGTTCAATCCGATTTCGGAAGTTTTGTTGGCGCTGAGAAGCACCGTTTGTTTCACGACGTTTCGCCAAAATCTCATTTGGCATTTTCAAGTGCTGCTGTACGTCTGGTGACTCGACGGCAACTACTGTTCGCCTCTGCTTGTAGCTCGGTTTTATTGGCATTGGCTGGTCTCGTTTCCTGATTGGCCGGTTCGCTGCATAGGCTCCGCCCCCTCACTTCTTGACTTTCTTCCTCGATGTTAGTTTTTACGTCTTGTGTTGTTTTATCCGTTTTCGTGTTTTTTAAAATTATTATCCAAGTCAGTGGAATATTTAGAGCATCGTCTCGTTTGTTTAGGTGTCCGGATTTTTCTATTTCTAGAGCTTCTCTTATGGTACGGACCCTGTAGTTTTCTATGGATGCTATTTCTCTTGATCGGTCAAAATCGATTCTGTGGCCTGTTGCTTGATGATGTTGAAACAGGGCTGATGTTGTTTGTTTGTTTCTGACGCTATTTTTATGTTCTTGTATTCTTGCAGATATTTTTCTGTTCGTTTGTCCTATGTATGTTTGGCCGCAGTCTGCACGCGGTATATATATATATTGGAGGATTGAGACTTTAGTGGACTGTATAAATTTTGAGAGTTGTTAAAAAATACCTTCAAATCCTACCTTATTGCCGGACTCAACCTTGGGTGTTGGATAAAAGTTCTTAACTTGGTGAAACTCGTTCCACTCACACTCTGGCCAGAGTTTCACTGTCTCCAATCGTAATTCCAGAAAATCTTGAAGTTCAAGCGGTGAAAAGGTGAAAATGGTGAAAATGAGGAGAATATGTAATGTAGATATAACGCACTGGAGCACAAGTTAGTCGCAATTGAAAATTGAATTATATTTGTTTCACATGTGTCTTCAGAACATATGTCTTCCGCGCACAGCGATGAAGGAGAAATTTGAAGGCATATACGGGGGAAGACTGAATAAAATGATACTTAATATGAGGTGAAAATGAATTTGAAAAGGAATAGAAATAAATTGTTTGAAAAGAAAAATGAAAATTTAGAAAATATTATTATTGAAAAAATAATTAAATAATATTGCGCGGTCGCAACATACCGCCCACCTTAAATACGCAGTGTTTAACTGTCATCAAGTGGAAGAGGACAAAGTTTAATCACAGGTCGTTTAAGTATACTGTTATCAGCAGTTTTAACTGAAGCAACCCTAGTACAACCGTCTGCACCAGGATGCAACTCAACTATACGTCCCATTTGCCACTTACACGGTGGAAGGTTGTCCGATTTTATAAAGACTAAAACATTGTCTTTAACAGGCGTACTGGATATATGCCATTTACTTCTTTGATGTAAATTGTGCAAATATTCTTTTGACCAACGATTCCAAAAATCGCGATGCATACGTTCAAGAAGTTGCCAACGTGTAAGCCTATTGATGGGAAGGGCAGTGTTGTCTTGCTCTGGTAGAGCAGTGAGCGGTTCTAAGGTAAGGAAGTGGCCAGGAGTTAAAGCAGAAAAATCGTGGGGATCATTACTAACGGGCGTCAGCGGACGAGAATTCAGAATAGCTTCGACCTGAGTAAGGACAGTATTAAGCTCCTCGTACGTGAGGATTTGTTCACCAACAACTTTGAGAAGATGTAATTTCGCACACTTGATTGCAGATTCCCAAAGACCCCCGAAATGAGGTGCAGAAGCAGGGTTGAAATGCCAAGTGATTGATTCTGATGAAGCAGCTTTGGCAAACAGTTCGTTTAAATGCCTATGAGCGGCGACAAAATTGGTACCACAATCGCTATATAAGTTGGAACAGCGCCCACGACGAGCAATGAACCTCTTTAAAGCAGCATGAAAGGCATTCATCGACAGGTCAGAAGCGAGTTCCAAATGTACAGCATTGGTCGCGAAACAAACGAACAAGCAAAGATAAGCCTTAGAAGCACGAATTCCTCGATGTTTACTCATAGTGACTTTGAAAGGACCTGCGAAATCAACACCCGCGTGGGAAAATGGTTTGAGGCGAGAAACACGAGAAGGAGGGAGATCGCCCATTATAGCAGGACCGAAGGACTGCGGATTATGTTTGAAACATGTCATGCATTTGGAGAGTACTCGTTTGATGGAGCGACGAAATGAAAGGATCCAAAACCGTTGTGCTATTAGAAACTGGACTGTTTGTAGACCAGCGTGAAATAAGTTTGATGAAAATAAGAAATTATTAAATCGGTGAATAGGCTACGACTGGGCAAAAATTGCGGGAAATTTTTTCGAAAAACAGAGCGGTGCTTGCCGAAGTCGACCACCAACTCTGAGAATACCTTCACTGTCAATGAATGGGGACAATTTGAGGAATGACTTTGGAAGTTTGCGGTTATTTTGAATATTGTGAATTTCATCTGTGAAATATGATGACTGAATATGTTTGACAGTAAGGAGAGAAGCGTTATGCAACTCGACTGAGGAGAGGCAACCGAATCTTTTTTGATGTGATGTTCGAGAATTATTGGAAAACCGAAGAATGTAAGCGAGAACTCGGGAAAATCTTGAAAACGAAGAATGTTTCCCTAGCAAAGCATCGATTAAATGATGAGAGGGAATGACATTGAGTGAAATCTGTCGTTCTTCCGCAATTACTCCAGGAGAAGCAGGGAATTCTTGAATTTCTGGTTGAAAAATGACAGTTTTGAAGAAATGTGGGACCCGCCCACCATAGGGAACACTGAAGTAAATCTTTGGGAAGGGAACCACGAGAGCCAACATCAGCGGGATTCTCCGAGGATGAAACATGAAACCAGGAATCGGGAGATGATTTAGAATGAATGAGTGCAACTCTGTTGCCAACAAAAGTTTTTCCACTTAAGTGGAGAAGATTTGATCCAGTTGAGGACAATAGTCGAATCTGTCCAGTAGAACACTTTCTTGATTTGTTCAATTCGTCTTGTAAACTTCGAATGACATGACTTGCCAGCCTAGCTACCAATACAGAAGCACACAATTCCAACCTTGGTAAACTTCAAACTTCTTTGTAGGGGCAACCTTCGCCCTAGAAAATAACGAATTTAACATGACAAACCTCGTGATCCGTTAAGAAACTACGAAGATAGATGACGCAGCAATAACCTCTTTCACTAGCATCTCCAAAACAATGCAACTCGTAGAAAGAAGACTCGCCAGTCAAAATTAACCGGGGAATATTTAATTCTTCAATGTAAGAAATTTCGTTCAAATATAGTTGCCACAATTTGACTATATCCGAAGAAGGGGTATCATCCCAATCGATTTTCATGAGCCAAATTTTTTTGAATCAAATATTTGAGAATAAATGTTAGAGGAGATAAAAACCAAGTGGATCAAATATACGGGCTACGTGGGAGAGAATATTCCGTTTGGTGCAAGTGCTCTTACTTGAATCTACTGAAAACTTGAAACTGTCTGAATTGGGATTCCATTGTAAGCAAGAACCTTAACAGGAGTGTGATCATCAAACTGAAGTGGATTATGGTTCAAGTCAGAAGGAGGTAAATGAGATAGCAAGGCAGGAGAATTACTGGTCCATTTTCGTAAGTGAAAAACCACCAAGAGCAAGAAGATATTGCAGTTCTTGTTGTAGAGATAACGCTTCATCTAATGAAGAAGCGCCATGAACAACATCGTCCACGTAAGTGCAGTTTCAATAGCTTTTGCAGCTAAAGGATAGTTTTTGCGTTCAGATCTGGCCAATTCAATCAAAGTGCGAGTTGCAAGAAAGGGCGAAGGGCCTAATCCATATGTGACAGTGAGAAGACGATATTCTTGAATACTTTCTTCAGGAGAAAATCGGCCAAAATATTTTTTGGTAATTGCAATGGTCTGGGTGAACTGAAATTTGTCTTAGACATCATTTTTATGTCGGCTGTGAACACTACTTAAATGAAGACGAAATAATAAGAGAATAGAAATCAGATCTTGTTGTAATTTAGGGCCAACTAAGAGGGTTTCATTCAAGGATTGTTGATGAGGTGGATGAGCGGAACCGTTGAAGACAACCCTTAATTTTGTGGTTGAACTATCTGGACGCAAAACCGGATGATGAGGAATATAATAACTGAATGGATCGTGAGAAGATATACAAGGTTCCATGTGACCTAATTCAATATACTCTTTCATAAAGGAACAATAAGCAGCATAGATAGAAGGATCTTTGACAAGACGTTTTTCCAAAAATTTGAATTGCCGAATAGCAAGGTCTCTTATTCCAATAAATTCAGGAAGAGCTGGAAAATTTTTGAATGGCAGCATAACCATGAATCTACCTTCCGCATTTCTTGAGTGAGTTTCAGAAAATATTCGCTCACACAAGGCATTTTCCTGAGAAACAGGAAATTGGTTTGGAATTTCTTCAATCTCCCAAAACCTTTTAATTTGAAAATGAAGATCTTCAGATGAAGATTGACAAAAGAATGAAGAAACCGACTGATCATGAGAAGAAGATTTCACCTTGCCCATGAGAACATAACCCAATTTGGTATTTATCGCATCAGGTTCGCCAGAGGCTCCAGTGATATGACCATCTAAAATGATCTTCGAAAAAACATCAGCCCCAAGAAGTAAATCAACTTGGGCAGGTAGCGCAAACTGGGGATCAGCCAAATTTAAGTTCGATGTATAGGAAAACGAAGACGAAATGGGTGAAGAAGGAAGATTATCACAAATTCTTTTGAGGACAACGGCTTCAATCTCGAATGATATGTTCGTATTGAAATGAGGCGTTATGAGGATTGAAACAACCAAGTCTCGAAGCTGTACTCATTGACTCTAATCCATTTAGATTGATAGATAAATCTTTACTGTGGAAACCTAGTTTTTGGAGACATTAGACCGAATTCATAGCATTAGCTGAAGAGGGTTGTTTCGAAAGTGTTACTTATAGGTACGAAATCGACTCAATTATGATTTGTTCGAAATGAGCATAAAGGAAACATTTCACTATTAAATTTTCATGATTGAACATGAAAGAATAAACAATTCCACATTCAGGAAGTACCGATAAATGAAATTTCCCAACCCATCGTGTTCAGTCAGATGATAACTACCTAGGTAGTTGTAATACGCTAACAGGAACCACTCATCAAAGCCCAATTCTATCGTCCCCCATGTATAATTAGCATGTCGAGCATCATGTTCATGAAGCTGGCATCCGCTATCAGAGACTACATTTTCAATAGGTCTGTCAAGAAAAAATGGCAACATCGCACTTATCAAATCCTTATAATTGTGATAACTTTTTCTGAATAGAGAGGATAAGCCTAATGAAAACAAGTCACACTTGTCGAATCCTAATGATTATGATGTCGTTTTTTGGAAGGATAATTTTGATGAATAGGTTAATACATATACATATATATATATATATATATATATATATATATATATATATATATATATATATATATATATATATATATATATATATATATGGGTGGTTATCTGAAATTTGGTTAACTTGGTGTTTTCATCAATTTTCACAATATTATAAAAATTTTATCCAATACTTGAAACTACTAAGCGATGTTATAAAGTCCATTTAGTTCGGTCACTCAATTTGATATATATCATAATATTCTTCATTTCCGAAAATTGACATTTCTTACTCCAAATATCAGGCCCTAGCCATGTAAGATCTCCCGAATTTAGTATTTACTTCACTGTAATTATAATTCTATAAAAATAATTTGATCAAACTCTATTTAAATTATTTCTCTATTATATTACTAACATTGTCATTATGATTTAATTTATAATAACAATATATTTCATCACATTATTTCAAGTCATAAAGTGTAAGCGATAAAAAACATCAGGCCCTAGTCATTTACGAAATTCAAAAATACGCGGCATCCAAACATATGGCTTTTTCATAACTCACCCAATACGATAGCATTGGTGTGAAGTTAGTTGCAAATACAATCCAAGTCGCGGCAGCCATTCAGTTCTTAGTGCGGTAGCCGACTTTGCTGCGGAAACACGTGCTGTGCCAGTCAAACTCTCAGGCCATAGGTAAGTGTTTTTGAAGATACTTAATTACTAATTGATCTCATTACTTATTGAAAATATGAGTTTCATATGCCTTGTTATTTTGACCGCCTATTGGTTTTGATGTTAATTTTAAATAATAGGTTACATTTGATTTTGTTTCGTTTTGTCAGTCCCTAGACCATCAGGCCCTAGTCGTAATAGTGACTAGGGCCTGACGCCACATCTGGGGACTGACGGTCATTCTGTGTGATGCATGGTTTTAAACATAATACCAATGTTTTTGTTGTAGAATATGGCGCCTAGAAAGAAAAAAACATTGTCCAAAGAGGAAATTGCAAAAAAAAAGTCTGAACAGGCAAAGAGGCGATTGGAAAAAATCAAAAATGACCCTGTTTTGCTGGCAGAGTACAAAGAAAAGGAACGACTAAAATATCTAAAGAAAAAGGAAAAAGGACATCGGAAATGTGTAAAAGACATGACTCCGCGTGAGCACAGAAATGCAAGAAAAAACTGGGTAGCCTATTCATCTGATTATAGAAAAAAACAAAAGATTCGTGAAAATACAGATAAATACGTGGACCAAAATACGCCGCCATCATCGGATGATGAAATTATTCCCGAGGTTCCTTTATTAAATAATGAAAGAGAAGCTGAAGCTTAAAGGAGGAGTATATTTCAACGGAAAAAAAGAAATAGTATACTGAAGAGCAAGGACTTACTCATTGAAAACTTAAAGAAAAAACTTGTCAGCGAACAACAAAGAAACAGAAGACTGAAACATACAATGATAAAAAAGAAGCAAGCATTGACACCAAAAAGTAAAATTGTAGAAATGGCCAACGACCCTAATCAAAAAGTAGAATTGATAAAAAAAGCGTTATTTGGCGATATTATTCAGAGGCAAATTTTAGATAAAGAGATTGAGACACACCAAAAAAAAACCTGCTTAAAAACGATTTTGTCCAGTCCACTGACACATAAATATAAGATATGGAGACTTGGAAACAAAGCCATTACATATAAAAAAATGGGATTTAATCGTACAAAATGTAAAGCTAAGCGAAAGAGAAAGAGAGTTGAAGAAATCATACACAAGTTTTATGAAGATGACAATAATAGTCGTTGTGCAGCAGGAAAAAAAGAATGCATCACTCGAAAAAAAATTAAAAAACAAAAAAGATATTTGATGGATTCCTTGAAAAACTTCAAAAATTTCTCTTCTCTCAACTTACAGACCGTGACACCTATGCTTGTGTTACTCATGAAAACATCAATTTGAAATTAGGTGCCTTAAAAAATGCAAATTTTCTTGACTTTGCAACATATCAAACTGCACTGAAAACAATTTGCTGTGATCGTTACTCGGAAAAATGCTTAGCGAGAACTTGCCAGGACTGCTCGATGAAGATTTTACCATACAAGGAGTTTGATAATAGTATGGACATTGCAGTCAAACAATGGAAGCATAGCAAGGAATTGATTAAGGACATTAACACTAAACAGGATAGATATGTCACAAAGTACAAGAAAGAGATTTACAACTTAAAACCTCGTGATTTAGTTATGCAATTAGAAGAGAGTGATCTTCCAAAATTATTCCAACATGAACAGAACATCGTCCATCAATATAAAACTATTAAATCTTTGAGTCACTTACAGAAAAGGATGCAGTAATTCACATGGACTTCTCGGAAAACTACACAACTAAATGCAACCAAGAAATTCAGTCGTATCATTTTGGCGGCTCCAGGACTCAAATTTCTTTGCATACAGTGGTGGTTTACACAAAGGATAAAGTAACATCTCATTGCACTGTATCGTTAAATTTATCCCACAACGCTGGAGCCATTTGGGCACATTTACAGCCTGTCCTCATAGGATTGCCATCCTCTGTAGAAAACCTGCATTTTTTGAGTGACGGTCCTGTAACCCAATATCGAAATAAAACAATGTTTTATATTTTGGGTTGCAGAATCGGGGATTTCTATCCACTGGCTGTGAAATACACGTGGAATTTCCATGAGGCGGGACATGGGAAAGGGGCACCAGATGGAATCGGAGCTACATGCAAACGTACTGCAGATCAACTCATAGCTCAGAGAGGTGACATTACAAACTTGTACGACTTTGTAGCTGTGCTGCGAGAAAGGTGTCCAAATATACAGATTTCTGTTATCGAAGATGTTGACATAGAAAAAGTTAACAAAATGATCAAGGAACATGAGAAAGAGCAGAAACCGTTCAAAGGAACTATCTTAGTGCATCAAGTCTCGGGTCATATTTATAACCGTAATAAAATTATCTTGAAGTCACTAAGTTGCTTCTGTGATAATGTTGGCTGTAATCATTATAACTTAGGGACTATAACGTACCAAACCAATACACAGCGGCTTCAAGTTTCAGATATTTTCACGGATTCTGAAGATGATATGCCGTTACCAAGTATGAGCCACATTGCGCAAGAAAAGTCTACAACGAGCTATGGCAGTGGAGATTATGTTCTAGTTAAGTTAATAATGAGTGGAAAAGAATACCGATATGCCGCAATTTGCTCAAAATATGACGATGAAGATGGAGAGCTGACAGTTACATTCCTTAAAGTTTGCAATGAAGATGGCACAGAATTTAGAATAAATGATAATGATATCGCCGACGTGCCTCACGAAGACGTTATAGAAAAACTGCCAGTTCCTAATCTAATCGTCAAGAGAAATACAGTATTTTACAAATTTAAAATACCCGTTAATGTTTACGAGAAGTGATACAAATAGTGATAAAAATAAATACGTGGTACAAGGTAGTTTAAGTTTGCAATATTTGTGATCTCATACTAATTAATGTTAATGAAAGTCTGAATATTGTGTTCAAATTATAATTTAGTTACTTAGAACTTTAGAAGGCTGATTATTTAAAATAATTGTTAATTACTTGAAGACTATTAGTTTGTAAGTATTAAACTTGAAGTGAAATTTGATTTTTAAGAAATATTACTACATTATTTTCATGTGGATAATTAATGAAATAAATACTGTGATTATAGTTCATAGAGTTTGTGAACATAAGAGATTTGTTGTTTCAGTTGATTTTGCAATAAAAATGTGATTTAACATAGTAACCGTGTTTGGCGTCAGTCCCTATCACGTCTCGTCAGTCCCTAGAACACTGATTTTAAAAAATCATAAATTTCTCTAAAAATATCAAGTAAAGTGACTGGCCCTTTCAGATGCAGCAAAGTAGATGTTATATCCACAGCATAGAATATAAACTGTTAAGATTTTCAACTAAAAGCACCACTTTCAAAATTACGTCAGAAGTTAACCAAATTTCAGATAACCACCCATATATATATATATATATATATATATATATATATATATATATATATATATATATATATATATATATATATATATATATTTATATATATATATATATATATATATATATATATATATATATATATATATATATATATATATATAGATATATATATATATATATATATATATATATGATATATGACTTTTATTTTTGAAAATCTCAAATTCAGTTGACAGAATGCTTGCTTCGCTCAATGTTTACAAACAGCAGCTTGCATTGCATACCTAGTTATTATTATTATTCACTTTTTGGTTACAGTGTATATTTTTTGAATGCCTGACATGTGCCAAAGTTCGAGGTTAAACGTGAGCCAACCGGTGACATTTATTTGCGTTGCCATGATAGCCCTCAGGCCTAGAATGAAAAGTTATGTTTGTTCTAATTGAGTTTTTCTACCTTTTTGCCCATAAGTCTTGAAATGCTAGAGATAGGTATTATATTATATAATACTTTCAGTTGAGGAATTTGTTCTTCCTTTGAATGCTGCTAAAAATATAGGGTGTCCCATTTGAAATTAATGCATAAATTCCACTTTTAAGTTCTACCCAAAGAACATTATTTTGTGAACATCCTGTATGAGTTACTTTGAATCTCATAATTTATTATGTTTAACTAACCTTATAAGATTCTCTTACAAAAATTTCATGGCTCCAGCAGTGACAGTTGAGAAAAAATAAATTTTTAATTCGGAGAGGTTTGTTGCCAAATTTTTCAAAAAATAATTTTTATTTTCAAAATGGCTCAAGATAGGTATGTCATATGGTCCATAAAAAAGTTTCAAAATGTTTCACAGAATACAAAAATATTAAAATATACATGGTGTGCTATTTGAAATAACATAGTGAGCGTAAGTTACTCGTAGATCTGGCAACGTTGCAATGATGATAATATTTTCCAAATTCGGGCTACACGTATAAGAGGTTATGATCTACAACCTCTTATACGTGTAGCCCTGTATATGTTTATATATATATATATATATATATATATATATATATATATATATATATATATATATATATATATATATATATATATATATATATATATATATATATATATATATATATATATTTAAATTCATATATTTAAATTCTGTTCACTCATCATTACTCAGTAGAACAATATCTTGTCTTTAAATCTCTTAACCTTGCAACAATTACTAATCGTATACGATCGAGACAGTTATTTTCTTTTTTCATTTTTGTGAAATTCATATGAAAAGAATATTATTTGCATGATCTGATAAATGTTGTTTCGCGAGCATCTGGCAAGTAGTAAATGTTATGTTCATCCCACGCTCTCTTAGCAAATATCATCTGAAATAAAGGATGTGGGCGTAGCGACCGCTCCTCAGTTTACGAGTACGATGTGCAATTAACTATGTTTCGCTTTAGATGCATCATCCTACATACATAGATAGTTTTGGTTTCACTTTCGGACTGTTCCTAGCGAACACACAGCACATTAGATGATTGCAATTCAACTTCAACAGGATTTTATTTACAATATTATTTACAGAATAAATGAGTTATGACATAATGTTAGGGTTGCCATCCGTCCGGGTTTCCCCGGATTTGTCCTAGTTTAGCGGGCGTCCGGGGGTCGTCCGGGCGGGGCTTTCAAAATATGTCCGGGTAAAACCCGGACAAATTTTGTGTCCGGGTGTGTGAAGCTTGAGTGTCAGAGACGGAGATGAGCTATTAAATGCAAACCAGTTGTGGCCGAATTTTTTCGAAATATCCATATTCTAAACTGCTCAAAATTGCATAGTAATATTTTTGTATACCAGCTCACATTGCGAATGTAGAGTGAGTTTTTTCGCTAGGGTCGCAGAAATGGAGGAAGGAGAGAAACTTGCTAAATACACATACGCTTTCTTCTCTGATCAAAATAAAGTCTAATTTTAAAAACTTGAGTTGCTCCGACTTTTACAAATTCATGATGAAAAATAAAGACATTTTGGGAAAAATTGGCAAGTCTGGAAAATTCCAAGTTAAGTTGAATTAGTAAAAAGAACTTGACTTCGTTAAAATTAAAACTTTTTACTTACTTTTGTTGATTTATAGTTAATAAATAATTTGGACTTTTGGGTACCTAACTTATCTAACCAAACTAGATGAAGTATCCTATAATTTCCTTTTACAATGTAGAATCTAGTCTATTTGATATTTGATCTACCAAAAATTATCGTCATGAGTTGTTTTTTATTTGATGATAACAAAAAAAAGAGAAAACTGTAAACTTTGTATAATAGAATTTTATTTGTTATTTGTTGTTCTGTTTATATGGCAAACAAGTGGATTAAAGTTTAAATAAATGAAAAAATTAAAATATAAACGATGTTTTATTTTATTGAAAAAAAAATTTTACGGGGTGTCCGGGGAAAAACACAATTTCACAGAAATGTCCGGGGTTTTTAAAATTTTTGTCCGGCATCGGCAATTTAGGTGATGGCAACCCTACATAATGTAAACAATCTAAGATTACTTATGCTAATTTACATTGTTCATTTTTCAATATACATACTACTTTTGCAGTTCCTACAGTTCTACTGTTCTACTACATATTCAATTTATTTTTGAAGAATAGTTTCTTCTATATGAGAATTCATACACGAAGATACCTATTCTAATTCTTTAGACATATACATTTTCTGTTTTACTGGTCGTTGTTGTTTTCTTTGGATAATTTTAGTTTGTGATACAGGAAACTATTTGCGAAAACCTGCTTTTGATACTTAATTAGTGGACGTTTAGTTAATTTCTAATTTGTTAAATGTAGGCAATTAAATGGAAAATTTCTATTCAGCGCCTCACTTATTATTTGTGATATACCACGGTCATTTTCTTTCGTGGAAAATAGGTCGATAAGGCAGTTTGTGTTTTATATGGTCTGTATTATATGCTCTTATGTTAGTTATATTTTTAGTCAAAGGATTGTGATTAAGTTGAGTTTTATAAAATTTGTTAGATATGTTGTCTATGTACTGTCTGAGTGGTTCTAATTTCCGCTTCTCTCGGGTGAATTTGTCCATTTTAGTTATCAATCTTAGCATTTTGTTTTGAAAAACTTGCAATGGCCTGAGTATAGGATTGCTCACATTACACTATGCTGGTGAAGCATATGTTATTGCTGGTCTGATTATTGTTGTGTATAATAATTTTTTGTTATTTTTACTAAGCTCGCTGTTTTTATTGAGTAATGGAAATAAATTTTTTATAAGTCCGTATACCTTTCTCAATGTACTGTTTATGTGCCGTTTGTAGTTTAGTCTGCAGTCGAGTTCGACGTTTTATGTAATATAACAAAGGCATTTGCATCGTCCGAGCAGAAATTGCCATTTTCATGCGCATACCACGAGTGGTAAGTTCATCATTCACAGAAAATCTCTTCGTCTCAGCAACTACTCTTTTTAGATAAAAACCAACGTAAAAATTCCACAAGATAAGTCAATGTCCACTCTTCATCTTTTCTACTATATACGAAAATGATAGCAAGCTACGTGCAAAATTCACCTTCCTCATACCCCATACCCAGAGGCAGACCTCGCAAGAAAAACATGAACCGGGTGACTTCATATAAAATAGCAACCTCCTTTTTTATTTCTTATTGTATGGAAAAAATTAAAACACAGATATACAGCGGAATTTTTTTTTTCTGAATATGCTTTTTAAGTTTTGGTAACTTTACATATATGTATACGGTGGGCGACAAAAAGTATTTTTTTAATTGAATACCCTATATATTTTTGGCCAAAATTGAAGTCCTTCTTTCCTGATTTGAAATTTACCATACAAGTTGATATTTGGTTCAGCTTTTTTTTGCGTTATTTAAGTTTGAACGAGAGTTTGAAGTTTTAATTTTCATTATTAATTTGCTAACAAAATCTTAATAAGACGCCATGCACAGTTTAAATAAACCGTGTTTTATTAACGTACTGAGACGCATTATAATTATTTTCAGGAAATAAACAGACAATTCCTCGTTTTTCTGCCACAGAATTGAACCATTGAAAAACAAGAACTGTTTACAAGATATAAAATTGGTTCCACCAACAGTTATTTAAATGCCAAAGTCAGTTTAGAAACATTTTTCATCAGCCGGTGCACTAAATTCTCCGCAATATTTTACGAAAAATTGCCAAATACTTCAATAAATTCCAAAAAAATTCATGCTGAAAATTGTAAACCATCAAAAAATTGCCAAAAGTTTCTGGACGTTGTACACCAATATTGCACCACGGTCAACCCCTCTCCCCATGTAGATATACCTACACCATAAATGTACCAATATAAAAGTATTTCACTGACCGTTGAGAGATTTATGTTTAGTCACAATCAGGAATATATTCGAATTAACCATTCAGTGCAGCGATACAACATGTTAAGTTAACTCTGTGTAATATTTTCTCAAACATTTTATTAAATGACGCCATATGGCAGATGAACTTGCTTCGTGTAATTTAATGCTCATTTTAAACAAATTCCTTGATAGGGGGCAACTTATAAATATTTAATTCCGTTTAAACTGTTATCGACCGAACGGTTTATTCATCGCTCGATTCATCGATATTACTCATATTATCTTGAATGATTAACCTCATTTACACATCCATATAGATATATATATATATATATATATATATATATATATATATATATATATATATATATATATATATATATATATATATATATTATTTATTTGAATTGTTGTTGCCTGTAAACTATTTTTAACTTTTTGATAATTATTAGCAATAACAGGTTTGGTGAATCTCAAAAAAACTCGATTTCATCAAAAAGTTGACGTTTCGCCACGACATTCGTGTCTTTTTCAAAAATTTTTGAAAAAGCCGCGAATGTCGTGGCAAAACGTCAACTTTTTAATAAAATCCAAATAAATATATATATATATATATATATATATATATATATATATAAATATATATATATATATATATATATATATATATATATATATATAAATATATATAAATATATATATATATATATATATATATATATATATATACAACTTATGTTAGTTATATTTTTATAAATAAGTCGAAGGATTGTGATTAAGTTGAGTTTTATAAAATTTGTTAGATATGTTGTCTATGTACTGTCTGAGTGGTTCTAATTTCCGCTTCTCTATGTAGTACTTCTACTCGGGTGAATTTGTCCATTTTCGTGGCAAAACGTCAACTTTTTAATAAAATCCAAATATATATATATATATATATATATATATATATATATATATATATATATATATATATATATATATATATATATATACATATATATATATATATATATATATATATATATATATATATATATATATATATATATATATATATGTATATATATAATAAATACTTTTGGAGCTTTGTCTAATGTCTGATTTATCACAATTTTTACAAGGTATACTGTGGATTACATGAGGATTTTTCAAATGGGTTTTATTACTTTTCAATTAAAACTTCTCTGATATATGAATTTAAAATATATGATATTTTATGTTACCTAAATGATGAGGATGAGGTAATCGAATATATATATATATATATATATATATATATATATATATATATATATATATATATATATATATATAGTTCATTCAAGTTTTCTGAAGTAGTTAATCATTTTGTATGAGTGGTGAATTAATGTTTCATTTCTGTGTGTAAATTTTAGTGCTTTCTCTTTATATGCCAGAATTAAATTTTTCTTTCATAAAAAATGATGTTTCATTCAAACTAATTTACTTAACGTTTGCGAAGGCTAGTCAATTTTCGTAAAATCAGTTATATTTAATATAAGTAATACTTCGAAAACATTTTGTTATTTATTTCAAGGACTCCATTCAACAGCACTTCGAAAAAGGAGCAGAAAGCAGATGTGAAGAGTTCATTTCGAATTGTATGAAATACAGGTATAAAATCAGGTAGACGAAGATAAACCTCATTCATTTTTGTTGATATACTTGAATCTAAAGTTGAGGTTTTTCTGTTTCGTACATACTTATATATAATGCGGTAATGTTTTGGCTTTTATGGTTTTGGCAGATGGTCGATGTACCTTTTCCTAGATTCATTTCAGATAAAGTAGTAATATTGAGCCTCCCTATACCCAACACTTTCTTTAATTCAAAATGGGCATGAATCCTCTTAATACTGGGTTTCCGAGGTGATAACTGAGATAATAGAAACTTTAGTAGATATTTTTCAAAATGGTTACCAATATACTAAACATTGTGCCATATGAAATAGAAAGCAGAAAACATTTCATTTTATTTGTAAAACAATACTTATGTAATACAAAATGAAAAATGAAAGTATTTTACCCTTTTTTCTTCTTCATATGCAAATTCTTAATATCTCAACCAAACCATCAAAGCTGACATCAGCTGAATATATGTATTTGCTTAAATCAAGTCGGACATGCCGTCAAAACATTCAAAACTAAGTTTTATCAGAGTGAACTTTGACAAAAACAAAAAGTCTTTGGGTTTATCAACCTACAAATATTCAAACTTTTAAAAATTCAAACTTCTGAAAAACCCCTGTAGCTTGATAATGACATGACCTATCAAAAAGTGGTTTTCATATTAAAAGTTTTCTCGTTTTTCGCTATCTTTGCTAGAAGTAACATAAACCCCCAAATCCCTTCGAAATTGGCCCACCCTGTACAAGTGCATATTGGATATTGATAGTAGGTGTGAAAAACGTTATATATATATATATATATATATATTTATATATATATTTATATATATATATAGATATATATATATAATAATATATAATAATATATATTAGGTATATATATATTATATATATATATATATATATATATATATAATATATATATATATTATATATCTATATATATATTATTATATATATACTATATATATATATATAAATTATATATATATATATATATATATATATATATATATATATATATATATATATATATATATATATATATATATACATATATATAATATATACATATATATATATATATATATATATATATATATATACATATATACATATATATATATATACATATATATATATATATATATATATATATATATATATATTCGCTACAGTCAAATAAATGAATCTTCATGAATTTCTAGGAAGATGAACTTCCATTACTCATCGGATCCCAGATAATACCATCATAACACCAATATCAATATGGGCAATTCATTCATCATGTTTGCTTTTCACAAATATACATAGATTTGATTTCTGATCGCAAGAATATATATATATATATATATATATATATATATATATATATATAAATATATATATGACTAGTGACAAAGCGAAATTAAATTCCTTGATAAATGATATATGAATTAAATAATTGTCACTTTATCAACTGAATTTCTATTTTGTCAAATTTTGTTTGATATGTAGTTTATTTCATTACAGATGTGGTTAATATATATATATATATATATATATATATATATATATATATATATATATATATATATATATATATATATATATATATATATATATATATATATATATATATATATATATATATATATATATATATATATATATATATATATATATATATATATATATATATATATATATATATATATATATATATATATATATATATATATATATATATATATATATATATCCCAATTTGATATTTAACTACGAAAATCATGAGATAAACAGAAATAAGTGGATAATTCTCCGTACATCTTTTCATTTTTATTTAGTATTCTCAATGATGTTGCGAAACTTATGTGTCTTACAACTCCAAGATGCAAAATAAAAGTTTAGAACGCGTTTAGCATAAATTATAATCAATAATGGATTGTCTGTAAGAATATATATCCTTGGGTACATCCTACATCAAGGTAAATTTCCTCTGAGTAGAATTTCTAATTCAAAATCAAATTATTTGAAAAAGTTTTCTAGAAAAGATAATCTCTTTGCTTTATTATCATGAATACTGCGAAATACTCTCGGGAATCCTATATTAAAACTTGTCTAAAAGCGAGTCTAGACGTTATACTTTATCTTTATAGAAAGTGGTGTTTTTCCTAGTTTTGAAACGGATGCCAGATAATAAATAAGAGAGTTATAACTACAGGAGCATCACGCTTATAAATCTTATAATGAAGGTATACGAGTAAATCATAAATAATAAAATAGATACCATAGATAGAAAGTACACTGCCAGAACCCAAAGCGAATTCAGATCGAGAAGAATTAGACACGATCACATTTTCACTATAAAGCAAGTTATCAGGCAAGCGACTGAAAAGAACAGAAAAGCGTACTTTGGGTTCATAGATTTAGAAAAAGCATTCCACAAAACAACAAAAAGAGAAATACTGATATAAAAGTTTGGAAGGATGAAAATATTTTTTTATAATATTTATGCATGAGATTAACAAAAGCTCCTCTAAAAGATCAAAAAAGATGCATGTGGAACACAAAAACTCACAAAAGGAAGTAATTACTGTTGGAGCGCCTTCCTAGTATTGGCTGATAGTGAAGATAACCTGAAAAAATCTACGGCAGGAAGGGCTAGAAGAAAAAGGAATTCAATTCAATGTGCAGAACACAGAAGTAATGACAACGGTAGATGAACTGAATATATAAATAGAAGAAATACAACTAGAGAAATTAACAGAATTTAGATATCTGAGAGTTACTATGAAAAACAGGAATAAAAATATGAGAAAATTAATGATATAACTGAAAAGGCCATAAAACTTACTAAGCAATAAATGACAAGTTTTTCAGAAAGTAATAAATTACACGTGAAAAAAAGTTAAGAGTCTGTGAGACTGTACAGGCCAATATTGAAATATGATTGTGAATCGTGGGCTGTGACAAGACAAATGGGCAATATGAAGACGGAGAAAATGAAGTAGCTACCTAAGAACTGTAACCAGAATAACAAGAGCGAACAGAATAACAAATGAAGTAATAAGAGAAGTACAATTATACAATTTGTTAAACAACGTCAGTTGAGACGGTGGGGGCACCTACAGAGAATGGTTGAGGAAATACTTGTGAAGAATATATGAGAAGCCGGAATCAGTAAGAGAAGGAAGAGACGAAGACCTCGAGTGGAGGGAAATAGAATGCAGAGGCAGTGAAGGCGATAGATAGCAAAGAGGCAGGAGACAGAGGAAACTGGAGAAATTTTGATAATGGACAATGAATGTAATTATTGTAAACCAGAAACTGAAGGTTACAGGGAATAGGATTATAAATATTAATACATACAGATATATGTATATATTATATATTTATATATACATATATATATATATATATATATATATATATATATATATATATATATATATATTATAGAAAATTATTTAACCATATTAATTATGAAAATTAAGAAATGAAAAAATTCAGGAACTTACTGGATAGGTGAATCAATAATAATCCGCCGGCAAAAAAATTTTATTGCGATATTCCAACTAGCAATGCAATAGTTGATTAATAATTTTTTGCTGCGATAATTGTTGAATTATGAATCTGAGATTTCTTTCATTTCTTGGAGTTATTCTTGAAAGGCTTGAGAATATATTCCCGTTGAAAAACTTTTTTCTCCTACTGTTTAAAATATTGTTACAAACAAATGGGTAATGGATAAGAGAATTTAAATAACTTTTTTATGATTAATTGAATTTTTTAATTCTACAACTACGTACATTCTTTGTAAAAAACTGAAGAATAAATATTAAGGAATAAATGTATACTAAGTAAATGTTTAACACTTGACCAGACATATTAATTACTTCCTTAAAATATGTTGTACCAACATCACGATCTTCGATTAAATAGGACCCCAAGAAGTAGCATACTAAACGATAACCCATATGAATCATTCCAAAACATTCATACAAATTTTTTGAGAGGTAGGTATCTATCACTAATATCAGTCAGAGAATGAAACTCTACTGGAAGTAAGTTATTGAAATAATGTCTCAATATGTGTAAGAAACAGTATTGGAAGAGGATTACTTAGTAGTTGTAGAAGATACTCTGCGCTATATAACATTCAAATTTCTAAAGAAATTTCACTCACGTACTACGACCATGTTGTCATACGGAATGGAGTGAGTATGGAACTCGGTATGGAACCATTGTTCCAACTAATTTAGTGAATTATTTGATGGATTATTCGAATAAACGAATAATAGTCCATTATATGTGCTCAAGTAGGCGAACAAACGTTTCATTAACAAGGACCTATATCATTGTGTGGGTATGTCTCAGAATGTCACACACACTTCAAAATTCACATTAGTCCCTTATGTCAAACGGGTTGACGATCAACTGGTCAAAACTTTGAATCACAGTTTATAGAATGTAGGTAGTATCGAAAAAAAATGGATAAAGTATTTTCAACATGTTTGAGAAATTCGCACCTGAAGAAGCTGTAGTGTCAGCGAATCGCAATTGTATTGTTTTATTATATGTGAAAATCGTTAAACTCAGTTCAGAGTTTAATTTCTCAAACATGTTAACAATTGATTTTCATCAAAGGCCTCATTTGTTCGAATGTGAAAAGTATTTTTAGATATCGGATTCTCCCAAGAACTAATAAGAGTCAGTTATGAGACAGAAACGCCGATTTTGACATCTAAAACATGATGATAATATTTAAAAATCGTGAGCAGCAGAGCTCCTTCACTAAGGTAGTATATTTCGCGCGAAATGCATCGCGTCGAGATGCGATTCTAACGGACTGAATTATATTTCGAAAGATCACATTTTAATAACAAAGCGAATGAAAAAATAGAAAATAATTCATTCACTAAAAACAAAATTCGCGAAGTACATATTGGTCGAGCAAAAAAATTGAATTCAACGAAGTAACGCAACTCAAAATCAACACAATCCAGATACCAAATTTCAACCTGTATTTTGAAGAAAAATTCGCGAAGTGCATCACGTACTGATGACGAAACAGTACGGCTGAGAAAAAGAGTTGATACCAACAAAGGATCTTTACCCTTTCGCTACTAATGGGTTATATACGTCCCAGTAGATTTTGAGTCCCAAAAATACGGGCTCAATTTTTTCCAAAAAACTCAATTTTATCCATTGATAATGAAATAGAATATACAATGGAAGTGATTGATTCGAATTAAATAATTCTAGACTTCTATTCTGCGGTGGGATATATATGTCCCACTCGTAGGAATTGAGGGTATATATTCGTCCCAGTAGTATAGTAAAATAAATATTTCAGAAACATTCAGAATTTTTTATTACGAAAATAGACAGGAAAAACTCACAGATAATAACTCAACTAAACGTATATATGGTAAGGAGAAAAACAATCATTACATAGAGGAATATCGCAACCCGAACATAATATTTTCGTTCTCTTTTCCAACTTCTTCTGCGTACAACTACGGCATCTTCTTCTAGTATTCGTCACAACGGGTAAATGATCTCCAACGTTTATGAGATTTCTTGAAGCTGCAGCTAATCTCCCATAGGAGCGCTTTCTAACTACAGACGCATTTTTGCGACCTGCTGATACCAACGCCTCTGAAAGATTCACAAGAAAAATGAGAAATGGTAAATTATGTTTTTTGCGAAGGTCTTTGCAAATGATTCAATCATTGACAACAGTGGTCAAAAGAAGCTTGTAGAAAACTTTTTTCCACCATTTTAAAGACTTTCTATCAACTTCGTATATATATATTCCAGTGAGCTGATCTGACAAGTCAACGCCGCCCATGTGAGCGTTATAAAACTGGATCGCTTCTGGACACCGTAACTTCATTTTTGCTCCATCTTTTCCTGTTCGACATATTTCAACTATTTTATTTTCATGGCAGTTGCTGAGAACCATAACCTCTTTGGTATCCATCCAGAGAAATCCAATAGTACTATTATCGTTTTGGAAGCTTTCAATATGACCTCTCTTCCTTTTTGCTTTTCCAAATTTTGGCATATTTTTTCTAGTAAAGATACATGTTCCAACTGCTGGAAATGGTAGGGTATCTATCAAATGTACAGAAGTAAAAAATCTATCGAAGCAAAATGACACCTCCGGTTCTCTCACTGTTTCAGTCAGTTTTTTCACAACCCGTTCTCCTAAAGTGGCTTCAACTTATTGGTTCTCCTTTCCCGAGTAAATATTGAAATCATAAACATAACCGGACACTGAGTCACATCGTTCCCAGATTTTCACACCTCGTTTTATGGGTTTCAAGGGTAGATATTGTTTCAAGACAGATCTACCCTTGAATTTAGCCATAGATTCGTCTATTGATTGGTTCTTACTTTCTGATCTAGCCTGGGCATAGGTCTTCTTGAGACATGACACTATATCTTCAATATAATAAAGTTTACTGGCGTTATCTGGTTTAATTGGTGCATTGAAGTAAAGTTTGCTTGATAAGAGCTGGAATCTGTCTCTAGATATTGCTTGCTTTATAGACTCATTGCCCAAGGATTTATTGGATGACCAGTAATGATGGATTACTGGGAGTTTGTTATAGGCCATAGTGAAAAAGCATGCTAAGACGATCATTATTTCATGGGAATCTGTGTATGTTTGCTTTTTTTTTGTTGCTTTTTCTAAAATTTCTAATCGCTGATTGGTACACTGGGCAATGTACTGAAACAAACTATTCGGAAAAAGTTTCATGAATATTTCGAGCTCCGAAGACCCCCGATTCAAATCAGCTAAAATAGTACAACATTTTTCATTGGGTAGGTATTCTTAATCGTGGACGAAAGTGCTCATCCACGGGTTTCCATTCAACTAAAATGGGGTTTTGATTGGAAAGATTTGCAAGTGGCCCAGAATAAGAAACATCTATCTCAGAGTCGGAAGAAGGGAAGTCAGAATCACTGCCATTCCTAACAGCCAGGCCACGCTGATCGTCAGAATGTACTGGTACTTTTTTTTTCTTAAGAATTCTAGTTTTTTTTGAAATATCTAAATCAGAATCACTGCTAGTGTCATGTTGAGGCATAGTATATTCAGAGCCACTGCTTTCATAAGGCTCATCATCCATTGATTCAATTTCTGATGAATGTTCAGCTAAATATTCAATTTCCTTTTGGCTCAAAGGTCGTTTGCTGAAAAAAGTGCCAATCGGTAATACTACTGGTATAGGTTCAACCCACTGTGAAATACTGTTGGGACAAATATGTCCCAGAACATCGAAATTGCAATTAATATACTGTTAAGTTAATTGAAATTACTATAAAAAGTAAAATGGTACTTACCTAGCCATCTCTAATGCACACTTCTACGAAATTTGTTTAATTTTATATCATACAATAATAAAAACCCAGTTATCAGACAGACGACTCTGACAACATGTGTACAACAACAAGTTTATGCGGTTATTTGTCGAATGCGCGCTGAAAATACGATTTTCGCCTCTATGTATTCAAGCTGAGATTACCCGTTACGATTGGGACAAAGTGGATGCTAATTTACGCTACATTTAGTTACCAACAGGACTTTTTGAATATCTGCTGGGACACATATGACCCAACAGTAATTTCAGCACAAATATTTCTGCAATTATGCCGTAGCGAAAGGGTTAAGTCTACATAAACTCAATATACATACCTACCAAATTTCAACCGTCAATTTGGAGAAGATAGTAAAGATAATAGTTTAGCTCAAGTAATACTTAGTTCTCCGATAGTCAATAGTTTGTTAGAGGCCCCTTTCTCGATAAGGTTGATTCCCCGGATTATTATGTTGAGACCAGGTATTTTTTGGTACGCTTTTCCTTTGCTTTTAAGCATCTGTGAGAGAGAAGAGCTACAATGTTCTAGGAAACGCTTAGCGATATAGTTTATGTAATTTTTTTATTTTATTTGAGAGGATTCATAGCATTCATAGCAAATTCCGTTGTCACAGCTATTTTGACGTTTTAGGTAGCAAAGGTTTCCCAGGAATGTGTCATTACCCAGAAACCTAAGTTTCTAACATGTTCTCAATGGTGGAGAAAAGGTCTAAGTATAAATTACATCCGTATTCTTCAATGCTACCCCAACGGGTAATTTACTTGTACAGTTTTATTCATTCAGAATCTGGGTATTTTCTTAAACATAGTAGTTCTACACCAATATAATTCTTTCAAGAGGGAAAATTGAAAAGTTAATTTCAGATATACTCGTACTTAACAGCTGTTTAATAATTTTATAACTGCTGAGATATAGGTACACATCCTATCTGTGGAAGTGTATATTCCGATTTCATAGGTTATTCTCTATTAACATTAACAATAAAGACTATTAGTTAGTTGGATTTTCGCAATGGTTCTGGAAGAAGGTCTATCACTATCACTCTATTACTTCATTTCAATAAAAAAAAATTGTTACACGAAATAAACAAATCCTTCGTGCATTTTTTGTTCAATATATTTCTATCTATACCTAATAAGCTTGCAATATTTGAATCACCACGACATAATGTTTCAATTTCATTTGATGATTTTTCATAAAATTCAATCTAGGTTGAACACTTCCCACAGTTATTAGGAACAAGGTCGTACTTTTCGAGAAAAGTGCATCGCGTCGAAATGCTATTGGAACCGAACAAATTATGGTGTGAAATATCATGCTTTTATAAAAAACGGAGATAAAATTTAGACAAAGTACTTAATCAATTTCATTGAAAAAAAAATTCACGAAGTGAATTTTTCGCGAAAAGTTCGCGATTCGAACGGAATAGTCCCCGCGAAGTGCACCGCATCAGAAAAATCTCGGAATTCGAATTTAAATACCAATCTTGTTGACTTTCGATGAAGTAAAATAGTCTGTTAATGTCGGGAAAGATGAGTCTTAAAACCATTCGAAAAAAGTAAAAAATAACTAAGATGAAGATAATATTAAAATACCCTCGAAAATACCTAAAGACAAATTCATTATTTATTTATCATAAAACAAGAAAAAACCGTTTCTCGAATGAAGGTACAGGTGAAGCAGAAAATTACTATTTTAAGCGTTTCGTATGACTCAATTGCCCAGTTGGCCAGCACTGATTAATCCCTACAGCGTATATAAAAGGCTGCCGTACCAGTGAGAAGTTATGGGTACCGTTATTCCTCGATTCGCTAAAGAATTTCGATTCGAAGAATTGGTAGGTCCCCACAAATCCAATCAATACCTGGAGGAGAAAGTAAATGTCACTGTTAATGCAGAAATAAGAAACAATTCAAAAGAGTCCATAATAAAATATTTCTTAGGGTATTACAGATTAACATCATTTGTATGATTATTTGTTAGTATTGTTAGTGTTTTAATGAATTTTCGAGTTCTGGTTCTTTCTTATAAATTTTATAATAGAAAAGTTACGTATTTATAGTTTGAAAATTTCGAATTTAAATCGAATAAAATCCATAGAAGATGAATCAACTCTGTGGTAGTTCATATTTAATAAATTAAATAAGTAACAAAACACTTGTCTAAACTTTAATGTTGGACTAGTTTCGCCTTTTACAGCATTGTCAAGTACTAACTGTTACTTCTTGATAATGCTGTAAGTAGTCGAACTTTAAAGTTTATAGTTTGTGGTTTTTGGACAAGCGTTGTAATTCTTATTTAATTTATTAAATTGAACAATTTTCATGATGAAAAAATATTCCGTAGTTATCATGAGTTGCACAAGTTATCCTTCTACAAGTGCTCCAAACAAGAATTAATTCACATATAATAAATGATCCATGAATATATCTCACATTAAACTAGGGAACTAAGGCGAATACAACAATTTTCAGTATATAATGAGCACTTGTTTTCAAAAATAAGGAAAATTCATATTAAATTCATGTTCATTAATGATTAAGACTTGGACATGCATTCATCACATAATAAGAATAAAATTCAATTCTGACAGATTTCTATAATACTTATGACATTCTAAAAACTCATTTTTGAATAACTAATTATGTTGAAAATGAATACGTTGCATAATAATTATCAAATTTCGTTTATACTAAACGTTTGGTATATTGTATTATCGATAACGATTGTTCATTTCAATATCTAATATGTATATAAAATATAATTATGAATTACTGAAACAGTTGGACCTATTTCTTGCCTAGATATTTATATGAATACTTGTTCTAAAAGTCTAACGGAAATAATGAAATTATCGTTTAGTAGTTTAGTTATTGCAATCAAAATGAAATAAAACATGAATGGAAAAATATTCATTAAATGCATACCATATTAAGGTAATCGCACCAGTTGTCGACACTGTACCTGTAGTCGACACCCATTATAATTATTGGAAAAAATAACGTAACCATAGCAAATATCGGCTTCCCGAAATAACCAATGATAGCTCCGACTTTTTAGTCCACATTGCCATAGTTATGCCATGGAAACTAACTAACATACAAGAATACAATTCAAGTTTTTCCAGCAACCTCGACTTTTCCCGCCAATAACCAGTGTTTGTTAAGGTGTAGGTTAAGGAAAGCTAATTTTGTTGTGGTGTTTTTTGACTAAAAATGTTTTTATTATGTTCTATTAACTGAGAAACCTTCGAAGCTGTAGCCCAGGTAAGTATATTGTGATTTTTTAAATTTTGGACAAATTTTTTGGCATGTGTCGAGTACTGGTACACGAAAAGTGCTATGTTCCTATAGTAGACAGGGGTGTCGAGAAAAGAAACATTTTTATAAGATAACAACTCAGTGTGTTTTGAACGTTCAGCTCATTTGATACAGATATGTATATGTAACTTTACTGTGCGATAACTAGATCCAATATTCGTCACCCCATGTCGACTATTGGAACAGAGTGTGATCCAAACCAAATATCACACTCCGTTCCAATAGTCGACATGGGGTGACGAATAATGGATCTAGTTATCGTACAGGTGTGGTAATCTCCTATAGTCGACACGGTTGTCGACGAAAAGAAAATATTTATGTGAAAAGAGCCCAATTTAACTGTAATGGTTTATTCATTCAATACGGATCACAACAAATAACATTTGCTTTTTTTGTTATAGCCTTTCGAACTAGCTTTGCTGTGGCCAGAACATTCTTCACAGCGGAAAAACGAAAGAGAGAAATTCTACCTGCTGTGATAGAGTACTATAAAAGAAAATAATGTAACAAGAAGAAAGTAAAAAAAGCAAGAGATGCCAAGAAAGAGTTAGCACACAACAAAGTCATCTTCTTAGGATGCAGGCAGGATTTCATACCGAGAATCAGATGATTCTGACTGGGAAGAAGTGCGTTCTGAAAATTAGCTTTGAAGACTTGATGAAGCAAGGAAGTTTTATATTATCAGAGTTTAAGAGTGGCAAAAGGAATGCGTCTGTATTCATATACTTATATATTATTCGAGCATTTGTTTCATGTGGACACATATTAGTTATGGGTTGAAAAACTTTGACAGTCAAAGATAGGAATTTGTAGCTGTTTAGATATCATCTATTTTATTCGATCATATAATCAGTAAAGTCGAGACTCCAGAACTGACTACACTTGGGGAAAGGGCCAGCTACCGATTTCTCAATGGCTTAGCAATTAATGAACTATAAAAAGGACTAAAGAAAGTTTTTGTTATATTTGTGTTCTTAAAATATTTCTATTTCATTTTACCTATAAGATATTCAATTCATCAATGTGTTGAATGTTTTATTATTGTTTCCTGCTTTCACAACATACATTTTTCTTGTTATGTTTCCCATGATCAAGACTGATGTTATTTATATGTGTCGACTACTGGAGCATTTACAGTGTCAAGAACTGGAACATCCTTAGTTTAGCGTGTCGAGCCTAGGGACATTTGCAGATATTTACAAAAAAATCTATTTTTTTCTTATTTGGTTGAAAATCATCCCAATTTCTGATTCGACGTGAAGCCTAAACTATGAACATTCGGTAGGCATTCAATATGAACTTCAATACACTGGAATCTGTGCCAGAATAACTGATTTTTTTTTCTTAACGTGTCGACCACTGGTGCTCTTACCTTATATTGATGAAATATTTTGGAATTTCTCATATTTCATAAGCAATAAAAACATAATGTAAGCATTATTCTTGCCATATTACAAGCTCTGGTTTTTTAGTGGTGTTATCCCTAAATGGACGTTTGCTGTGTACATGGAAAGTCAATAGTCAGGTACGGTAGCCTTTTTTTAATCCGTTATTATATCGGCTCTCCAATTTTTACGTATACATTTCTTGTTTTTTCGGGGTTTTGCTCATCTCCACAGCTGCTGCATATTTCGTTAGAGGGTTGAAATTTGGTACGTAGATTGAGTTCATAATGAAATATGATCCTTTGTGGAATTCAACTCTTTTTCTCAACCGTGCTGCACTTCGCGGAGACTATTCCGTTCGAATTGCACCTCGACCTGCATCGCTATCAGTACGCGATAAACTTCACGAATAATTTTTTTTTGAATGAAATTAATTATTTTCAAATTTTTATCACGGTTGGTTCTTCAGCACGCGACGTATTTCATGATTATTTTCTTAAATAAATTATTTTTTTATTTTTATCTGGCTATGCAAATAAAGCGTACCTACCTCTTTCAAACCACAATTTATTCCATTCGAATCGCATTTCGTCGCGCGAAGCACTTCGTGTGAAAAATACAACCACAGTGACGCAGCTCTGCTGCTGACGCTGGTGCACTCTTCCGCGAAGTAGAAATAACTCGAAAGAAACGAAGCCTTGGTAGCACAGGGCTAAACGATAAAGTTTATCGTTTGTATACCGAGGATTGTGGGTTGGATTTCCACCTTGCTCTTGGTGTTGTTTATCTCCCATGAAATTTTGAGGTTAAAAAATTTGTATACGGTTTGGTACTGTAATAAATTCAAACCCATTGATCATTCGGAACTGGCGTTAAAATGTAGGTCCCTCGAGATAAAAAAATCTAGTTTGTGGCTTTAACTTGTTTGAAGAAAATTAAACCAAAAAAATGAACAAATTTCAACTGTCCCTTTCACCAAGACGGCGCTACTTCAGGTGAGAATACCTCACCGCAGGATTGTTGGGCAACATACGTGGAACCTAAATGGCCAACATTCAAGTCTCTGGGTTGCGTTATAACCTCGGTTATAACAAAATGCGCAGCACTTAGCGCAGCATTTGCCTGAATTATAGGTACCCATAAGGATAAGTGTTTGGATCCTAGAATAACCGATCTAATTTTCATGAAGCTGCAGCTTTGTCACAAATCAATGTTTCTTCGATTTCATCCGAGATTTCATCAGATTCCATTGATTCAAAGCCAATTTTTTTTCAACGCAAATTCCTCCATTGCTTCTATTAAACTAAATAGGTATTAAATATTCACACATAAAAACATATACTTAGTAACACATAAGAGTAACATCATAGCCGCAGGAAGGTAATTATTTACTGATGGTATAATAATACTTGAAGCACATAATATAGGTACGTAATTCAATAACTGTTTACACCCCTCGTACGATACGTTCATATCCTATTGAAAATGAGCAGAATAAAGCGAACTGCTCAAGATAGTTGCATACGAAAATGACAGTGAAAAACTTAGCCTAGCCGATTACCAGGTAGGTACATTAAGTTGAAGCCAACAAATTTGTCATGTGGCATGAATGTGAGACGTCAAGGTTCCTAGAATACGTTCAGAATGATTTTGTGTAGTAGTATTTCTTCAGCTATTACCTACCTTCTGAAGAAGTTTTACTTTCACAATGTCTGATTCAAACTTTCGGTCAAGTTATAAATCGAAAATAATTGAGAATGAAAAAAATTTACTTTCATGAATAACTTAGGAAGTTGCCAAAAAAATGGTGAAAATGTCTAATGGTTATGAAATACTTGAGAAAAATTCTAGGAAAAATCATTTGGAATTTCAATACTGACAGTAATTATTTTATCAAAATTCAATTTAGTTCCCGAGGTACCTAATTCCGTTAAATTTAAAGTGAATAAGCAGAAAGTATAGCTGTCTGAACAATATATTTCGGTATTTGAAACATTTCCTAGTCGTATTTCATTTGTATGAAATATAAACTATTGCAGTGTATCGAAGGAAAGCAATCAGGGCGAGAGTATTTTTCCCATCCGTTTTGGACCTCCTAGAACACAATTTTCGTCTGATCAGGCGCGGATCCAGAGGGGGGAACTGGGGGAACGCCTCCTCCACCACCCAAATGGCCTGGGCACCACCTAATTGTTTTAATTGGGAGCTACTCGATTTTCCATTGCCTAAAATACCTGTACCTTTTGACTTTTGAATATAAAAAATATATATATATATATATATATATATATATATATATATATATATATATATATATATATATATATATAATTATTTATTCGAATTGTTGTTGCCTGTGATCTATTTCTAATCTCTTGATAATTATTAGCAATAACAGGCTGGTTGAATCTTAAAAAACTCGATTTTATTAAAAAGTTGACGTTTCGCCACGACATTCGTGGCTTTATCGAAACTTTTGAAAAAATTGAAATTTCTTTGACATTTATTGATTTGAAAAAATTTGAATAGACAAAGACTACTTTGTCTCACTAAAATTTTTTTCGGCTGTGGCCGTTCTTTGTTATTTATTACGTGCTATTCAGTCCAATATTAACATTCAAAATTGTTATTATTAGATGGTAAGGGAAACCACAGAAACCTTTACCCACGTAATGTTCGAAATAGGTTCAAATTATTTTGATTTTGAAGAGTCAAAGAATAATAATAATAGGGTACTATTTATCTTTTTTCAAAAATTTCTCATTGGGGCTGTGGCCGTCTTTAGTTATTAATTACGTGCTATTTAGTCCAATATCAACAGAAAGGTCCGTTGATATTAGATGGGAAGGGAACCACAGAAACCTTCACCCACGTAATGTACAAAATAGGTTTAAAATATTTGATTGTTGTCTTTAAAAAGACATTACTTGTGATTTTGGAGATCACATGTTCTAAACTATACTTTCTTTCTAGAAAAATTGAAAATTCTAGATTTTCAGATTTTGTCTAAGAAGATGAGTTGTTGTGGTTAGAGTTTGTTTGTTGAATTATTTTGTTTTGATTTATATTGTTTCTTAGAAAAATTAAAGAATTAAATCTGCGTATATTGAACTCAAATGTTTGATATCTGTTCTATCATTTACGACTTCATTTAAATTTTTTTGAATATGTACCATTTCTAAAATTTCTCTGCGTTTTTGATCTTTTTCTATTTCTAAAATTCTGTGCTATTAAAGTTGAAAGTATGATTCTCATTGTTTTTATGTTTTATTAGTGCTGTGGTTTGTGTTCTGGTATATTTGTGTGCTTTTAATCTTTCTTCTAAATTTTGAAAAGTTTGTCCTATATATGATTTATTACAATTATTACAGGGTATACTATAAACAACATGAGATTTTTGCAGAAGAGGTGTTTTACTTTTTAATTTAGAATATATTTGTTTAATTTGATTTTGTGCGGTGTAGGCTACTTTAATATCGTGTGGATTTAAAATTTGTGAAATTTTATTACTTAAGTGAGAAATATATGGAAGAGGAATATATTTTTTGTTAATATTTTCTTTTTTTGATGTTTCTAATGTGTTGTACAGTTTATGAATTCTATTTTTAGAGATTTTCTGTATTATATTTTAAACCTTTTTTGTACATTACGTGGGTGAAGGTTTCTGTGGTTCCCTTCCCATCTGATATCAACGGACCTTTCTGTTGATATTGGACTAAATAGCACGTAATTAATAACTAAAGACGGCCACAGCCGCAATGAGAAATTTTTGAAAAAAAGATAAATAGTACCCTATTATTATTATTCTTTGACTCTTCAAAATCAAAATAATTTGAACCTATTTCGAACATTACGTGGGTAAAGGTTTCTGTGGTTTCCCTTACCATCAAATAATAACAATTTTGAATGTTAATATTGGACTGAATAGCACGTAATAAATAACAAAGAACGGCCACAGCCGAAAAAAATTTTAGTGAGACAAAGTAGTCTTTGTCTATTCAAATTTTTTCAAATCAATAAATGTCAAAGAAATTTCAATTTTTTCAAAAGTTTTGATAAAGCCACGAATGTCGTGGCGAAACGTCAACTTTTTAATAAAATCGAGTTTTTTAAGATTCAACCAGCCTGTTATTGCTAATAATTATCAAGAGATTATATATATATATATATATATATATATATATATATATATATATATATATATATATATATATATATATATATATATATATATTTCCCGGTACATATTGACATCTCCAGCGGCTCCCATCGAGTCGAATGAGCTGGAATTTGGTACCTGGGATTGTTACCCTTGCAGAACGAAAGAGTCAAAATTTGTGTAAATTTCTGCAATCGCCGTCATTTTCACGTAGATATTTCTAATCTTCATATGAATATCCTATCCGGTACATACTCCACGAGTATCTCCAGCGGTTTGTATCACACCAAATGGGCTGATTATTTTTTCCTGGGATTGTTTTCATTGCAGAACAAAGCAACCAAAATTTGAAAAAAATTTTCCAAACACCGCCATTTTTATGTAGATATTTGTTGTTTTTTCGCGATTTATGAAAATTTGCTTTCACAGCTTCTGCAATTTGAGTTAGGGGGTTCAAACTTGTTACGTAGACTGATTTTATGTTAAGGTAGTGCCTTTTGGTAGTTTCAATCATTTTCCTCAGTCGCGCTGCGCGGGGAATATTCCGTTCAATTCGCATGTCGTCCTGCTTCGCTATCAGTAAGTACATGATGCACTTCCCGAAATTTATTTAATTTTTTATGAAATTAAGAATTTTTTCATTTTTATTTCGATTTGCTATGAAAGCGTTGTATTTCTGTTCGCGATGAATTTTTTTTTCTCGAAAAATTTTATTATTAAAAATAAAATTATTTTCAACTTTTTGATATGAGTTTCGTTAGAATCGCATCCCGACACCATGCATTACGCGCGCTAAATACCTTACTGATGGAGCTCTGCTGCTCACGTTTTTTTAATTATTGTGATGGTTTCGTCATCTGCAGAAAGATAATGTTTGAACACTTTCATTATTAACCTTCCGATCATGTCAACTTGCTGGAGTAAACGCACGGGTCGAGTTATTTTTCATATCGAATATATTCATTATATGATTATATTTCATATAATCATATTCTTGATGGTAGCGTTAATGAATAATGCAAAATTCTCCAAAGGCAACATACTAATTCTGCTATCCGAGAATATATTTGATCATAAAATTCATCCAAAAATTATAAATTCGTTATAGTATCACACTTTCATCTGTTCAGTTCATCGCCCTCGCGGACGCCTCCATGCTGGGATTATAAAATGGGTCTCGTGAAAAACAAAACCTTTTATTATCTGGTTTGTTTGGCGTACGCTCTTTTACTACCTAGTGAATAAATAATTGAACCGCGGTTCTTCTGGCTTGGTAAATAAATTGTGACGTACATCTCCTATGCATACAAAAATCTGATTATTATTGCGGTAACACTTTGACATAAAACGAGCTTTCCTTGCGCTTAGTATGTAACTATGTATTTCGCAAATGATTTATTCTCGGATTCATAACAGTTTCGTTTTAGTAAGGTGTGAAAAGTTGGATGCTAAATTTAGGCAACATAAATTGCGTTTAGAAAAAAATGACGCATTGTCAATTAGAATAGGTGCTTGCATGACTATTCAAATTTTGCTTCAAAAAGAATATTTTGACATCTAAATAAAAGTAACACGACAATAATAATACTTTTTATTTCTATTTATCATCATTTGGCAGCGTAAAGGAATTGATAACTAAAATTGTTATTGAATCTGGTGATGAAATGAATCTTTTAAAATAAACTGATTTCGGAAAACAGCAACAGCAAAATAAAAAGATGAAAACAATGAAAAAATTAAGACATAGGCGGTAAAAGATATAAAAAACTCACACATAAAAGGTAGTCAATGAGTTTTCATCAAATATCATGGGCCTATGGCCAAGCAGTTTCCAATTCATTTTGGCCATGAAGCCCTGATTGACAAATTTATTGTAATTTTATTCTTATAACATCTTGTCGTCTCCATTTTTACCTTATACTTGAATGAATAACTAATATTATATAGATTACTTAAAAATCCATATTGCACGTATTTACTTTAATAGGAATTTTCAGCATATTTCATTGAAATAGCACTAAAACTTGGCTTAATGTTTTCAAATCTCCTTCTGACCCTTCCACGGAACCCCAGGGTTCCGTGGACCACTATTTGGAAACAGCTGTTATAGATCAACCAATAATCACACTTCTTCTACATTTTCCACAGAATCAATTTCAAGCATCGGACGAAACAAGTTATCTGTATTTAAACAACAATATCAAGAATTTTACTAAGTATATTCTTGACTTAGTGCCTTCAAATCTTGGAAGCCCTGTTATTCTCTCACGGAACCTCAGGGTTTCGCAGACCGTTATTTGGGAACCGCTGCAATAGATAGCTCCGACTTTTTAGTGCACATTACTATAGTTATGCTAACAAACACGAATACAACAGAATTTTTTCCAGCAACCTCGACTTTTTCCGCCAATAACCAATGTTTGTTAAGGTCTAGGTTAAGAAAAGCTAATTTTGTTATGGTGTTGTTTAGTGGTATTTTTTCACTAAAAATGTTTTTGCTGTGTTCTATGTAGTCAGAAACCTCCGAAGCTGCAGCCTAGGTAAGTATATTCTGGTTTTTTAAGTTTTTGACATATTTGTCGGACTGCGTCGAGTATTGGTACCCGAAAAGTGATATGTTCCTATAGTAAAAAGGGCGTCGAGAGAAAGAATATTTTTATAAGATGATAACTGTATAATAACCAGGTCCAATTTTCGTCACCCCATGTTGACTATTGGAACAGAGTGTGATCTCCTATAGTCGACACGGTTGTGGAGGAGAAGAGAATATTCATGTGAAAATAGCCAAAATTTAACTGTAATGAATGATTCATTCAATACGGATCAGTACAAATAATATTTGCCTTTTTTGTTATCGCCTTTCAAGCTAGCTTTGCTGTGGCTAGAACATTCTTCACAGCCAAAAAACGAAAGAGAGAAATCCTACCTGCTGTGATAGAGTACCTACTATAAAAGAAAAGAATGTAAAAAACAAGAAGAAGAAAGGCGTAAAGAAGAAAGGAAAAAATAAATCAATAGATGCCAAGAAAGAGTAAGCACAAGAACAGAGAAACTTAAGTTGATAAAGACAAAACAACCATTGCCACCAGAGTCGTCTTCTTAGAATTCAGACAGGATCTCATACCGATAATCAGAAGATTCTGACTGGGAAGAGGTGTATTCTGAAACTAAAGAGGTTGGAGAAAATACTAGCTTTGAAGACTTGATGAATCAAGGAGGTTTTATATTATCAGAGTTTAAGAGTGCCTTATCAGAGTTTAAGAGTGGCAAAAGGAATGCGTCTGTATTCATATACTTATGTATTATTCAAGAAATTGTTTCACATGGAAACATATTAGTTATGGGTTGAAAAACTTTGACAGTCGAAGAAAGAAATTTGTAGCAGTAGAAAATGATATCATGTATTTCATTCCATCAGGTAATCAGTGAAGTCGAGACTCCAGAACTGACTACACTTTTGGGAAGAGCCAGCTATCGATTTCTCAATACCTTAGTAATTAATGAACTATAAAAGTGACTTAAGAAAGTTTTTGTTACATGTTCTTACAATCTTACTATTTCATTTTACATATTAGATATTCAATTCATAAATGTGCTTAATATTTTATTATTGTTTCCTGCTTTCACAACATACATTTTTCTTGTTAGGTAATTCTCCATGATCAAAACTGATGTTATTTACATGTGTCGACTGGAGCATTTAAAGTGTCAAGAACTGGAACATCCTTAATTTAGCGTGTCGAGCTTAGGGACATTTGCAGATATTTAAAAAAAAATGAAGTTTTTCTTATTTGTTTAAAAATCATTCATATTTCTGATTCGACGTGAAGCCTAAACTATGAACATCTATTAGGCATGGTAGTTTTAATATGAACTTCAATTCACTGGAATCTATGGCAGAATAACTGATATTCTTTTCTTAACGCGTGGAGCTCTTACCTTAATTACCTACTTTCAAAAGTTTAATTCAAAAATATTGTTGACTTAATGTCTTTAAATCTTGGAACCCTTGTAACCGTTGCATAGAACCCCAGGATTCCGCGGACCTCCCTTTCGGAACTGTTGCTATAATATATCAACCAATAATCACACTTTTACATATTCCACCGAATTAATACCCAGCATCAGACAAAACAAGTAATCTTCATATAAACAATAGCTTCAAAAGTTTAAAATACTCTTCGTCAAAATTTCAATAACATTAAAAAACTATATTACCCAACAATTTGGATTTCATTAATAATTGACCACGAAAGTTGAGACAAGTTATAATATTTTCATATTATGAAATAGTCTGAGATCCAAATTCATAACCAATCATCAAGTACTAAATTTAAACCAGTCAATCTCGCAGTCAGTAGAAAAATGGCTGGAAATAAGAGAACTTTTAAGTTCAATCGAGATTTTAATTTATTTCGAGCATTGAAAATCTTTTATAGTCTACTAGAACTTATTATTTGTCTTATCAATGAGATATTATGAGGGTGCTTAGCTCTATTTCTATGAGTAGTTGTTATACACAAACAAATAAAGTACCTACACTGTTTTGTGTACCAGAGAATCAATTCCAAAATGTGCAAAGTTCGGAATTTAATAATTACACTCATTATAAATCTGCTAAACAAAACAAAATTTATTTACTAATTCACAAACTAGAAAAATAATATAAAATATGTGAGGAAATGACCAAAAGCACGTTTCCCATTTCATAATGTTACGAGAGAAGTATCCTTCCATATGTAGATAATATATCAAACTTAGCTGCACGGACGGAAACCTAACACTAACAAGAAGTTCTCACACATTTGTGAGAGATTAGTCTAGACATAAACACAAGAGGGATGTGACACTTTCCTGAATATAACAGATACTTCTTGACAATTATTTGAACATTTCTAAGTAATTGAAGTAGGTACTAAATTTAAACTGTGATTTCAGAGATTTGGATAGGTACTTAATTTTTATTCGTTCAGTTCCCACTTCAGTTGAAGCAATTGCTGAAGAATAATCTTGGATTTGAGCAATTTATTTAATTATTTTAACATTAAAATAAAGTATGTGAATATATACGCCTCTCACCATTTCTGAATGATATCATTGTTGTTATACTTTAGAAATGTTTTAATAACTTCATTTAATAGTCAGTATCGAGGTCAGTATTGATGAAATTTGTTTAATATCAAGAAATAGACAAACAAACTGTTTTTATCTATTCAAATAATATTTCCAGGCTCTCGGCACTGTATATCACCATTTTTATTCCTTGTGATTCCGTCTATTTTGTTTTTACGAATGGAAGTATGAAGGCATATTTGATTTAACCATCTTGGATTTTGAAATATCAATGTTAATCGTAGCAAACCTCGCAGCAAACATTTTTTATTATTGTTGTATGACTGATAAACACGGATACTTTTATTTAATTTGACTATTACTACTTCCGATAACAATTTGGATTATTTATATATACTTACTTACTTCGTAAGAGTGAAAGATACAGCTTCTATAAGTTAGAGAAGAAATAGAAACTCAACAAATTTCATTTTCTCTTAGTAAAATGGGTTTTAATGTCTTAAAAACAAGGGCTTTAAGAGTTTCTTCTTAAAATATACATCAAGTAACGGTCTCCTATCTTCAAACATTTTTCATTTTGAATTTCAAGTGAGAGCGCATTCTTATATTTTTTGTTGCTCATTTCTATTTATTACAACAATATTATTCATATCCAAATTTTCTCTTTATAAAAAATATCTTTCTTTTATCATCAAGTATCACATCAACTTGTTAAATGTATAGGTACTGGGGTAAATATTGAATAACAATCAAAATATAAAAGTACGTAGGTACACCGTTACCATAAAATTGGGTGCCACGAATTACCAAATGAAAGCAGGTATAAAAATTATTAACCCTACAGTGCACGCGTCGGGTCTCTCAGGCCCAGGGAAACCTTTTTGGAGGTGAACTTTGGCCATAAATGTGCGGATAGTCCTGCGCGTCTCAGTACCTTCGAATGTGACTTTGATACACGCGTGTTAGTAGTTTTGGGGCAGAGCTGTGCATAACATCGAGTTTATAGTAGGTTTTGGTCTCCCAGGCCCAACGCGTTCCTTTATGTAAGTATTTTTTGAGAGTTCAAGATAAATATTTTTTCTATCAGGGCTACGAATATTTAGCTATAAATATTAATTTTGCATTACAGAATAATGGATCCATATGAAAAAGAAGTTCAGAGACTTACACGGCTGATTGAAGAAGTTTCATCCGACGTGGAAAATTTTTCAGACTCTGATGACTCAGCAGCGGATCCAGAGTTTCAGAACGTAAGTGAACATGAATCCGACACCGTCCAGGAGATAGAAAAACCCAGCGACAGTGGAACAGGAAGGAGCTTGCATTATAAATCAAAAGATGGAACAAAATGGAATAAAATATGCGCCCGTAAAAATGTTCGTACTAGACAAGAAAATATAATCGTAAAACTTCCTGGAGTAGTCGGTCCTGCCAAAAATGCATCGACTGCGTTAGAAACTTGGCAGCTTTTCTTCAACAATACCATCATTACAGAGTTGGTAAAGTGCACAAATATCTATATCGAGACAATATCTGATCGATATAAAATTAAGTCAGATTCAAGACCGACTGATGTCTCAGAGTTGCACGCCCTACTTGGTCTGCTGTATCTAGCTGGCGTTTATCATGCAGGCAGAACCTCAATTTTTGAATTTTGGTCTAAGGATGGTACAGGTATAGAAATCTTCCCCGCTATAATGGCCCTTAGAAGATTCCGTTTTTTGATGAGATGCTTGCGAATGGATGACATCCGGACTAGAGAAGGACGTAACAGGGAAGATAATCTAGCCCCAGTGAGAAAAGTATTTGATGACATAACAACAAACTTTCAACAACACTACTCTCTTGGGCAGTCTACTACAATTGATGAAATGCTATGGTCTTTTCGAGGAAAATGTCGTTCCAGAATGTATATTCCCAACAAGCCTGCTCGTTATGGACTGAAGGTATTTTCATTGGTGGATTCACAGTCATTTTATACTTACAATATGGAAGTGTATTGCGGTATACAACCTTCTGGTCCTTTTAGTGTTAGTAACAGTTCTGCTGATGTCGTAAATAGGCTTTGCTCGCCAATATCGAAATCCAGGAGGAATGTTACAATGGATAATTGGTTTACTTCCTATGAAGTTGCCAAAATCTACTGAAAAATCATCAGCTGACAATTGTTGGAACTCTTAGGAAAAATAAAAGACAGATTCCATGTGACGCGACCAGTGAAGACCAGCATGTTTGGATTCACAGAAGACATGACCATAGTATCCTATATACCAAAAAAAAAACAGGTTATATTGTTATCTACTCTTCATCATGACGACTCAATTGATCAAGAATCTGGAGACGAGAACAAGCCAGAAATTATTACATATTACAACTCCACGAAATGTGGAGTTGATACTGTTGACCAACTCTCAGCAAAATATAATGTTGCCAGAAACACGCGTAGGTGGCCTATGGTTGTGATGAGTTACTTGAAGAGTAGAGTGAATTCTCAATACCTTTCAAGAGAGATTCGGCAACTTGCCGCAAGGATAAGTAGAACTGAGTTACAGCAATCTGTGGAAATTGCTCAAAACAAACGTGGGAGATGTGTCCTCTGTGAAGATCGAAAAACTAGATATACATGCAAGTTTTGCAAAAAAATTATTTGCCTGGAGCATACTACATCTGTTTGTCGCGTGTGCGCGGAAAAGTTTTCGGAATAGTTGCTATACAAGGTGTTTAGTGAGACATTACCAAAAATGCAATACAATTTTTTTTCGTCTTTAATTCGTTTATGTTATGAAAGAATGATTTCATTTCTTTTTCATCCATCACTTTTTATTTATGTTAATAATATTTCAACACTTTCTAAATCTGTTTTATGGACCATGATTTTTGAGTTTTTTACGAGGTTTTTTGATGTCTGATATGTATATTATATATACATATATATATATATATATATATATATATATATATATATATATATATATATATATATAAATATATATAATATATATATATATAATTATAATAATATATAAAATATATATATATATATATATATAAAAATATATATATATATATATATATATATATATATATATATATATATATAAATATATATATATATATATATATATATATATATATATATATATATATATATATATATATATATATATATATATATATATTTATATATATATATATATATAATATATATATATATATATATATATATATATATATATATATATATATATATATATATATATATATATATATATATATATATATATATATATAATATATATATGTATATATAATATACATATCAGACATCAAAAAACCTCGTAAAAAACTCATGGGCTGAAATTTGGCATCTGCGATATTTTCAATACAGGACGAAACTATTAAGGAAATGCAGTCAGAATTATGGCATCACCAAACTTTGCAGAAGAGCGCTGCATATTTTCCGAGATATTTTCAAAAGATATGAAAATTAATTATGATCAACAAACCCCAAATCCAGCCTGCTAGGGCTTATATATGGGGCTCAAAAACCACCCCGTAAACTACCATAAATTGAGTTATAGGGTTGAACAACTTTTGTCTCTAACCACCGCCATTTTGTTTCTTCGTTTTTTGTGAGCATCTTGATTGAGCTAGAGGTTTGAAAATTGGTACATGAATTGAGTTGGTGCTAGTGAGTCATCGTTTGGGGATTTCAACTCTTTTCCATAATCGCTTCCTTCTAACGTGAAGATTTCATATTTTTTAGTACCTTCACAACCACTCCAAATAGACTTTATATCTGTGAAGAACCTGTATGTGAGAAAACAACAAACCTGAAGAGAAAATATGACCTTAATGACTGAACGATATATGCTGCTTATACATTTTTAGGAAATAATGAAGGAGAAATGGACAATTCTACCGAATGTGCTCCTACGAATCAAATTTCAGATGTATTTAAAAACGAAGGTTACTTAACAATTCTACAAATTTATCTTAATATATTCGTCACATTTATCCTGTGGATTTCTATTTCTCTTGAATTTGGTAAAAACTTTAAAATAGTTCAATTAGGTACAGGTAGTGTCGCTCCGTGGTTCAGTGGTCAGTGGGTTGGGCTACTGAACAGAAGGTCGCTGGATCGAATCCCGGCCGAACCACCGAATTAATGCGGAGCCACCTCTCGGAAGGCAATGGCAAACTACCGAGAAGTATTCTGCCTAGTAAAGCCTTTGTATAAAGAACCTCGGAATCGGCGTAAAACTGTAGGTCCCTTCTATCCGTATATCACTGTAACACGCATAACACTAATAGTTGTAGAGAGGTCGCCTAAGCCCGAAACCGGGTATGGCATCGGAAGAAGAAGTAAAAAAAAACGCAAGCATCTCAAAAACCACGTAAACCACGATATATTCATAATCTTACCTACTTAAGTACCACTGTAATTTGCATATTAACTTTACGAAAAAAATTGATTCATGAAATAAGAGATATTGGACTCAATCAATAAATCTTCTTCATCTTAATTTCTTATCCGTCGTTTTAGCGATAAGATAGTTTTATTCTTCAATATTTCTCATTTTCTTTCCTATAAATCGTCACCCCGAGTCTCGTTAACGATTCCGAAATAGCTCTAATATTCTTGTAGTAATATTTAATCTCGCAATCCTATGTACCTCTTAATCTTTCTCCAAGCCTGTCAGACAGTTAAATGCAAGACTAACAAGTCTAGTAGCAAAAACACCAGTTCCAGGGACCCTTCTCAATATGACACCCGACTTCTCCATATGTTTTCACCCCCAGAATATAAAGAGAATTGCGTCTATCCTTAATTAACTCGGTCTTTTCTATTCCTCAATATACTCACCGTGGAACCATATTATGATAAGACTTTTCCAGATATAATTATTCTTTTAGAAATTTAATTATAAAATGTTTTATTTATTCCTTGAATATTTATTGTTAACAGACTCATGTAGCCTGAGATCAGATTTTCTACAGGATACCGAATGAAGTTAATTCATAGAAAAAACGCCTACCATTGAATAACGAATATACAAAAATTAATATACAGTATAGATGATTTTCAGGAATGAAAAAATTCCTGAAAGTAATAACAATTCAATACACTGAATGCTGAAAAACACTTTCACTAGACAAACGAGTGAAACACATTTCAACCGAGAAATTAACGAACTTAAAGTTCTTATAATACTAGAAACAAAGTTCAAATTTTTCAATTGAAAGTTCTGAAAAGCATCAAATTCATAGTTTTTAAAGATATTTTTTGATATACATACTCTGCTCTCTCACTATTTGCTGTATGCGCTCATATCTAGAGTACTATGGCATACAGAAATTGTGATCCAGAAACGATTGAAAGTGTAATCGTTTTTGTAAAGATACTTTTTTTATTATTATTCTCATTTATTTGCATCCAAAAAAATGTTTTTCTCTACATTTTGGCTGCAACCTATCATAATTCATTATATATAGGTATATACTCGGGTATATATATATATATATATATATATATATATATATATATATATATATATATATATATATATATTTTTTATATATATATATATATATATATATATATAGATTAATATTATATATATATATATATATATATATATATATATAATATATATATATATATATATATATATATTTATATAGGTATAGGGTGTCCTAATTGCCATGGACCACTATTGCTATCTCGGTAATTATAAGAACTACAAGGTTGGTCAAATTAGACAAAATTTACAGTTTTTGGAGGACATTGAAAATCTATTTTCATATTTGAAAAACAAAAATTCAAATATTTGATCGAATATCTCAAAAAGTGTAATTTTTACAAAAAATTAATGAAAGGGAAAATTTGTGATTCTAGACGTTCTTAAATTTGATATTTTTTAAGGAAATTTGGTTAGTCTAGTTTTCGAGATGTTACCATCAAGTTACTTTTTTTAAATGCGGACCCTTATTTTTTATTCCATTTCTCGAAAACACTTTTTTTCTGATTTTGACGATGTATCACATGTTCATATTTGTTTGCGTTTTAATGATAAAAAGCCAAAATTTAAGTGGTATTGAGTTTAAAAAAAATGAGAACATCAGAGGTGGCTTAGTCTACCAATAAAACAATTGCCTATTTTAATAACATAAACATACTGTTGCAGCTTCCTTATTTTTTGAAATAACTTTTGCCAAAATTCAAAGTGGAAGTCTATATAAATATGGGTCCGCAAGGCCTTCGTTTTCGAAATACAGGGTGTTCAAGTTTGAATTTATTTTCTCTATTTTTTAAATAAAATCTATGATAACGTAAATATTGGAGTAAGAATTTGTATCCGGTGGTTTTTTGGTATGGCGAATTCGAATCTAATCTTAGTATGGTTCTTACTTGTAGGGGGCGCCACCTACACGTCTTTTTACTATCTGGAAAAATCACAACTGTTTGGAAATGACCTGTATTACATTTTTAAGTAAATTAAATAATTCTTTTGTCATTTTTACGTCAGAAAGGTATACATGTTTTAACTCGATATGAGCAACCGTTTTCGAGATATCAGTACGCGATGCACTTAGCGATTTTTTTGTTTACGATAGAGGGTTAAAATTTGGTATATGGATTGAATTGATATTGAGGTGCGTTCCTTCGTTGGTTTCAACTCTCGTTGCACTTCACGAATTTTTTAAATTCTGACTAAAATAAATTATTTCCTACTTGGTTTGATATAAGCGTGATTTTTCAAAATATAATTCAAACGGTTAAAATCGCATCTCGACGCGATGCATTTCACGCAAAAATACGACTTTAGAGATGGAGCTCTGCTGCTCAAGTTTTTAATCACTTGAAGTGATTAGGAAACATCCTCCGTAGTATCACCGATAGTAGGTATCACATAATTTTATTTGAATTCCTCGATGAATTCCTTATGATCTCTTGCAGTTCGTTGATTTTGATGAACGGTATCTTTCGATGACTGCAATATCAAGTACATTAGGATTTTGCAATCAATCAACTATTTATATGTTAGGTAAACTCTGGGAGTAAACCGCTTCAAATTATATGATTTATTGCTTGGAATATATGATCGGACAATCTCGTTCTATAAACTATAATATTCGTCTTGGTTCGTGTTTACTTTAATAGCTAATTTGAATTCCTGATTGTAGGAAATAACACCATGAAATTGTGAAAGATTAAGACCGTAACAATGACCGTTAAGATAATGCTTTCTAGAATGCATTACTTAATCAACCTTTAACGACTCGGCTTGAAAATATAGATAAAACATTGATCAGTTTTGTATCTATATCCATTAATCCATTATGAACAAGGGTGTGATGAGTATATACAGCTGATACCGAGGCTGATACACTTGAATCTTAGAGGCATGATAACATATTCAATAAACAAATTATTGATGTTTAAACTTCACGATCCCATTTACACATTTCTGAATCAGTTAATGAAATATTCTCGGAAATATTGTAAAATTATTTTTGAAATTTTCAAGAAAATACACCTATATTTGAACCAAAACAACATCAACATTTTCATCTGAATTCAGGAATAACTTTAAGTGTGTCTTTTTATGAAAATATTTGTTTTGTCCGGAAATGAACTTTCATAAATTTCTATTTACATTAAATAATCTTCAACTCAGTTGACAAAAACCGGCCTTTTTGTTCAGCATTACTAACGTTAACATTTAAAATATCCCTCGAAATATCCTTATTTTTTTAAAGGTTGACAAGCGTGTTCAACATCTATTTCTTGATTGTGAATACATAGACTGGCCCAATCCTTGAATCTTCTCAGTTTATAATATTATGAGAAAAAATGTAAGTACAACAAAACTTTCACGGTGGTATGAACGCATACTTACTCTTTTCGGGACTCTTGCACTATAGCTACATACTACTTATGTTACGTTAATCCGAGAGTTAATTCGACAGTTGATATGAAATAATTCTATAAAATTATTTAAATATGAATACTGCTCAAATAAAGACACCCTTACTCTCGTCCTCCAACAAATCTGCAAGTTTTATGTATTTTTTCAATTTCATGTCCTAATTTTTCCCAAAACAAGCACAATAGCTTAAGTTGATGAGATCTCGGATTAGATGCTAGTGTTACAACGATTAACTCTTCAAAACCATTTTTAAGATGAAGAGAAGAACGAGGAAATGGGAAATATGATTTTAATCTCTCAATAGCAATAGGTACTAGGCACTTTCTTCAGAGTTATTTACCAGTCTGAAAGCCACAAATCTTACCACAAGTACCTCAGTATCTAAATTTTAGTAATTTTTGTTAGGTGTTATACGAGGTGTTATACCAGTAGCATTTTCATTTCATTTTTGTGGGATTTTTCGACTACTAACGTTGCTGCTCATGTTATATTGTTTTTTGCTGGGAAGTGTTTGTATTTTGGCAATTTTTTATCCAGCAACATTTTTTTTTACAATAGCAACTTTATTCATTTATTTCAACTCAAAAATGGCATCTTTCAGTATGCAATCCTTGTATTTTTAGTTTTGTTGATTAGCATCGTTACTTTAGCTTCTTGATGATAAGCCATTGCAGATTTCTAGTAGTTTTTGTACCCAGAGAAAACATTTTTTGCACAGTAAAACCTCTTAATTGGTGACAACTTTGTTCTTACAAATTCCACTTTCAATTCTTAGTACCTATCATGACAACAATCTCAACTTAAAGTTGACTAGTTTGAAATAATGAGAACAATTTTTTAGGTAGCCGACTATTGCACTTGGTAGGTACCTGGTACTTTTCAAGATGCTACTTTCCATCGAAAGCAAAGTAACAAGCCCAGCGACGATATTTAAAATATCGGTCAACACTTGCAAATGTATTGAGGGAATCGTTACAGATTGCCGACATAGTATAGAGTATAAAAGTATCTTTTCTTACTTTGTAACTAAGTGAATTGAAGAGCACTTAGTTTGATAACAATTTCGTCATCCTTTTGAAGAAATATTTCAATCGCTATTAACAAACATACGTCTTTCCCGAGGTCTTTCGTCTGTATATTAGTGAATGATCAAATGAGCTCATACCAGAGATCATTATATACCTAATACACCTAGGCATTGTTCTCAAAATCTCACACATTATGATATTACGTAAGTATTATACCTACAAACATTAGTTTGTAGGTGTCTCAGAACTATCTCTATCACTTGCTGTATTTCGAATATCGCATATTGAAACTTTTTCCTGAGAAATAGCTGAAATGAATAACCACGACTATATTATAGACAAAGCTCAAATTATACGCTTCGAAATGTGGGTTCATTGTAGCAAATCGTTGGGAGTTCGGAAGTTTTGATGCGCCCCAATTATTACGCAACTAGACATAATTATTATTCGTGTAGATTGGCACGAGTTTAATTAGTCTTTTATGTTTCTTCCGGCTTATATATCTCACGAAAGATGAAGATAGCATCAGATGGTGATAGAAACGGTCGTTTTCATTAAAATCGATGTACTCAATATAAATCGGTAAAAAACTTCATTATTATCGTTCTAGGCGAGGTTTTTGGGGTGTTTTCTGTGTTTCGGTGCTCTAACGTCTACGCTTTTGGAATCCGGAACGATAATTTTATGCTCTGATCAATAAACTACATGCATGTTTTACTGATGTATGAGGTTGAGGTACATAGGTACCTATATGTACTGATGTACCTAATATACCTACCACCTTGGATGTTTAGTACTTACAATCTACATTAGATTTTGGTGGATCATTTTATCTGATGTAGATTTTTTTTAGCCATAAGTATACTAATCATATGTGTTTTTCACCAAGGGTATTGCTTCCTTCATTAGTTTATTGCATTCAAATCGCCCATTTGCTCATTTCTATTTCTGCTGAATCCTGTACCTACTAAGATTCAATAAATTATTAAAAGTCACATTATATCTCTTTGTGGTTTTGGTTAAATACAAAATCTATTTGACAAAACACGTTTTCTTTCATTACAAAAAAGTCTCAGTAAAACTAAGTACTTAATAAAAAGGTTTTTCTTTCAGTATTAAGGTAGAAACCAGTTGAGACTCAGCCTTATCTTTAGCTACCTATCTCGAAAGAAATCTTATGATAAAACTTTTTCAACCCAGTTTCTGAATAATTCAATTTTAATTGCGAGCCTAATGGCGAACTTAAAGGTACCTAGCTCGGTACTTAGGTACTACACAAATCTAAATAAGTATACCTTTTATAAATCTCAAGTTTGTGAATTATTTAAAATTTCAGGAACTCCTAAATTTAATTTTTTGAATTTCATCAAACTTAAATAAACTTTCAAGCACTTGCATAAGTTTTGTGATAGTTTATCAAAATATATAGTAAATGCCTCTCTACTTAAGAAATAATGCTTCCGCAAAATAGATCTTCTGAAACCCACATTACTACCTCGATTACTGCTATAAGTATGTAAAATTCGATATAATTATTGTTTAACACCTATAGCATCATAGACAAAAATGATTATGCCTGTGTGGGGAAAATGAAGATCATATTCACATCTTATTTTCATTTACTTATTATCAACCTCATAATCAACTAAATTATTCTCGGCTACTGTACAGTACTCTGATTTTTCGAAATTAGACAAAATTGAGGACAAAATAAATTTTCCTATAAATATGTACTTCTAGGCTCGCATCTAGGTATATGGAATTATACTAGAGATTATATTTAAAAATGATAATAAAGTGATTAGGATTAGGTACTCTTATAAATTGTTTGACAGTATCAAACTTTGAACTTAAAATTATGTATTCACAATTATGGAAACAATTTGATTGATTTGCAGATAATAGGTAAGTCCTACTTACGTAGGTATACTGTTAACGAGAATTCCTAGAAGAACTAACATCGAGACTAAAATTCCTAAATTTACATACCAATCAACCTCTTCTTTGTATTGTACTTACCTATGATATGTTGCTATGTATTTAATCCGATTTAATCCCTTGTTTTGATCTAAAATATGGGAAACAGATATGACCAGAAATTTAAATAAAATAAGTTTTTAAAAACGTAATTCACCTACTTAGTAAATCGTTCAAGATAAAGAAAAATAATTGGGTGTTAGCACGACCAAGACCTGTTGAAAGAGTAAAGCATTTCAAGATGGTCATACCGTAACCAAGGAGAATAAGGTTATCTTCAAGATATCCACAGAATCGTGAGGTGGAAGTTCATCGGCAGTTTAACTTGAGGTTCATTTCCAAAAGGTAGGTAAATATTTTTCGAGATATTTCTGATTCACATTGCGATGACCGTGGATGGGATCTATAGTGTAGCGTGTCAGGAGAGTCTAGAGCAAATGAGAATGTTCCTAAAGGAAACAGATCTGAACAGAATAACAGAAAGCCAAATATTTGGTAAGTAGGTATCGGTTCTTTGATGAATTGTCTACGCTGTACGATATGATAGTTGATCATTATGAAAACAGGAACTTTAATTAAAATGTTCCCTAGGTTTACTACCATAAATATAATCTAATTATAAATACATTCTTCACTGCGTCTACCAATAAATTGAACGTAGGTAAGTATATAAAAATAAACCAAATCGAAATAATTCATTCTTCCAATTTTAATGGTAAGTAAGAGACGATAGTGCGGATGATTATAATTTAATGAGCATTTCATTATGTACCTATTCTGTAGAGCAAGATGAATAAACCAACGGCCAGTATACCTTTACAATTTTTGCACTTTTGTGGTTTCAATTAGGTACCTATAACGAGTCCTATACTTAATGAGCTTTCAATCAATAGATATTTCAGGCCATAGCCTTTCTGATAGCATGTTCAGCACACACGGATTCATAGCTGCAATATTTATTTTATTCGGAAAAATATGTGAGATCATTTGCTTTTGTAGATCCTGCATTATGTACCTAAATATAAATGACAATAATTTAAATTTGATTTTCATACTTGTGATGCTTTCAATATCTCTTTTCTATTTTCTTTTCATGCAATTGATAATCTTATCCATAAAATAAGTAATTGCTTACGCAATTTGTTGAACATAATACTTAGGTACTTTCTGAAATTAAATACACACGTGTTTTGTAGGATAGGCATAAAAAAACTAAATAAATAATACAATTATAGGACTTTGGATTTTATGATGAGTCTATATTTCCTGTGTTTCCGTGCACGAAAAAATAAAAGTAAGGAGCAAACAAACGAACATTACTATTCAACATACGAGTCAGCATGACTGAAAATGTCCCAAAAATACATTACTTAATTCAATATGTCCATTTTTTTTTAATATTATCGTAAATTTTACTAGAAATATACCTAACTATCATATTATATCATCATGTTATTATTCAGATTTAGAGTAGGTAATTGTTTCTTGCCATATATTACAATGAGCTGTTCGTGGATTTACCTTGGATCATATCCCTACTATAATATATGAAGATACAACATTATTGATAAGAAGATGTAAACAAAAAGGAACTCACGTTAGCAGAACTGTCAAAATCCAATATTCCTTGATATTCACAATAATCTAGACAATATAGGGAAAATTTATGAAGGGTAAACAAGATATTTCACTGCACAAATGCCAACAGACGAGTCGTGAAAAAATATAGGTCGAAAGAGTAACGAAGGTTAGTTAATCTCACACGAGCCTAAACCGCCGTTCTCCCGTCACTGCTCACCCGACAAATTCAGCATCCTCTCCTCTACTGGTTCATGTTCATGCTCTTCTCTTACGCTTGTATCCTAGCAGCTGACAAGTTGAGATGGTTAGAAACAAGCTACACATAAAAATCGAACACACTTCTATTGTAGATGGCGCTACAATCCCGATAAAGTAATCCAAGAAAAAGATAACTCAGCGGATTTAGCTTATATCTACTCCCGCTAGATGGACCCAGCAACATACGAGAGCTCTGGTATTTCCATGTACTTAGTAGATTTAAATCCAAGAAATAAAGGTTTTATACCAATAAATTCTAATAGAGAAAGTTATGTCAACCCCTTTAGAAGATGAATATTTCATCAAGTGGAAAATATGACCATTAGACGAAATATTCATTTCTAACATAGAAATAACTATTCACACTTATCCATTCAGTAAAATTTATGTATTGGTATAGATTCTTAGTCTCCTAGATAATATATTATTAGTATGGTATACGGTAACTGATAGACAATTGAATATATTCATAGATATTATAAACTCTATAAATGCCAAAATAAAACCACAATAGAGAAGAAAGTGAATAACACTATCAATTTTCTCACTATAACAAGAACCAGCATCAAATTGACTTTTCATAAACCGTCACATGCGGAAACTTGCTTAGGCAATTTCGTGAATGACATGTGTATCAAAATCACGAGCCGTCAGACGAGTGATTTTGGAAAAAATGTCATGAGCGAAATTGCCTAAGCAAAAACTTGAATGTTACAAGAGAGAAATTTTACCTTAATTTCATCTCAAGTGTTATTCGACATGACTATTTCACGAGAAAATATTATATTCCCCAATCTACTTTTTGACAAAAATAAAATAAGTATTTATCATAGATTAACTAAACGTTGTTTGTTTTCTTTATGGTATTAATTTCCCAAGCTATCTATGAATGTGAGAAATGTCAAAATATTATCGATGAAATAATAACTTGCTAAGTTTTGCCGGCTTGCATGTTTTATCGCTGTGAAACGAGAGTTGCTATGGAAACTTCCTCACTAAAAATGGAATGAGTGAAATAATCATATATAATACCACTAGAGATGAAATTTTGCCGGCAAAATTTCTCGATTGTAATTTGTTGCTTAGGCAATTTCGCGAATGACATTTGTATCGAAATCAAGAGCCGTCAGGCGAGTGATTTTGGCAAAAATGTCATGAGCGAAACTGTCCAAGCAACAAACTTGAATATTACAAGAGAGAAATTTTACCTGCTCAAATTTCATCTCGAGTGGTATTCGACATTACTATTTCATGAGAAAATATTTCTAACAGTAATATGGTCACATTTGAGAAAGTCAAGAAAATAACGATTCATGTGAGAAATGTCAAAATATCATGTATGAAATAATAACTTAGTAAGTTTTGCCGGCTTGCATGTTTTATCGCTGTGAAACAAGAGTTGCTATGGAAACTTACTCACTAAAAATGGAATGAGTGAAATAGTCAAAAGAATGTATTATTTATGAAAAGTTCTACCTGTTCTCAAAATCCAAAATTCGATGATCAGACATTGAATTGAATCATTCGTCTACGACGTATGTCAAAAAAATGATTTTGGATCAGGGGTAAAGTATCTTTACTTTGGATCATATCGAAAATTTTTATTGAGAAAATATATTAAGAATTGAAAATTATTTTTAAATATTCAATATTAATTATTTACAATAAAATTTACCACCTACCTATATTACACACCAGTTTCGGAAAGGCTTTTTTTTGCGAAACGCGAGTTTATGGCCTGAGGCGAAACCGAGGGCTATAACGAGTTTCTATAAAAGGCTTTTTCGTAGATACGAGTGCAGTGTGCAATTTTGCATCACGAAAATAGGCAATGAAGTCGCCATTTTTAGGTTAGAGTGATGTAATAGTATATTACACTAACAGGGCCGATGTTTGAGATTTCTGCACAGTGCTCTCAAACTTTCGGCTCGTGTAGTGTACCTATGATATTTTTCTTGCTACCTGGTTGAAAGTGAAACTACATAAATACTTTCGATCGAGGTAGTAGGAAGAAATTTGTTTTGTTCGATCAGACCAGAAGCTTTATACAAAATCGATCTCACGCGCATGAAATCAGGTAGTAGCAATTTTTTCACACAATTTTTAGGATTACATAGGGATACTGTATACTCTAATAGAGTTTTTTCTCTTGGCCTCTCCGGAATTTAGTTCCCCAGCTCCAAAATTGCATTTTTTGGCACTTTTTTCCGTTTAAGGCCATTTTTACCACGAAGGAGTACCTAGTATTTCGACCATTCCTTTTTTTCAACTAAAGGAGGGGTGAACACAAAGGGATGGACGGACGTCATACACTAGAAAATAATCCCTTTTCAATGGTTTGTCTATTTTCATTTCGTGGGATTCGTTTTCTAATAATGGCAACAAATATCAATGAACTTCGAGAAGAAATTGTTATTTCTCCTGAGTTTGGATTAAGTTGGAACCAATTTTTCATATATGAAAATGACTATGATGATACGAGAGCCATTTTATGTAGTGCAACAGGAGAAATTGCTGGAAATTTGTAAATATGAAAAAAAATACCAAGCTTTGAAAAGCCGCATCTCGAAAACTATTGAATCTACAGACAAAAAGATTTTAAAATTTAGGAAAAGACATTCTTTTTCCTTCTTGTAATGTACGACACTAGTTTACATTCTTCCGCCATTTCATCAAAATATTCATCGTCCAGGCGATCTGTTTCATTCGAATCATCTTCCATCAATTTTCTGAGTGCCTTCTGCTCTCTTTCATAATCTCCCATAACTAATAATAAAAAAGTTTTCCATGTGCAGCTAACTTTCGTAGAGACATATTAATATTATAAAAACGAAGATATTCAATATTTCAACTTATAGCCGTAAACTAATATCAATTTTTTCACATTATAATATAAATATCGCATACCGTACGAACAACTCTCTAGCGAAATACATATGTGAAGAACAATAAATTAAAAACATAGAAATTCTCAAAATCGAGTGTCTATAAATTGTCATATAGTGATTTAAGAAAATGTATACCGGTAGAACACAGAAAATTCGGAAAAAGAATCAGAGCGCTATTTTGAAAACAATATGAGTGTTATAACTATTCCAATCATTTGTTAAATGATAATCATCAATTTATTGAAATTTTGGGAACCAATAAAAACAAATATCAGGCGTAGTTTGTACAAATTGTCTCAAAGGATTACCTACCATCACCCCACTATTTAATTTCTTGATGTAATCCTATATCTATGTAAGGTAAGATAGTTACAAAGATTTCGGTATTCAGTATTCATGAAGATACCGTGAGGTGAAACGCCGCGTTTCAGATTCAATTATTGTAGTAATCGTTAAAATGAAATCGATTTTCTAATAATTATTTATTTCATTTAACTTTGAAGGATCTTAAATTCATCCAAAATAGCGGTTGTGCGTTAACTGTCATAGTGGAAAATGCTTATTTTGGAACAGTATACGGCAATAAAAAATGGCTACTTTATACAGATAATAGTGTATTATTCTCAATAAATCTTCACGGTTTATATTTTATAATTAATTACTATATGATCTACATTCGAGTGCATTCTCTACGACTATCGTTTTTCACTGCATCTGCTCTGCTTGGCACTATTCACATTAGTAATAACTTATCCGACACTTGTAAACTAGATAATTATTTATAGAATAATTAACAGCACAAGAAGGATGAGTTACATTATCAGTTGAGTTACCTACATTATTCACCCTTGTAATGTCATATGTTTTCTTAACCTGTAATTTTATTTATGAATTGTTCAAATACCAAAATGGTTTCAGCTGTAATTGTAAAACAAAAATATTTTGCTTCTTTTCATTGATTGAATTGATTGATTTGAATTGATGTAATCACAATTTAATATAATCTTGCAAATGCCAAATTTTGACTGAATTTACAAATAATTAATTGTTTTGTTCTGTCTCAAGAACAACCACAAATACTAAATTTCAGGGAATTAGATGTGATAGGATTGGATGCCTAAATGTATTGAAAAAAAACATATAGGCATATTTAGGTATATATATACATATATATATATATATATATATATATATATATATATATATATATATATATATATATATATATATATATATATATATATATATATATATATATATACAGGGTGTCCTACCAGGAACTGCATCGATGGATATATGGAAAACTAAACATAGGAAATTTCTGAAAATCTGGCTGTGTACTAATATCGATGGGGGACATCTGGCTAAAATATATTCAAGGTGATGGCTCTTCCGGTTATACCGGAAGTATGTATCAACTTGCTTAATTCAAATAGGACACTCTATATATTATTACATTTTTAGATTCTTCACAAAATTCTAGATAGAATTTATGTATAATGTCTCATACCTATCTTCAACTGTTTCGGAAATATTTGAATTTATTTGTCAAAAATTACGTATGCAGATCCAGTAATAATCATATTTTTCTTCAAAAAAACGGTATTACTGCCCAATATAGATTAATTTCCTGCTAGAGGTGGTTCCGTTTTAGTGTAAGATGAATAGTGTTTTGACATTTAATGTACAGGGTGCTCAGGAAAGTATTACAAAAATGGATGTTGAAAAACTAAAAAAAGTCCATTTTTTCAAATGAATACCTACAACTTTTATTATTTTATTCGATTCAGTATCAAAAATAAGGGCTACTTTATAAAAGGTCGCCTATTCCTAAATCTTATAGTTTTCGAAATATATGAATTAAAGAGATAAGTCTAATATTACCTTCCAGGTGAGAGGTATTTCAACATTCTGCGAAATTTTCAAAATAATTATTTGGATAATTTACCGCTGGCAGATCTCAGAAACATTTTTTATCAGCATGATGGCGCACCTCCACATAACGGTGACATGGTGAATGACTTAATGCAAGAAGTGTTTCGTGACCAGTGGATAGCCAACAATGGACCTTTTCGTTGGCCACCCCGATCTCCAGATCTTGCAGTACTAGATTTCTCGATTTGGGGAATAATAATGAATCGCGTATATCATACTCCAGTTACAACGATGGAAGACTGTGTGGAACGTGTGAGAACTGCTTTTGAAAATCTAAATGCGGAATCAGTGAGAAAGGCAACACACGAAGAATTATACGGGAGGTGTGAAAAATGTTTGGAAGTTCAGGGACAACAATTCGAACATCTACTAAAAAAGTAGATTTGTTTACTAATTGTTTTTGTCACTAATGTGATTATATTAACGGTATTTGGTGATGGCTTGTTTTTTTGCGAATACCGAGCAGCAAGAATATCACATATTCTTGTTATCACTTTATTACACTCTCCATAAATAACAAACAAATTCAGGTAATCTTCGTTTGTATAATTCAAACGACTTGGCATGATTGTGTTACTATATATAATAATTTTTCGAATAATGACATCTCTTTGGAATTTGTTTCCATAGTAACTTGGCCGAGAACAAATACGGCATCACACGCCCACTATTACATTATTTCAGGAAATTATTTTTTTTAAGCAGAAACCATTAATTTGCAAATATTTCGAAATCTATAAGATTTAGGAGTAGGCGACCTTTTACAAAGTAGACCTTATTTTTTAATACTGAATCGAATAAAATAATAAAAGTTGTAAGTATTCATTTGAAAAAATGGACTTTTTGTAGTTCATCTTACGCTAAAACAGAACCACCTCTAGCAGGAAATTAATCTATATTGGGCAGTAATACCGTTTTTTTGAAGAAAAATATGATTATTACTCGATCTGCATACTTAATTTTTGACAAATAAATTCAAATATTTCCGAAACAGTTGAAGACGTTATATATAAATTCTATCTAGAATTTTGTGAAGAATCCAAAAATGTAATAATATATAGGGTGTCTTATTTGAAATAAGCAAGTTGATACATACTTCCGGTATATCCGGAAGTGCCATCACCTTGAAAATATTTTAGCCGGATGTCCCCCATCGATATTAGTACACAGCCAGATTTTCAGAAATTTCCTATGTTTAGTTTTCCATATATCCATCGATGCAGTTCCTGGTGGGACATCCTGTATATAAATATATATATATATATATATTACACCCTGAAAGATGTGCACTTAGTGATCATGTACATAAAGAAGGTCATAATATCAATTTTGATGCTGCTAAAATCTTAGCTAAAGAGTCCAACAAATATAAGCGACTTTTTTTGGAAATGGCTTTCATTTCGCAGTCATCCTCGTGTGTGAACAAAAAGACTGATATTAAACATTTAAGTGAAATATATTCATTCTTATTGCACTTGGATCAATATCCTCATAACGTAAGAGTTTCAAACTCCTTTTCTATTGATTGATTTAATTTTGGAATTTTAATTTTATGACTCACTTTTCCAGTTTCTTGTTGTTCTCAAGTATTATAGACAGTTATGACCCCCCTTTTTATAATTAGCCTCTCTTTATGGTTTCCTAAATTTTATATAACGTTTTTCGCCATAATAAGGTTCATGTATCTTTCAGTTGTTTAATTTAATAATTTCAACATTAGGAGTGTCTTTCCTTTGGTGGGAGATGACATACTGGCGATGTGATATCTCTTCTGTGCTCTGCTGCTCTAAGAGTAAGAGATCTCGGTCCTTGGCGTGTTTTCACCTCTTCTATGTTCTCACTGTAGCCTCACTTTTTGGTTATATATATTTTTTAAATTTCATTTCACTTTCCATGCCGACGATGTGAATACCGGTATGATGTAGTGTTTAATAATAATTTTACAATATTTTGAATTTTAATGTGACTGTTTTGTTTCTGCCTTTAATTGTTCAAATTTGGTGATGATGGCAATTTTAAGTTACTCTCACTGACTTTGTTCTGAACATGTGCACTTTTGTTATGAACGTCAAGATTAATTTTAATTTAAGATCTATGCATACAATCTCATGGACACTGTAAGTTATTTGTTGTTTTTTTCCACAAATTGTCCTAGTTTCACTTTGTAATAATATTGTAGCATTCCCTGATGATGACAATAAACATTGTCGAAATATTGGAAAAAGTGTTATAAGAGTATACTTCCTGCATGCTGCGTACCCAACGAGTTTTCTCATAGCTTTATCCTAACTGGTCAGCAAAGACTTCCCCTCTCTTATATATATATATATATATATATATATATATATATATATATATATATATATATATATATATATATATATATATATATATATATATATATATATATATATATATATATAAATGTAATCTTCTGAAACTAAAAATAGTGTTTTTCTTATGTTAATCCTGCTCTAGTTGCCTTGGATTAATCCAACATTAACCGCCGTTTCTCGAAATCATTTCGAGGTGCTTGAGAAGCATCTATTACTTTTTCCGAGAGCAACTCAAAAACCAATTACATGGTTAATATATTATATAATTATATATGTATATATATATATATATATATATTTATATATATATATAGATATATATAAATATATATATATATATATATATATATATATATAAACATATATATATATATATATATATATATATATATATATATATATATATATATATATATATATATATATATATATATAAATATATATATATATATATATATATAAATATATATATATATATATATATATATATATATATATATATATATATATATATAGATATATGGAATAAAGTATAAACTTTAAAATAAAAACACTTGGCTTATGTTTCACAATATAAAAATATTTAGATACTGTATTTAGCTGTAACGAAAAGTCGACATGTTTCGAGTTATGAACTCATTATCAAGTAGACTACAGGAGAGTATTGCATCGTAATTTATAAAACAGACAAAAGCAAAGGTGATACCTGAAAATCAATTTGTTCGTTTACAAGAGGTAATTGACTATTATGGGCGGAACTTATTTCGAGAATTTCAAGAAGGTCAATGCGTTTTCCTTTGTTACCTGAATGTAACAATTTGGTTTTGTTGAAATCCAAGAAGTGATTGAATTTTATACAATGCTCAGAAAAGCCAGTGGTATTTTTGTTTTGTAAAATTGACTTTTTATGTTCTTCAACACGAATATTTATATTCCTTCCTGTCTGTCCAATATAGAAAGCAGGACATTCGTCGCAAAATATTTTGTAAATACCACTGTTTTCTCCGATGTTAGATTTTTCTTTATTATTGACCAAGAATGACTTCAAGATTCTTTTATTTGTACAAATTGTCTTAACGATATTTTTCGATAGTCTGTTACAAATTTTGCTACTCAAATTAGGCACATAATCTATTGGGAAGTATTTTTGTTCTTCATTAATAGTTTGCGTTGGGTATATTGAATGCAACAGATACTTTGTTCGTTTTTTCCCAATGAGATTGTCGATAAGACTTTCATTGTAACCGTTATTGATGGCTAATAATTTAATTGTATTAACTTCAGTTTGAAAATTTGTTTCCGATAATGGAATCGTGAACAACCTATGTAAGAACGAATGAAAAGCACTGAGTTTTATGTTAATGTGTTGGTTACTGTCGCTGTGAATTAAAGTATCTGTGAAGGTTGGTTTTCTATAAATGTCGAAAGTATGAGAATTCAAATTCCTAGCAATCTGAACGTCTAAGAAATTCAAGGTACCGTTTTCGTTTTCTACTTCTTTTGTAAATTGAATCGAGTTGTAGAAAGTATTTACATATTTAAGGAAATTATCTAATTGCCTATCTGTACCGGTCCAAATACAAAAAGTATCATGTACATAACGCGTCCATAATGAAACGTTAGTAATTAAATTATTATCAGCATTGAAAACTATTTCTTCTAAGTTATTCATGAAAATTTCACTCAACTAAGGCGATAACGTTGATCCCATGGGCAATCCGTCTTCTTGTTTGTATATTATATTATCAAATTTGAAATAACTCTGTTTCAAACATATGTTTAAGGCAGACATTGTTTCGTTGACTGCTTGAGTTCTTAAATTTGGGTTCATCTCGAGATATCGCTTAACAACATTTTTAACTTCTTGAGTTGGCGTGGAAGGAAATAGGTAAGTTGATAACGTCAAATGAAATTAATTTAGCATTTAAAGGACTTTTGATATTCCTAAGATGATTAACTAACTGAATAGAATTTTTAATGCTATAGGTTCTCCGGATTGAATTGAATTAAGGTGGGTAATTTCTTATTAAAATACTGACATAATTTATACGCAGGAGCGTTAATATAAGATACTATTGGACGCATCGGGCAATCAATTTTATGTATCAATCAAATACATAAAATTATTTCGTATTTTGTGAAAATGTAGTATCAGTTATAACGCTTAAACAATCAACAGGTGTTTTCTTGTTTTTAACCAAATTAAGGATAATTCCTACTAACTGGAACAAATTTCATGTCGCACTTGTGAAATATTGACTAACTTACACTTGGTGTGTAAAAATAAAGGTAAAATAATTGCAATCTTTAAACGGCACTAACTTGTTCGACTTAAATAGGACACCCCTTATTTTATATCACCAACAGATGTAAAATTTAATTGTCTATCGAATACCTGAAAATATTCCAATCATATCTCTTCACGTTTTCAAATAAAATGCATATTTTCATTTTTCAAACTGATTTTATGTAATTCATCATTCATCAAGTCGCCTATGGCATTTTGAGAAATCAGAATTAATTGAAATAAACATCAAGATCATAATATATGCTTTCATTTTTCAATATCTTAAATGATATATATTACTTGAAATTATGAAGGAAAAAAAAATATGGATATGAAATAAGCAATATTTTATATATCAAGTGTTCAAAATGGCGACCATCAGACTAATAAAACTGTTTTTATTATTTATCGTATGGCCACCTACAAATTTACTCTCAAATACAGGTAAAGTATCAGACTCTAAAAACAACAGTATCCTTTTTATCAAACCTTCAGCAACATTTGAGAACATACGCCGGCTTACATTTAGAAAAGCATCGCTGTTTCATATTGTCTGGTGTTATTCGAGGTGTGTATCATACCGCACTTGTGAAAAATTGACTTACTTGTACTTGGTGTGTGAAAATAAAGATGAAATTATTGCAATCTTTGAACTGCACTTACTTGTTTAACTTAAATGGAACGTTCCGTATTTTATGTCACCAACAGATGTAAAATTTGATTTTCGATTGATTGGGCCGATACTTGGTGTAAATTAATAAACATATTAAAACAATGGTTAAAACTAACAATTTACACATTTATTATAAGAAATAACGCATGACGCACGTTTCGGTGGAACTTCACCTTCTTCATTAGCATCTGAAGAAGGTGAAGTTCCACCGAAACGTGCGTCATGCGTTATTTCTTATAATAAATGTGTAAATTGTTAGTTTTAACTATTGTTTTAATATAAAATTTGATTGTCTATCGAATACCTCAATACATTCCTATCAATAACTTTTCGCGTTTTCACATAAAATGAGCATTTTCATTATGCATGCTGATTTTTAAAAAAATTTTATTTACTAAGTAGCCCATGGAAACAGCGTATCAGAGAAGCTTTTCTGTATGTTATCCCGCGTATGTTATGTTATCCCGCGTATGTTATGTTATCCCGCGTATGTTATCAGATGTTGCTAAAGGTTTTATAAAAAGGATAAGTTTGTGTTTAGAGTCTGATGGTCGCCATTTTGAGCGCTTGATTATAAAATATTGCTTGTTTCATATCCATAATTTTTTTTCCTTCATAATTTTAACTAATACATATCATTTAAGATATTGAAAGATGCGCGTATATTATGATCTTGATGTTTATTTCAATCAATTCTGATTTCTCAAATCGACATGGGCGACTTAATAAATGATAAATTTTTTAAAATCAGTTTGCAAGATGAAAATGTGCATTTTATTAGAAAACGTGAACATCGTGATATCGATTGGAATGTATTCAGGTATTCGATAGACAATTAAATTTGACATTTGTTGGTGACATAAAATACGGGGTACCTATCCCATTTAAGTTAAACATGTTAGTGCCTTTTAAAGATTGCAATTATTGTATCTTTATTTTTACACTTCAAGTGTAAGTTAAACAATATTTCACAAGAGCGACATAAAGTTCGTTCCAGTTAGTAGGACCTGTCATTAATTTGTTTAAAAACAAGAAAACGCCAGTTGAGAGTTTAAGCGTTAAAACTGATACTACATTTTCATCAAATACGAGATATTTCAAAAACCATAAGGTTTAGGTGAATTAACCATCAATGAAACTGGCATTTGTTTTTATCGTAAAATCCAAAAATGAAATAATATAAGTACAGGCTATTCCATTTAAAAAATAACAATTTTGATACTTTTCGTGTTTTTGGCACATCCCCTGTACAACATGAAAATATTTTTAAAATGTAGTCCTGCTAGGTCCCTATCCGTCCTAAGGAAAAATTTTTTATAAAATCAAATACTTTAGCCACAACTCTTCGTGTCGAATAACGTAAATAACCCTGTATATATATATATATATATATATATATATATATATATATATATATATATATATATATATATATATATATATATATATATATATATATATATATATATATATATATATATATATATATATATATATATATATATATATATATATATATATATATATGAAGTGAACTAGGACATTTATTTGAAACTAATCAAACAAACCTCCTAGCGGAGCTGGTTATAAGAGTTCACGAAGCATCGAAATATCAACATCTACCCCAGACGGTAATTGTTCGAAATGTTAATTTGTTTATCACAATCGATGGAAATTGATAGACAGACTGTTTCGCCCTTATCGGGGCTCATCAGTATCATCCATCCACCGTGAGTGATAACCAAACCAACATTTCAAACGGTCATACATATTTCCTCTAGTAACTCCATGACATATAAATATGACACAGCGCCACCAGTCGGAAACAATTGAACCACATCTTTCAGAATAGAAGAAAACACTTCGGCAACGAAACTCTTACGTCCTGACACCCGAAGGTGGTTACTATAATCGCTAAGCAAGAGTAAAGTTGATACATCCATTTTGATGTAATTCAACATTCACACGCCGCAAGTAACAAGCGCTCCCATTTTTATACCTTTTACAGGTAGCAATGAATGGAAAACAGAATTCTTCGTGTTAACGACACACGTTCGTGGCAATAAAATGATCATGTGGCGCTGTGTCATATTTATATGTCATGGAGTTACTAGAGGAAATATGTATGACCGTTTGAAATGTTGGTTTGGTTATCACTCGCGGTGGATGGATGATACTGATGAGCCCCGATAAGGGCGAAACAGTCTGTCTATCAATTTCCATCGATTGTGATAAACAAATTAACATTTCGAACAATTACCGTCTGGGGTAGATGTTGATATTTCGATGCTTCGTGAACTCTTATAACCAGCTCCGCTAGGAGGTTTGTTTGATTAGTTTCAAATAAATGTCCTAGTTCACTTCATTTTATTGCCACGAACGTGTGTCGTTAACACGAAGAATTCTGTTTTCCATATATATATATATATATATATATATATATATATATATATATATATATATATATATATATATATATATATATATATATATATATATATATATATATATATATATATATATATATATATATATATATATATATATATATATATATATATATATATATATATATATATATATATATATATATATATATATATATATATATATATATATATATATATATATACAGGGTGTCCCATAAATCAACGTCAAGCCAAAAACTGGCAATAGGCCAGGTCGTGTCAGTTACTAGAAAAATATTTTAAAAAATCTTGGTCATGTACTTTTCAAATTCAAAAATAAATCTCAAAAAGTGACACCTTGTGATGATCTTTCAAGTCATGTGACTACAAATATTAACTTTTCGTCAGTTTGTTTTCTGTGACGTTACCATGAATAACCCTTCTGTAAATTACAGTTAAAATTTGAAACATAACTACCTCAGTTTTAAATAAAATGTTAGATTTTTGCCCAACATTGAATTCAAAATTATTACATCACCCAACTTTAACCGCGTGTAGTGTAAAAAAAATGTACTACACTATTTTGGCAAGTAACTTTAAAAGATGGCGCGTTTAGTCTGGATTCCAAAATGGTATGCCACTTACTAATTGCTACTTCTTAATTGAGATAAAACTTTTTTTTTTATGAAGCCGGATTTAATACAAGTTCGATTGAGACGAAGAGTGACGTTATTTGACTAGTGCGAGCGAGAAAGATGGTGACGCTACTTTTTTAAGTGTGAGCGAGATAGATAGTGGCGCTAATTTTATCTAAGAGCGAGACGAATTGACCCATCATTTCGTCTGACAGATGGAGACGCCACTCTGGCGAAACAGGGATGCGTTAGGTAAATTGTGCAATACTTCAGTATTTGTATTGACTTCGTACTTACAACTGTGGCTTTGTTTATTGGACTTGATTTGCACTGTGCTTTTAATTTATCTGCACTGTTTCTGACGACCCCGGACTTTTTTTAATCGTAATCCCGTGTTTTGTGTAGTCTGTTATCATGCTATCTCGATACACCGCACAGAAATACGCTAACATGCATCTCATTTATGGACAATGCTTATGCAACGCCAATGCTGCAGCAAGAATGTATCGTGACGGATGCCCAAATGCTGAGCGTCCCGCAAGCAGTTGAAGAAGACCCAAGTATCTCAGTACATGGAATTCAATAGAGCATAGGAGCCCCCAAAAGTACTGCATAGCCTATTTAAAAAAAACGAGTTTCACCCATACTATGTAGGTACGACGATTACAAAGTCTGCTACCTAGAGACAGTGCAATTTTGTCAAACGATGTTGCAGAAGCACCGAGAGGAGTGGCCTGCACGTTCACCCGATTTAAACCCCATAGATTTCTTTTACTGGGGTACGATGTAGGATATCGTGTACTCTGAACTAATTCAAAATTAAGACGAGCTGCGCCAATGAATTGCAGAAACCGCTGAATACATCAACTTGAGAAGATACGCCCGTCTTATTACGCGATTATTTTTAAAGAAATGTAGAGCTTGCATTGCAGATGAAGGTGAACAGTTCCAACATTTAATATAAACTTGGTAAATCTGATTTAATAAAAATTATAACTGAAGAAATCCAACAACTGAATTTTATTTCAAAGGCACCTAAAACTAACAAATAACTTTTTTTCCTCAGCTAAGAAGTATCAATTAGTAAGAGGCATACCATTCTGGAATCCAGACTTAACGCGCCATCTTTTAAAGTTACTTGCCAAAATAGTGTAGTACATTTTTTTTACACTACACGCGGTTAAAGTTGGGTGATGTAATAATTTTGAATTCAATGTTGGGCAAAAATCTAACATTTTATTTAAAACTGCGATAGTTATGTTTCAACTTTTAACTGTAATTTACAGAAGAGTTATTCATGGTAACGTCACAGAAAAAAAACTGACGAAAAGTTAATATTTGTTGTCACAGGACTTGAAAGATCATCACAAGGTGCCACTTTTTGAGATTTATTTTTGAATCCATAAAATTTGAAAAGTACATGACCAAGATTTTTTTAAATGTTTTTCTAATAACTGTCACGACTTATACTATTGCCAGTTTTCGGCTTGACGTTGATTCATGGGACACCCTGTATATTGAGGAATATATCAAACTCGAATGTGAAATCGTGTTCTTCATAAATTAAGGAGCTAGTTTGATTTAACAATTTAAACCTCCATAATTAATAACAATATTTTAGAATTTCGTTTTTAGAATGACGATTTCAATTTATTCTATTAAAAAAATACATGTTTGATTTTTAAAATTACTCTAATTGACTCTATAACACGACGTTAAACCTCATGGTATCTTCATCAGATAGAATTGAAGGCTAAAACCTTGTTACCTCAGTTTACATAAGTGATAGTACCTAAAAGGAAAATTTAGAATCTAATTAGTGGGGCCATGACTAAGTAATTATTCGAGGAAACTTGTACAAACTGTATCAGATATTGAATATCTTCAGCAGGGGATTAATGATTTAAATCTGTTAGTTCATTCAATAGGATATCAGAATTCTTATATCGGTAATTTCTATGCTTATTATTATTTATTTGTTTATTTAATATGAGGTTATGCTGCACCGCGACATCAAGGTCTATTGTATCCCCCATCAGAGCTGTTGTCTGTACTACGCCATCTACCTACAGCCAGTGGCGTAGATAGGGGGGATCAAGGGGATCAATCCCCCCATAAGTCTACGAAATTATAATAGAATTGAATGAAAGTCATCCTATCTACGTATTTAAGTATCCATAAAATTTATTAAGCACTAGCACCTCTTTTGCCATTATGCATTTGCAATTATATAAAAATTACCTAGATATGTTTTTGTGACTACTGTGCAATAGAGTATTCTATAATTTCCGCGCTTCGAGCAGGCCGACCAATCAGGAGCCACGAAAAGGACGCTCGCTATAATTATGGACACATGGAGCGCATGTAAAGAAAACACCTACTCATAATTTTCACATTATAATAAATCAGGAAATTGAATCGGTTTTCTAATTCCGGGTGAAGTAAGTAGTAGTTTTGTGCATATTTTATTCAATGTTTTATTAGTAAGTTTAATCGGTCACTATGAGGAAAAAACGTGTTCGAAAAAGTTCAAAAGGCTCTAATGGAAAATTTTTATTTCGAAAGGAAGAAAGTCAATCAAAATCTCCTCTGACTTCTTTTCTTTCTGAATTTTATAATATACATACTATTAAACAAAACTGCCTGGACTTTTGTTGAATAGTGTATTGTTATATCTAAAGCACGAGCAGTTTTGTGCGAGGGTGCGAGGAGGTATTGGTTGACTTCTCAATTCGTAAATGAAATTTTCAATTTCAGCCATTTGAGCCCTATTAAACACGTTTTTTGGTCCTAGTGACCAATCAAATTCCTGTTTACATTCGAGTAGTGTGACTTCTGCTCATAGAAGATTTTCAATCGATATTTAATATTTCGAATATTTTTTAATCTAGAGTAGGCATCAAAATATGAGCCTCTTGAAAATTAGGACTAGCTCTTGGCTTTGATTGTCAATTTAATTACTCTTTAACATTTTGAAGTTGTCGAGTCAGTAAAGATTTCGTGTGATGGTGTTTACTCCATTTCTGAACTTCTACATCATGGATCTTGGAGAAAGATTTACTAATCATGAGAATATATTAGCAGGATTTTCGGTGCTTTTCAAGCATGATTTACACGAAATTAACAAAACAGCTAATAAATTCTTTAAAACTGACGAATTTTGTTTAAAATTTATTACTACCACACCTGCAGGCTGTTCTCGGAAATTTTTTTGCGAATATCAATATGTTGGTCAGAATATTAGCTACGTTGCAGGTATCGACGTTTGAAGCGAATAAAAACTATTCAAAGGCGCACGATAAAAGAAGATGAGTTTGTAATGACCCTTCTGACTATATTAAATTGATTGCAAATTTAAAACTCATGTTTGTCTCATTGTTTGTTATTAAATGGTTTGGCTGCTCTGGCAATTCGTCGTGACATTGGAATCACAACTGATGAAGTCATAAATGAATTGTCAAAAACACGAAAAAACTAGATTTCTGCTCCAATTTTCCCAAGAATATTTTCTATTATGTATATATCCAATTTAATTTAGTTAAATTTTTTACTCACTTTAAATTCATTTTCTTCAATTTAACTATTTTGAATTTTTTGCAATTTAAATAATTTTTTTGCTTATTTTGTACTACATGAAAGACTATTTTTATCAACAAAAATTGAACTTATGAAGAAAAACTAATGGAATTTTACATCAAGTAATATCCCCCCCCTATCGCAAAAAGCTATCTACGCCTATGCCTACAGCTCGCCTTCTAGTTCCAGAGTATTAATGAACTCCAATAAATCTGGGAAGGCTTCAAGGAGATTATGTCCTCATTCCTACAAGTTTCTGGACTTTTCTTTGGCTTGCAATGGCGAGGCATTCTGTAACTAGATGAACAAGAGTTTTATCCTCCTTCCCACATAATTTACACTCGTCAGTTTGTGATAAACCTATTCTCATCAGATGCTTCCTGAGGCGACAGTGTCCTGTAAGCAAGCCAGTGAGGAGGTGTTATTTATTCTTACTGAGATCCAGATATCCTTTGGATCTTGCAGTTTCAAAGATCCGAAGGAGATTTCGGGAGTGACCCATTCCTGGAAGATTCCGCCAGAGTGTTTCTCTTTCGGTTTTCTCCTTCTCCCGAAACTCTGTAGGGCTTACCGAACGTTCAATTCCAATCTTTATGAAATATGAAAATCTGAATTGAATGAATGATTTCCATCTTATACATAAATAATTGGAATTATTAGAATATCTCTTATTTTTTTCAGAGCAGATCTAACCAATCTTCTTTCATTCTTTTTTCTAACTTTCCCTTCTGGTATACATTTTGTTGCAATCACCACATGACAACGTGATGATATAATTTATTGTTCTTTATATATAAAGAAGTATTCGTATGTCAAGGAGGGTCCACACTTGCTATGTAACACTGCTATATAGCAAAGTTATATAACATGTTACATAGTTTTTGGTCATATTGAGCAAATTTCGCTGCTATATAACTTGTTAGATGTTATCCGTACGAAGTCGGTGAAGATCAAAAGATGTTGTGCAACACTGCTATTGGAACATAAAGCAACACGTCCAGACTTGCTAAATTTGTACTTTATCTACTGATGGTGTTTTCAGAGACGCGCGCGAAGGGGAATCGTCTTGGGTATCGTATTTTGATTCTGTATAGTAGTATTTGGTTGTGAGCTGATATTGATCTATTTATTTACTTAATTGTCAATAATAATTATGAATGGAGTGGAGCAAAGAAAAGCTAATTGAATTATATAGAGACCATATAGAGTTATGGGATACCCGAAGTCCCTTATTTAAAGTTAAACAAAAAAAGCGTGATGAATGGATGAAAATTGCAAAAAGTATGAATTTGGAAAAAGAAGAAGTTTAGTTCCACTGTATCTAGATCTTGGTTGTAGGCTACGACGAACCAAAAATCGCCTTTTCGCGACTTTTTTTTACTTTCTTCAAAAATAATTACGCACGCCGCTGCTGCCAGCAGAGCGCCTCTCTCGTAAAAAGGATTTATGATTACTAAAATTATAATGTGGACACCACTTGCTATTCTCAACATGTAACAAGTAACATGTTAAATAGCAATGTTATATAACATGTCACTAAGTGTGGATCCTCCTTTATGCGATATTGATATTATAGCTAATCTTATGTCAAATTTTGAGTAGGGGTATTATAAATTAAAATATTCATTTTCTTGTCAGCATATTTAGATATAGATAAAACTTGTGTTATTGCTAAATTAAAATTCTTTTTTCAGTACTCTGATCAATTAGTTATGGATTATAAGCATTATTATAGGTAGCAATCTGCATCATAATATTGAATTATTATGTGAGATAGGAATATTGAGATGTCGATGGACTATACTATTATATGATGCAATTTTGTATAGGACAGTATGAACTAAAAGTATTGTGTATTTTAGTAACAAAACATTGTAATATATCATGTACATATTTATACGAATGAATGAGTGTTTCACTGAATGAATGAATTTGAATAATTTTTTTATATTATCCATGAATTTTTCGGCTAATAACGTGCTAAATGGGTTACTCAATATCAAATGGTCTCGAAGGATAACCTACCCATCACTCCATTGTTTATGTTGTTGTTGTAATCGTTTCTTTTATTTACTAAAATTTATTCAAACTGCGGGTACCAAAATTTTGATATTCAGATTCATCTTTGTGTTAAATGGTAGCTTCAAATTTCAATTATAGTAATTATTAGGATCAAACATTTGTTCTACTGATAATACTGTTATAGATTTCAACAAAGTAACGGTCTCATCAGTTTAAACATCAATTTATTCTTTGCACATTTATGACAGATGTTCTCAGTTAAATATTGCATAACTGTAAAAGTTTGTATGTATTCAATATCATAAGTATGTGAGAGTAAGAATACAACAAAAAATATTCTCGAATTAGATATTTCCAGAGAAATGGTTCTCGCAGTGTATATATTTATATATATATATCTATCTATATATATATATATATATATATATATATATATATATATATATATATATATATATATATATATATATATATATACATATCTGTAAGAAGATGAAAAATAACTAATTTAACAATATTATAAATGAAACAGTTTTTGATATTCACTATATTTTGTTTAACATAAAAATTGTTGCTCACAGTGGCTTCATCAGATAAGTACTAGGTATATACTAACTTAAAGGCTAAGCGCGCACTATCAATTTTGCTTATGCGGCATAAAATCGCGCCGCAGTATTGTAGCATTGAGTTTCCAATTTTATTGCGCGCACTTAGGCTAGGCGCGCACTACGAGATTTTTACCGCGCGGCGAAAAAAACTGCGACATTTTTACGTACGGCAAAAATAATAAAAAAAAAGCAGGCGCGCGCCTAATAATGCTATAAAAAAATCATTTTTTAAATAGATTTAGTAGAAGCAACTTGTATTTCTGGTTTGGTAATTAGAGCTCGTAAAAAGAAAAAAGATTTTGGGTACATCCTCTTGTCAATGAACGTTTAAACAAGGGACAATTCTGTAAAATATTTTTCTGCCATAATCGCTGTTTGATGTTACTATCGCTGTATTCTTTTGAAGCAATGTCATATAAAGCTGTTCTTTTCTCAACTTCCGTAATAAGGAGTTCAACATTAAAATCATCATCCTGATAATTACGATCAATACTCAATGTAGTCATAGTTGCTCCAATAATACAAAATAAATAATTATAACCTAAATATTGCTAGCGAATCGCCGTAGTGCGCGCAGTCAAAGATAAACTAATGTATCACAACAATAACCGATCAACCGCCGCGCCGCAAGGAGTTGTAACTTGTTACAGACTTTTCGACGCTGCGGCGACTTTGTAGCTAAGTGCGCGCAATAAAATTGAAAACTCAATGTTACAATACTGCATCGCGATTTTATGCCGCAAAGCATTTTCGCCGCGCAGGCGAAAATTGATAGTGCGCGCCTAGCCTTAGCTATAAAGTCGCCGCAGCGTTGAAAAGTCTGTAAAAAGTTACAACTTCTTTGCGGCGCGGCGGTCGATAGGTTTGTTGTGATACATTAGTTTATCCTTGACTGCGCGCACTACGGCGATTCGCTGGCAATTTTTAGGTTATAATTATTCAGTTTGTATTTTTGGAGCAACGATGACTACATTGAGTATTGATCGTAATTATCAGGATGATGATTTTAATGTTGAAATCCTTATTACTGAAGTTGAGAAAAGAACAGCTTTATATGACATTGCTTCAAAAGAATACAGCGATAGTAACATCAAACAGCGATTATGGTAGGAAAATATTTTACAGAATTGTCCCTTGTTTAAACGTTCATTGATAAGAGGATGTACCCAAAATCTTTTTTCTTTTTACGAGCTCTGATTACAAGAGCAGAAATACTAGCTGCTTCTACTAAATATATTTCAAAAATGATTTTTTTTATGCGTTATTAGGCCGTAGTGCGCGCGCTTGCTTTTTTTGAATTATTTTTGCCGTACGTAAAAATGTCGCAGGTTTTTTCGCCGCGCAGTAAAAAACTCGTAATTCGCGCCTAGCCTTCCAAACAGGTGTTTGGCGAAACCATTTTTATGTTCAACAAAAATAGTGAGAAACTGAGGTTTTACTTAATATTTAGATGAAAAATGTTTTAAATTGAATAGCCTGCGCGATTTCGAATAAATGTGAAACTGATGCTTTTCTTAGAACACCAAAACTATTTTGATATACCTATATGTATGTGTAGATACAGCATCTATAATATGTAAATAAAAATGCATGAATGTTCCAATGCCATGTTTCGGAATAGATTCTTCTACCACCATAGATAAAATATAGTTCATTTAGCTCTTACAAAGGCAAAACATAGTATATAACTTATTCGGATTATTACGAGATACAGAGTGAAGGAGGTATCAAAAAAACCCATCAAATATTTCGATTAGTTTGGAAACGATGAATATATCTATATTATGAGTTTGACCATCCACTTTTAAATAACTGTAGAATCATAGATATACAGAAATAGTTATTTAAACGTACAATTTTATTTTTATTTATTCATTCAAGAGTTAGTATTAAAATAAAAGGCTATATACAGAACGAGTGAAACTTATAATTTCAGTTCAATATACGTTATTGTTGGTCAGTATCAGCCAGCCAAATATCTGAAGTGCAATCTCCTCCGGGGTACCTGAAAAAAGGTTGCATATTTAACAGTTTAAATAAAATATGTTACAACTTAAAGATTAAAAAAATCAATTAGGAGTACCTAAATATAAATGGGAAACAATATACTTTTGTCACTGTTTATTACTTCAAAATAGTGATAAAGAACAATGTATATTGTTTCTCATTTATATTTATAAATGTATTATCACAAAGTATGTAACAGACAAATCCATCCAATATTCAATAAGGAGTAGTTGTCTCGTATTGATTGAATTTATTCAAGATTACAGTGCCATATGCAGATACTCATGATACGAAGCCTTTGATATGTGAAATGAATCTGTACAAGATCCAATATAATTTTCCACTTTGACCGACATTTCAAGTCGATGCTGAGGACTGCTGACTTTGTTAAAGGCGCATCCTCACTGAGTCGACATTGTCCATCAACTTTGTCTATCGACACGTGTCAACTAGTAGTCGCATCGGGCTGACTTTAGAATGAACGTAAAATGAAAATTTGTATCCGGATTCGTGTTGGGGAAGGCAATATTAAAGTTCTCTCGTCAGGTGTCTCCCAAATTTAGGGTCGGTTGGTTTTTTATTATCAACAGGTGCGAAATCAGTTTTTCCGAATTTCCGGAAAAACTATGCATCATAAGAAAAAGTGATGCAGAGACAAAAAATGTGCAATCAAAAGACCAATAAAATGAGCTCCGATAGATCAAAATCAGACAATTCGTTCAAAAGTTATTGCAAAAAAACGAAAAAAAAACGTGGTTATTTAGCTTTTTTTCAATTGTTTATAGGGTTGTTGTTATTTATTAAAATGCAATTAATACTTCCAAAAGTAATGAGTCTTAACGTATCGAAAAGTGTGCGGAAGATGAGCGCTGTGTGGTTAATAGTTTTTGCAAAATCCTATTTATTTATCCCGTTTCACTAATTATGCAACAATTTTAAATCTTTGTTGTGAGAAACTGATTCCTCTGCTGGCCCATGAGATGAGGCTTGTAATAAATGCAACTGATTTCTTCCATTGCTTTGGGATAAAAGAAATACTTTTTCTCTCTTGTCATTTTTTGAATTAACGAGCCTTTTCGAAGATATAATCAATTGTTTATAACTATTTACTTCGCGATTTAACGAAAATAAAGGGCTAACTTGGCTCCAAAAGAGCCTAGCAACTTTTTTTGTTTTTTTAATGCGTGCTTTTTAACTGCCATTCGATTCCAGCCCATTTCATTTTACTAACGTGAATAGTTTCCAAGTTATTCTAAATGTTTATAAAAAAAAACTGCTATATTTTGGTAGTTACTTGTTTATCCAATTTAAAAGGGTTTTCGGCAAAAAAATTAAATTCTGCGAAATTAGAAGTCTAAGTTAGCTACTTACCTTCAAAATGACCTGGCTATAAAACCTTTTTGTCCGGCCAGTTTCTCACAACAAAGATTTAAAGTTGTTGCATAATTAGTGAAACGGGATAAATAAATAGGATTTTGCAAAAACTATTAATCACACAGCGCTCATCTTTTACACACTTTTCTATACGTTAAGACTCATTACTTTTGAAAGTATTAATTGCATTTTAATAAATAACAACAACCCTATAAACAATTGGAAGAAGCTAAAAAACCACGATTTTTTTTTCGTTTTTTGCAATAACTTTTGAACGAATTTTCCGATTTTGATCTATCGGGGCTCATTTCATTGGTCTTTTGATTGCACATTTCTTGTCTGTGCACCACTTTTTCCTATGATGCATAGTTTTTCCGAAAATTAGGAAAAACTGATTTCGCACCTGTATTGTTGATAATAAAAAACCAACCGACACTAAATTTGGGAGACACTCGACGAGAGAACTTTAATATTGCCTTCCCCAACACGAATCTAGGGAAATTTGCCGGATACAAATTTTCTGTTTTCAAAAAGTCAGACCGATGCGACGATAGGTGAAAACACCGAAATACACTTTAACGTGTCTTAAAGGCGTGTAAATAAAATCGTTGTGGTCCATAATGATTAAGCGCACGTTTTCACTCAAACTACATTGTCTATTGACTCTAACTATTGACTTTCCTTTGATTTTATCTACAGTGCATGGTAAAACCAGTCGCCTGGTCGATCGACAAAGTCGATTGCTGCATCCTGAATCATTATTGACGAATATGATTTTATTTACTTTACATAGTGGAAAATATAGATATTAGTCATCCGGAACGAAAATAGACATCGACTTATAATAATTGTTGATTACTATTTCTATTTTCTATAACAACAAAAATATTCGATATTTATCAATTCAAATTATGAAACTTTGTTTATCTCTTGTATTATTTAGATGAAGTCATAAACTTTTGATGTCTTGAACCTAAACAAATTAGATTTGATAAATTTGAAATATAATAAAATATATACAACATGATGAATTCGTAATGTTATTGTTGCTTACTGAGGTAAATTTGTACACAGATATGATGAAAATGAGCACATTCTAATAACGTTAATTGCGGGCTACACACAAAGGTCGATGAATTAATGCATCGACGTGCATTCGAAAACGTGATTGCATACACACGTACGTACAAAACTACAGTTTTGTCTTGATACATCAACGTGCATCCAAGAATGTACAATCAATAACGTTAAATCGCATCCACACGTTGACAGTATAGTTGTTCGTTAGCATGCGGATCCAAAAATTCAAGCGATTCAGAAAACATCAACATCAGAAAACATTCATCCGGATTGTGCATTCAAAAGCGTGGGTATTTTTGCATCCACATTAGCCTTAA
>JARQZK010000005.1:187500-215000 GCA_030704885.1 Cynegetis impunctata
CTGTTGTTGGAGTGTTCTACGTATATTGCAATTTATTGCAGGTAAAATGATGGTAAGACATAGCTTTTATAACTGAATGAGCGATAACTTGAAATCATAACTGACTAAGCGGAAAGCTATACTCGTAGCTTAGTGTTCCTTGATGACTAAAATAATTTTCAGAATGACATTTTCAGTTCATTATTTCTTCAATCTGTAGTTTCAGTTAGTTTCAGACGTTTGAATGAGTTAGTTGCGGTTAAAATTGTTTGTTTAATCAATGAGGGGTATAGACAAGAAGACATTGCACAGAGATTGAATATCCATCAATCGACTGTTTCTCGCGTACTAAAACGTTACAATGAGACTGGAGGATACGATCAAGGACGTAAGAGAATTACAACGCCAAGAGATGAGCAATATTTAAGAATTCAATCTCTGCGAAATCGTATACTAAGAGCTCCGCATCTAAAAAATCAATTACTAAATGCAAGGCAAGTCAATGTTTCCACCAAAACATAATAAGGAGACTTAAGGAGGTCTATTTAAAGCCAAGACGTCCTGCTAGAGTTCCTCGGCTTCTTCCACGCCATAGAATCGGACGGTTACAATTTTACAGACAAAACAAGAATACAATTATGGAAGCCTGATGGACGTAGTCTACTATACAGAAGGTCAGAAGAACGTTTTGCAGAATGTAATCTTGTACATAATCTTAGCTTTGGTGGTGGTTCCATTATGCTATGGGCTGACATTAGTTGAGAGAGTCGCACGGAGCTCATTGAAGTGAATTTAAGAATGAATGCTGACTGGTACATACTTAACATCCTTGCAGAACATGTTATACCATATGCCGGCTTTATTTGATATAATAACTTTGTGTTAATACACGACAATGCCCGTGCCCATGCCGCAAGAACAGTAAACTAGTATATTGAGGATGTAGGGATTGCAAAGCTAGAGTGGCCACCATATAGTCCTGATGCAAATCCCATAGAATATATATGGGATAACCTTAAAAAAAAATATTCGAACACGAAATCCAGCTCCTAACTCAATTGCAAAATCAAGGATTGCTGCACAGGAAGAATGGAATTGAATACCACAAGAAACCATCGAAGATCTTTTGCGCAGTATGCCTAGGAGGATGCAGGCTATCGTTAGAGCTAGAAGAGGAAATACTAAGTACTAAATTGTTATCATTTTGTCTTAAACTAATGTATCGTGTCGATGCTGTTGCTCTTTCCTAATTGAACGTTATTATCAAAAACATACCATTTCACTAATTTATCTACGAATCTGTTCTAAAGCTTCAATATGTAATTAGTTCGATTATTAATAACGTAGAACACTCCAATGTAACAGATTTAGTGACCGAAATCACAAAGGTGTTAAAGGGAAAAAAAATGAAGACCTTAACTAAAATATGCAATAATTTTGTCCGTGAGTGTATATATTTGTTTTATTCTAACATGTGTTGAATTCTTATTTATTTGTCGTTTTTGAGAAAAAAATTTGAGAAATTCACGAATTTTGTGTATTTATTAGATAAAATACCCATGATGCAAACTCAATAGGTATAGGTATTTCTCCGTAATATCGAATATAAGAAATAAATAAATGACAAGTGTTTACAAACGGTAAATAGAAGGATGGTTACAGTGAATTAGTAAAAGAAAAGAAGCCATTCTAAAAACTGCTAGTCAGCTAGTTCCGTGATATTAAAAAGATTTGAAAACTCCTGGCTTATTATTTTTGTGAACTTTTGATTCATTATTTTTGGTATGATTTCCTAAGTTATTTCCGGTAGGGTAAGCAATGTTTATGTTGTGCTTTGATTAAATTTTTGAGTTTTTAACTTGAATTTCCGATGTAAGTGAGGCTGTTATATTTGACATTAACTCTGATAATCTTTTTATCTATCGTATTGTCTATTATTATAGCGTTTTAGTTTTTATTCACGGAAATTTGTTGAATTAAATTTTCCTCGATGTTAAAATTAATGTTGAGTATTTACTGAAGGATGTACCCTACTATTGAAATTATTACATATTAATTTGTTATTTGTATTTATTTGGAGTTTATCAATTTCCATCACATATTATCCTACTCAGTTCACATATTAAAAAAAATGTATTGATAAATATACCTAAGTATAGATGATGATGGTTTTATTATTATAAGGGATGAATAATATAGGAGCCATCGTAACAAATAATGAATTCGAAACAAACGCCCTATGGAGCAGAAGTATTGACCATTTGTCAAGAAGGCTGTTTGGTTCGGATCCTGGGTAAGGTACTAAGGTTTATGCATGTCTATGTGTTTCAGTGGTTTAAAAAAGTTAATTAGTTGGGTAAACATTTCACTAATGTGTAATGTTTACAAGTATATTGGCCCTTTGGAACTGGCGTTGAATTGGAGATTCCTAGTGATTAAAGAAAGAAATTTTAAATTCAACAAATTATGATTCACCTTCAATCCATTCGCCAATCCATCCAGTTATCCGTTTCGGTTTTATATGAATTATTTTCTCAGCAATGTACTTTCCTTCAGAATTTGGATAAAATCTGTGAAATAAAGTATTTTAAATTATATTTAGTCCTAAAAATGCCATAGTTCAATTTGTATCAATCATTTGTTATAAATTGATATCTTAGCACTACCAATAGTTCAACCGATTTGAATTATTTCAATTTTTCAACTACTCTTTGAAATAAAATTCAACTGTTCTCTATGGAAAAGTTTGAATCAAACAGTAATAAATAATATTATGTGAAATACTGTCTCCAAATTAAAAAAATAATATTTTGTTCAATTTATTCGAAATGGACTATTAAAACTAACAACCTTTTTATAGCATGATAAAATAGCCTAGTAATACTCATTTGAATTATTTTCAAAACTGATAGATAACAACTAATAAATGATTATTTCACTCAAATAAGAGTGAAGGATATCAGTAAGTAATGAATTTCGGTTGATACACTATGCCTTAAATTTTGAGAATAGCGTCAAAGAAATTAAGAAATAATTTCCTGAATTATAACCTGTAGATAAATCCATATCCCGCACAACCAACTAATCCTTCATTCCGCAGAGGATTATGCATGAAACGGATCTCCAGAGGAGTTTGCCCTTCCAGCCCTAGATCGATTGTTTGTATGAGCTCACGCTTACTCCATGAATAGAAATTTATTGATTCTCCATAAAGCTCTCTAAAGTTGCATGTTGGATCGTACCCCTTTTTCAATTGTTTTGGAGCTCCCCACTCAGATGATGCCATAATATCGAAGTGAGGTTGATACCAAAAATCATATCCAAATTTTGCTAATGGTCCCTTTGTCCACGTACCTAAAAGATATGGTACTATAGAATATTCACGGAATTTGGCAGCTATTGAGTAAGTAGTGGACATAATATATATGTATATTTAAATCTTTGAAGCTTCTAATTGATTGGTTAGGTTTTTGTTTGAAACATTTAAATGACATAATGCCAGTTTGCTGTTGAAATAATATGCACATTCTTTAGCTACATACCTACCTTTAATTTCAAACGTTTTTCCATCCAGTAATATGAAATCACCTTTAGCATTTCCATCTCGGTCACCCAGAGTAGAGATCATTATTTCTCCAGAAGCTAAGCAATGAACTGTGTGCCCAAAGCAACAATTGAATTTTCGCATCTCCTCGCCTTCTATCACCTCCAAGAAAATTAAAATTATAATGGACCAGGAGGGAAACCCCTAACATAAACATCTAAAGGCTTTATATAAATTTTTGTTCAAGAATCATACATTTTGTAGCTCAATTAAGTAAGTACGCACCATTAAGTTACTACAAAATAAGGACAATCACATAGGTACTAAACCTTCTCCTAGAAGAATTATTCCCAATAATTTTAAGTCTCATTTTCCTCAAAAAAACAGACTACTGCACTATGTGGAAAGTCTACAGTGTACATTTTGACATCCGAACAAATGAAATGAAATTTTAGTATCTGTGGCAAAAGAAATCAGAATTTGAGTAATTTCAACTTTATCGCTTAGATGGAAAATGTAGAATTCTGACGGGAAAATACATAACTTCCTGATATGAAATACCATTCAGAGTAGACATTTCATGTCAGGAAGTTATGTATTCTCCAGACGGAATTCTGCATTTTCGATCTAAGCGGTGAATTGTTGGTTTCCAATATCCTTGGTGGAGGGCGTTCTGGGTTGTTATCCAGACAGTGTTACCGACAGCAATTTGTATTGAGGAACAAAAAGAAATTTGTTAATTCACTCTGAGTCGAATAAGCTTCACTGTCTGATGAGCTGTGTGCAGATTTTGAGTCGGGGTGACTTGACGATTTCTATAATTCACCGTTGGATTGTGAATGTAGATTTTGCGTTGCGGAATACGTATAACCAGCTCTCTTGGAAAATTGTTTGATAATTTTTAAATTATTAGAGAATTTTCCTTGTTCACTTTATGTTATGTATGAAATTGACTTGGTTAACAAGTATGTTTATCTTGATTTGATTGTTATATATATATATATATATATATATATATATATATATATATATATATATATATATATATAATATATATATATATATATATATATATATATATATATATATATATATATATATATATATATATATATATAGAAAGCAGAATTCTTCGTGTTATCGAAACACGTTCGTGGCAATATAAACATACACCGTCCAAGGTATATAGAGGCATTTCTCTGTTTCGTGAGCTCGTATAACCCGCTCCGCTAGGGGGTTTGTTTGTTTTTTTTCAAATAAATGTCTTTGTACTTGTTTTTATATATATATATATATATATATATATATATATATATATATATATATATATATATATATATATATATATATATATATATATATAATATATATATATATATATATATATATATATATATATATATATATATATAATATATATATATATATATATATATATATATATATATATATGCAGGCATGAGAGTAATACACCCCCCCCTCGAGAGCATGTTGAATATACTCAAACTAATGAAGTGATTCCCACAAATTAAAATAAAAATCATATGCAGGTAAACGAATGTCATGTGATTAAAACCATAAATAAGTCATTTTGAACTAATAAACTGGTATGAGAGAAGAGCTTTAATTATTATCTAAGCTGAAGATGCTTATATAAAAGAGAGTTCTGTGTCAGAGTTCACTAAGTATTACAAAATGCTAAATCGTAGCAAAATATAGTTTAATGACTACAAATTAAAACTAACTTATTTCATTTACTTCAATTTTCCATGTGAACTTATTGTTATGATGAATAACGAAAGCTTTCAATATGTTGTTTTATGTGTATTGAGTGACTTTCCTACTTTTTTTGAATTCTATAACCAATCAGGTTGATGCGAAAACTTAAATTAAGGAAAACAATTTGGCAGCTGAAAGTATCACATTAGAATTTCGAGAAATACATCTAAAACAAAGTTATATTAACAACTTCAAACAGTAATGCCTGACTTGAATCTTAATATTTGCTTTCACAGTAAGAGACATGATACTCCAGATTATCAAGAGGATGGTAAAAGCTTTAAAATATAATATTCAAGTACCTCTATTCTATTTTGAAGGAAATTAACAGAAATTAATTTTCTTAAACTGTTCACTACTTATAGTGTAGATATATGAACAATGCTCAAACCTTGTGAAATCTGGGCTCCCTTTCATTTTTTCCAATATCGACAATGTATATTCGATCTGATCCAAGGGCAGGCATTATTATTTTATCTCTTTTAGAACAACATTCTTTTCCATGACAGCTAGAACAGATGTTCCAGCCAAAATGGTGCAATTCATCATTGGGTCTCCCGGTTCTGAGCCTATGAATTATCTGAAAAAAAATAAATCTGTCAACATAAGAAGTAGAAGGAAATACAATGGATAAGCTTCATAAGTTTTCAGTTTACAATTTTTAATATATTAATAATAATTAGAATTGGATATTTTTTATTTATATTTATTTTGTATGGTCATACAGAATGGATAACTAACTACTACAGAAACATGTATTGCTTCAAGTTTCTTAAAGAGTCAAAAAATGTTAACATGTCGGAAGAAATATATTTTGTCCGAAATGTGTACACACACACACACACACACACACACACATATATATATATATATATATATATATATATATATATATATATATATATATATATATATATAATATAATATATATATATATATACCTATATATATATATATATATATATATATATATATATATATATATATATATATATATATATATAGGTAGTATATATATATATATATATTATATATATATATATATATATATATATATATATATATATATATATATATATATATATATATATATATATATATATATAGGTCATCACAATGGTATTTCCGGTTATACTGAAGTCACTATGAACTTTTCTTGCATGATTTCTACATGTTTCACCTAGGCTCTGTTCACTTGGTTGCTATGGTTACGCAAATATAATAAATTTTATGAAAAACTGGCAGCTTCTAAGGGTTAACTAGAAAATCATAACTTTTGAATGGCTTACGATAAAATATAAAAAGACCAATAAATTGACAAGAGCCAACAAATTGCTCTTTGCAGTGCATGGTCCAAAGTTGTTGTTACTTTATTTAAAACGCTACAATAAATTTGTCAACTTGACTAAATTCAAATATCGATATCGCATTTTTTTTAAATGAAAACTCCCTATTTTCATCCGTTTGACTCTGAATCGGTAAATTTTCATAATTTTATGAGAAATAGCACAATTTGTAGAGTTCACTCCTATAATATTAATATGTATGTATTCAGACTTATGAACAATATATTAATATAAGAAATGCACAAACAAAAAAACAATGGAAATTCACAACGTATATTATAATGAATGTTCAATATATTCTCTTTTTTTTTCTAAACACATTAACAACCGACTTTTGACTGCAGTACCGGTAGCCTGTCTGATCTTTTCTGACTAGTAATAGTAGTATTAGTAAACTATTCATTGCACGAGTAATTCGCGCTGTCAAATCCTGTTTAGTTACAGGTACGCCAACGTAAACCAATTTTTTGACACGTCCCGATAAATAAAACTCCATGGGTCTGGAGGTCACAACCATGGACCCAGATTACCTCACTAACGACCCTCAAATATTTCCCGGAATTTTCGATGTACCATTCCTGTATTATAATCTGATATACAAACATTAATCATAGATATTGTTTAAAATCGCAAGATTTCGTCTTGAATTTTCGTCATACATGTATCACCGCAATTGATCATCTACCATCGAACAGAAAACATTCGTTGAAAATTGAAACTGATTCTCTACTTTCCATATTGAGTGTCTAATAATGTTTATTCTTTCTATTGAAACCCAACACTGTGAGAATTTAGCTAGATCTGACAATATAATGTGTGTCGGCGTATCTCTATCATCTTTGATTTTTATCAAGTTCTTGGAAAAATAAAAGCAGTCGTAAAAAATCTGCTGGTCTTCCCTTCTGCAGTTTCATTAAAGAATATGGATGGTGTTTCTGCAAAGTATTTTTTGAGTAGACGAATAGCTTAGTCCTGAATCATTTGCAGCTGAATGATGAAATGGATGAAAGTAGGTTAGCATCAATGAATCCTAAGACATTCATTTGATTATCTTCATCTCCAGTCACTGATCTTGTTTAATATCTTGGAGGCGCAATATTACTAAAGCCAATAAACCCCTTTTGAAACTTGAATTATTGAATTATTCATTCTAATAACGAATAACGATTCATGATTAAAACAAATAACGCTGCCGAGCTAGCAGTTGACGTGCTTTGGCATTTAAACACGCTACCATGACAGATTTTACACTTTTTTTTTGTGGGTACCTTGAAATAAAAAAGTATATCTCCGAAACAAATCTTACTTTGTGTTATCACGTATAACTACCATAATTAACAACAACATACGAGAGAAAATTAGATTCAAATTTTGACATTACCTTAAGTATGTAGGTATGTAAGTGGGACCTCAACAAATTGTGCTATTTCTTATAAAATTATGAAAATTTATCGATTCTAAGTCAAAAATAAAGCTCAGTAAAAAAACTCGAATTTGAAACTATAGTAACTGGCCACCTACTGGTAATAAACCCATAAATTTACGTAAAGTATTTTTCACGCAAAAAAGATTGTGTTATTCTAGAAAATTTGGACCATCAAAAGAGCAATTTGTTGACTACTGTTAATTGGTCATTTAATATTCTTGTCGTAAGCCGTTCAAAATTAATAATTTTTCTAGTTAACCCTTACAAACCTCCAGTTTTCCATGAAATTCATTATATCTGCATAACCATAGCAACCAGGTAAACAGAACCTAGGTGAAATATGTAGACAATCATACAGGAAATCTAAAGGCCTTGAGGAAAATATATAGTTCTATTTGAAATAAGAAAGTTGAAAGTGACTGCCGGTTTAACCGGAAATACTATTGTGATGACTTTATTTTAGAAATATAGTTGACTACAGACTATGGCCGGGTGCCAAATTTCAATTTTCGCGGTATACAAATGCGTCTAATAGGCCAGTTAAAAAATCACCCTGTATATTACTTGAAACGATCAGTGCAATATGGAGAAATATTACACATGAAATTTTTGTTTTTGTATCAGCTGCGTTAGAAAATGCTTTTACAAATAATTCTCACCTGACAATATGTTGGAGAATTCGGATCAATATCAACTGTTGCTAACAAATCAGTTTTCTCTTCAGTTTGGTTCGGTTGAATGCATATCACATACAGTATTTTCTCGATAGGGCCATTTTTCATAGCATCAAGCGGAGAAGCATACCCTGGACCTAAAAAAAGAAAATGAACATCAATCCAAATGCACAGAAAATAATCAAACCTATATTATGCATGACCTAAATCATGCATATACCAAAAATCAGAAAGAATTGAACAATTTACCATTATTAAAAAATCTACTGAATTTTCAGTCGTATTTTCCTTGGAGATAATAGACTATTGCACTGTATCGAAAGTCAGCAGTGGGGTACGTGAGTGGTTTTTAAATTCGTATTTTATCTCCCGATTGTTGAGTCTAATTTATACAAATGAATTTTTTTCCGGTAAATTAGCATATCAGACCAAATGAAGAAATTTTTCTATCTGTTTTTTTTTGGGGCTGAAAATTGCGCAAATTCAGTTCAAATTTTGGCATCTTCAAATTTTCAGCAAGGTCTAAGGGCGAAACTTTTTCGGAAGAGGTGGCAGAAATATTGAAAATTGATTACGAACAATTTTTCGAAAATTCAACTTTCTATGGCTTTTTGGAGGATATATAGAGCTGAAAAACCTTGCTTTAGAAGTATTTTTGAGCCCCCAAAGGTTGAAAATTTGTTTGTGACTTAGGTTTATGCACTTACCTTTTGGCTATAATAAATTTTGTGATATATCGTTTTGGAGGTCTCTCCATTCTCTATTCAAAAATTTCATCGCTTTCAAGTTTTTTGCAACAATTAAGATAGAATAAAATAAAATCAAGTGGTTACCGAAATTCGCTTCAATACAATCAAATACTAAAATGTAATGCAAAACGTAATAAAATATGAAACACTAAGAAGAGCTATGATTGTTGATGAAGTAGACGTTCAAAATGTTCACCGCGAACGTCTTGGCAACATCCTTATCTTAAATAAAACTGCCTTCTAACATTATTTATTTATTTATTGTACAAAGGAATACAAACAGGCAACGCCCAGAAATAGTATTTACCCAAGTAAAATAACATATTGTGCAAATGACACATAAAAAACAAGAACATATCAGGCGTGATTGACCTCATAGCAAGCGTTATTCGTTCTTTTGAGTCATTTAAATCAAAAGGTTTAGTTTTGTACACGAGGGTCTTCACATATCCCCATGAAAATAAATCTAATAATGTAAGATCAGGTGATCGCGCTGGCCACTCCATCGATCCTCACCTCCATATGGAAATACTGTGTCGAGGTAGGTACTGCCGGACATTAAATTGGTAATATGGTAGTACTCCATCCTGCTGACACCATATTGTATTCACTGGAACTTGAGGGTTTTCTGGATCAGGATATAACTTTGCTTAAGTTGGAGGGACATCATTTTGAAGTAATGCCAAATAATGATCGCCATTCAAATTGCACTCAATAAAAAAGGGACCAACAATCCCTGCCCAAACATAAACCTTTTGAGGTATTCTCTCATCCAGTAAGGATTTTCCGTTGACCAGTAGCGGCATTTTTGCCGATTAGCAAGACCGATAAGTGAGAAAGTACACTCATCATAAAACATAACGTTTTTTAAGTGGATAGTATTGTTATCCAACATGTCCATCATTCGCTCACAAAAATAAGTTCTCCTATCAAAATCGTCTTCCATGAGCTCCTGAGTAGGTATCAATCTATAGGGATGCATTTTAATTTTTTTTAATGTTTACTAGCGATGTATGGCTAACATTGAATGTAGTGCATGCCTTTCTACTCGATGTATGTGGGTTTTCCTCAAACTCAAGCATCACATCTAATTTGATATCACTCAGTGCTTTGGCAGCTAGTTTTTGTATCTGCCTTACATGACCAAACTCGCGAAACTGCTTCTGTTTTTACAAATTGTTCCTTGGGATATAGGCAGTAAATCAGGAAATTTCCTGTTACTTACTTCCAGTGGTGTTCGGGTTTTATCTCCGTCAAAAATCATTTGTAAAACTGTTATTTTATGGATTTCCGTTAATCTAATGGAATCTTATTTTTCAGAATTGATGTCCACGAATTTCAAACTTAAATTATAGTACTGACAACTTAAATTACAACTGATGTAAAACAATTTGCTAAGGCGTTTTAAACAAACGAAAGTTGCCACGGAAACTGTTTCAGTATTTTTAATAGATACCTACCTTCTAAAATGCACATTGCTATCTATCTATCTCTATGGCTTACAACCCAGGGTGGGTTTTTACCGACTTCACAATATTCCTCCACTGTTGTCTGTCCTCCATGGCATCGAGTGGATTTTGGATGCCCAATGCCCTTAGGTCTTTGGCAATGTTGTCTCTCCATCGGAGTCGTGGGCGGCCTAGGGGTCTCTTACCTTCTGGTGCCTCTTCCCATACAAGCCTGACAGTGCGATTGTCCGGTAGTCTTCTCACATGTCCCGCCCACTGTAATCGTCTGGATTTTATTTCTCGAACAAGGTTAGGCTCTCCATATAGGTCTTCCAGTTCTCTGTTTGTACGGATTCTGTATCTTCCCGTTGTTTCATCTACGGTGGGGCCATATATTTTCCTGAGTACTCTCCGCTCAAATACTCGGAGGCGTTCTTCATTTGCTACGTTCAGCGACCACGTTTCACTTCCGTACATTACAACTGGTCTAAATATTTTCTTGTATATGTTTATTTTTGTACGTCTTGATGTTGCTTGGACTTTAGTAGATCATGAGTCGCATAGAGGCATCTGTTTTCGGCCTGAATCCTACAGTTGACTTCTACTGTCACGTCAGTGTCTTCTGATAGCGTTGTTCCAAGATATTTGAATTTTCTGACCCGTTCGAAGTTGTAATCACCCATTGTAATGTTTTGACCTATTCTGTCTCTGGCCCGGTTATTTCTGGTGGAGTACATATATTTTGTTTTTTCTTCGTTTATCCTGAGCCCCATATTTCTAGCCTGCTCTTCGAAATTGCTGAAAGTATTTTTCACATTTAGTCTGCTATTTCCAATGATATCTACATCATCTGCAAATGCCAGGAGTAGGTTAGGGCCGTTATTTTGAAAGACCGTTGCTGGAGGGTAGATTTCCGCCTTTCTGGTGGCTTGTTCCAGTGCAATATTAAAAAGCAGCGGTGATATGGCATCCCCCTGTTTAAGGCCGTTGTTTATATCAAACACCTCTGAGAAGTTTTGTCCAACTCTAACCTTGCTTTTTGAGCCATCGATACATAGTTGGGTCATTCTTATGAGTTTTTTCGGGAAGCCCAGTTCTTCCATCGCTTGCCACACTTTGACTCTCTGGACGGTGTCATAAGCTTGCCTGAAGTCTATAAATAGTTGGTGGAGATCTCGATTAAACTCCCAGCATTTCTCCATTAATTGCCGGATGGTAAATATCTGGTCCGTGGTGGAGCGACCTCCCCTGAAACCACATTGATATTCTCCCACAATTTCCTCCGCGTATGGCTTGAGTCTTCCTAGGAGTACATTGGACAGTATTTTGTACGGTGCATTTAGTAGTGCGATACCTCTGTAGTTGCTACATTTCATTTTGTCCCCTTTTTTGTGTATGGGCACAATGACTCCTTCCTTCCATTTACTTGGTATTTCTTCTGTGCTCCATATGGCTTGTATCAGTTGGTGAAGTTCTTGGTATAGGGTCTCCCCCCCACACCTCAAGCATTCTGCGGGGATATTGTCGCTTCCTGGTGCTTTATTATTTTTGAGTTCAAAAGTGGCTTTCCGGACTTCTTCGTAGGTGGGCAAGACATTGCTATGGTTTTTGCATATTTTTTTATTATCAAGACCTAAACGGGAAATAAGTATTGAGTATATTGTAATAATTTTTGAGTATATTTTAGCGAATTTCGGTAACCTCATATATCACAAGCCTATATTTCCCATTTAAAAAATTGGGGGTTGTACCTATCATTCGAAGGGGGCAGAAGGCAGGGGTCGCATTTTCACGTTGAAGAATGTCAATTTATAATTTAAATTTGATTACACACTATATATATATATATATATATATATACATACATATATATATATATATATATATATATATATATATATATATATATATATATATATATATATATATATATATATATATATATATATATATATATATATATATATATATATATATATAAATATATATATATATATATATATATATATATATATATATATATATATATATATATATATATATATATATATATACAGGATGGCCCACCCCATTCGACTCGGTGTTTCTATGAGAAATGAAAAGAGTGGGTAAAAAAATTTAGCACAGTCATATGTAGGTCCACGAGGAGCATATTCCAAAATTATTTTAAAATAAACAGGGTAACGCAAAAAAAGGTATATATCAAAGTTATATTTTTTCTTATGGAACACCCGATATTTTTTTATATTTTTAGATACTATAGACCAAATAAAGGTAAGCTACTGTTATATTCCCTATACCTAAAACTGACCGTTTCTGAGTAATTTTGATAAATTAAAAAATACAGACCATAATTAAACAATTGTTTAAACCCTGTAACATGTAACGAGCTGCTCGTTACTGAATTCACTGCTTATCTGAAAGGTTAAACTTCCACATAAAAGTTTTATTTCAATATTGTACAGAGTGGAGAAAAAAATTGCATCAAAGTTTGGGCACATTTTTTATGGAATAACTTCTTGAAGTTAAATGGAACATCCTATATACGATGATATATTTTCACGCAGAATTAGATTCCCTTTAAAACTATATCAGGGTTGCCTATACCTATCTCTCATGATTTTTATGCAAATGACGTTTTTATATTCTACTTATGAGTAATATCTTTATCTTAAAAATGGAACTTTAAGAAGTTATTCCATAAAAAATGTGCCCTAACTTTGATGCAATTTTTTCACCACTCTGTACAATATTGAACTTTTATGTGGAAGTTAACTTTAACCTTTCAGATAATCAGTGAATTCAGTTGAGAGCAGCTCGTTACATGTTACAGGGTGTAAACAATCGTTTAATTATGGTCTGTATTTTTTAATTTATCAAAATAACTCAGAAACGGTCAGTTTTAAGTATAGGGAATATAACAGTACCTTTCCTTTATTTGGTCTATAGTATCTAAAAATATGAAAAAATATATGGTGTTCCATAAGAAAAAATATAACTTTGATATGTACCCTTATATATATATATATATATATATATATATATATATATATATATATATATATATATATATATATATATAATATATATATATATATATATATATATATATATATATATATATATATATATATATATATATATATATATATATATATATATATATATATATATATATATATATATACGGATACGAAGGAAAACGTCTTAGTTAATACTCAACAATCGTTTTATTTCACAAATTGATGACCGTTTTCAAAATGCCTTGCACTTCATAGTCAGATCAATAAAGGCCTTACGGGGATAAAATATAAAAATACAACATCAATCAATAAAAAGACCAACAACAATACCTACTCAGACAATTTGACCAACCAAATATAGTTAATCCTACGTTATATTTACTCCAACATTATAAGCTTACTTACATAATTAAACAAGATTTATCACAATTCTCAAAATTAATTAAAAATTATACATGCTGGTAGAGTAATCCTGTTGAACATTTCATAATGAAATAATTTACTACAATTATTGTAACCAATGGTGATGCAAAATAAATGAACGAAATACGACGAGATAAGATACAAACAACATTCAACAGGTCGAGACGACCAGCCAAAGTATATACATTCAGTACATCGATTCAATTGTACGAACTTCATCAATAGTGCATATTGATTATTCACAATAAATTAGTGTGTAGCAACTGAATAAAAGTATTCGAGGCAAAATCTCCGTTTATTTAGACTAGGAGGTTCAAACAGTGAAATCAACGTACATAAAACAGAATATATCAGAATCCATCTGGAGTTTCAAACATATATATATATATATATATATATATATATATATATATATATATATATATATATATATATATATATATATATATATATATATATATATATATATATATATATATATATATATATATATATATATATATATATATGTGTGTGTAAATATCAGGCATAAAAAGTTTTCGAAAACAGTTTCTGATACTTAATCAAGAATGCGTTTTATTTATGAATGTAAATTCTAAAGAACTAAATTGATATTTAGATGTCTCGGAACTCGGAACCCGTTTTTTGTTGTTGTATTTATCAGTTTGTCTATGTTCTTTGAATGGAAAACACACAGAAGTACGAAGTATTGTTATCATAATAGTTCAGAGAAAATTAATTATTAATCCATCAATACAAAGCACCGACGTAGAATAATAATTGATACAGTTAGAGGTCAACTTTTGTTTATAAAGGATGAATGCTCACCTGGCATATTTATAATGGCTGGTAAGTTTAATGTGCAGATCTGAGTTGTTGCAACTACGTTGTATCGTTATAATGGAGTTATATTCTCACATTCGAGCTGCTAAGGCACGAATGAGAGGATATTCCCAGCCGATGCGTTTTATATTTGACTGTCATTCAAAGCTGATAGTCGGAAGTTAATAACCGCTTGCCTAGCAGCAACTCCTTATCAAGTTTACAAATACTTTATTCTAGATTCATATTCAAGTTCAATTCAATGATCTTTACCTAGAAGGGTGTACCTATAATGTTTTAATAGTGGCATTTTTGCTTGAGAAATAAACAGGTCCAATGAAATAAAAATTTTAGGACTGCAAATTTTGTTCGGACAATATGGTTGAATTAAAAAGCAAAACACTTTTTAAAGTGCATGCTATGATATATAGAAAGCTGTAAAAATCACAATTTGTTTTTCTGAAAACATCTTTTTTGACTTAATGAGAAAAAGAACCGCTAGAGCCATCTATAGTTCACTAGTTCATACACAAAAGTCATGAATGATGTTTAATAACAGGTTTCGCAAAATAAGGAAACAGTATAATTTTGCCATGGAATATCTCGTAAACTGGCAACTAGATGCCACAAAATATGAAAAATAAAACATTGATTATATACATAAAGAATATATATTTGAAAATCGAGATTACCAGATTATTCAAGAAGTCTTCGGAATAATATAACAACAGTTTCATATTTATATATTCGAATACATTCTGGAGAGAATAAATGATGCAATATATTTGATACATAGAATTTTTTCAATTCTTTGTGAATTCTCGTATGCCATCTTGTGTATAGAAATTTAGTTTTTGGAAGCACTATAGTTTTGCAGACAAAAACATTTACCTTGCTACTTCAAATATTGTTTGAAAAACTTCTTTGGGGCGATAAGGAAACAATGTAATTTTTTAAGCAAAAAACGACCAAACACGTGTAGTTTATTTTCAATAGGAAATATTCCGCGAATATTTTCTAACTCTCAAATTCAAACTTCACGCGTGGGTGACATCCACCCACAGAATCTCAAATAGAATGAGGTATCACCTCATTCGAAAGGTTATAAAGCGTCTTGTCAACTATGTCTAATTTTTGGAATTGTAAATACCCTAGAGCCTAGAGAACAACTAATTTAATAAATATAATAATAATAATAATAAGTTTATTTCCTCTGATTATATAAAAGTAATATGGGAAAGTGTCAACAGAAAAATTGCACATACTAATGTGACACTATACAGGTATTTACAATGAAATAGTATACATATCATTACAAATACTAACAAAAGAACATCACAAAATCACATTAATACTTCTGTAAAATATTCGTCAACGGAATAAAATACTCTATCTAAAAGTAGTGATCTAACAGCTGATTTGAAAGGCCTAAGATTATCGATTTTTCTAATTCTGTCGGGTAGGTGGTTAAATATTTTTATACCCAATACATTGCAGCTCCTTCGTACTTGAGTTAAACGTGTAAAAGGAACATGAAGCAACTGCGAGGTAGACCTCCTTGTACTATATTGATTCACATCACTACAGCTAACCAAAGAAGATAAATTTCTTTTAATATAGATCACACAAGCATAAATAAACATACAGGGTACAGTTAAAAAATTACTCTTATAAAAATTACGACATGACGTTAATCTAGTGAGACCAAAAATTGAACGAACAATTCTCTTTTGAATTTTAAAACATACTCCGCATTGGTACTACTTCCCCAACAAAGTATACCATATTCCAGCGCCGAGTTGACTGAAGCATAATAATACAGCTTTAGGATATTCAGGTCACAATAGTTCTTTAGTTGCCTTATTGCAAAATTTAGCGAAGAGAGTTTACCGCTCAATACCGCTACATGATTTTTCCAGTTTAAATGATCATCCAAAAACTTCACTTCATCAGACAGACCCAGAGACTCAGCACCTGGCAATCTAACCAGTGGACTGAGGCTCCTATTTGTGCCATTTGGAGTGAACATTAACAGACTTGTTTTACTCTCATTGAGAATAAGACCATTTATCGAGCAATATTCATTCATTTTGCTGATGCAATTATTTGACAGCAAAGATAGGTCATTTATACTTGCAGCAGATATAAGCACAGAACTATCGTCCGCGTAGAGCGTAACCACCCCACTATCTTCTAAAAACTCCACTAAATCGTTTATCAACAATATAAACAGAATCGGACCCAGTGTACTACCTTGAGGCACTCCAGAGTGCAACCACTCCCTGTCAGACAAAAATTGCGAACCCCTCTCCGAAATTCTCACTGTCTGCGACCTTCCAGTCAGATGAGACCTTATCCAATTTAGGGGTACTCCACGAATACCCATCCTCACCAACTTGAACAGCAGAGTATCCACGTCTATCATGTCAAAAGCGCGGCTGAGATCGAAGAAGATACTCTTGCAGTACCTCCTTTCCTCAAAGTTTAAGAGAACTCTGTTGTATACCGACAAAATTGCATCCTGAGTAGTTTTGTTCTTCCTAAAACCGTACTGGCTTTCAGATAATAAAAGAAAACGATCAACAAATGAAGTGAGACGAATGAGGAATAATTTTTCTAGCACCTTTGAAAAGACCGATAGAAGAGCGACCGGTCTATAATTCTTTAATTGAGTATGGTCTTTTTTCTTATATATCGGGGAAATCGCCGCCACCTTGAGCTCAGATGGGAAGTGACCCTGCTGAAATGATTCATTAACCAGGTGCGTCAGAGGCAAGGCAATGTCCTCCGCCACATGTCTAACAATTCTGCAGGGAATTCCGTCTATGCCATATGATTCTTTTTTCGACACCGATAATAAAACATCCAAAACCTCAGACGGTGTGACCGGATATTCAGAGTGAGTATCACTAGCTTACATGCAAGAATGCAGATTATTTTCAAATCTTTGTCGGACGTTTCGTATAATTTCAGCAACACTTTCTTTATATAAAACTACTACTTTATCTGACTGAGTGGAGTAAACTATTCTCTTCAGTTACACCCTAAACAATATTCAAGAGTGACAAATCGGGCGACCCAACTGTCTATTCATTAAGGGTCCCCTTCTTCCAATTCAGCGTACGGCAAATATCTCATCAAGATACTGCCGCACACGTACTGCATACAGTGGAAAACTTCCACCTCTTTGAAAAACTAGGTGTTTTTCTTCATAGTGGTTTCTTCTCAATTTATCCATGTTATGCTGGTCTTTATGGAGCTTTCCTAATCGATCTAGATATAGGTGTATATCATTGAAACTTCCATACAGAAAATACGGACCAACAAGGGAGTCGGAAAAGATCCCCATTCCTTTATTTCCAAAACTTCATTTTTATTCTAGGCTCAGTTTGGCTCGAAATTTCCTACCAAATTGAAAAAAATTATGCAGTGTTGAACTGGGGTTTAAGAACCTCTCAAATGAAGTACCACTGTACCCCCATTCCATTGAAGATTTTGAGGGTGGTTGTCACTCTCGGTTGAGACTTGGAGGTTGGATAACAATGCAGATTTATTTTTCCTAGACAACGAAATTGACGCGTGAAATGAAGAAATTTTTTTAAATAGCCTTGATTCGTTTTCGCTGGGACACTTTTATAAATATATATATATATATATATATATATATATATATATATATATATATATATATATATATATATATATATATTTTTAAATATATATATATATATATATATATATATTTAAAAATATATATATATATATATATATATATATATATTTATAAATATATATATATATATATATATATATATATATATATATATATATATATATATATATATATATATATATATATATATATATATATATATATATATATATATATATATATATATATATATATATATATATATATATATATATATATATATATATATATATATATATATATATATATACCTATATATATATATATATATATATATATATATATATATATATATCTATATATATTTATTTATATATATATATATATATATATATGAATATATATATATATAATATATATATGTATATATATATATATATATATATATATTTATAAATAACATATTATCTATATATATATATATATATATATATATATATATATATATATATATATATATATATATATATATATATATATATATATATATATATATATATATATATATATATATATATATATATATATATATATATATATATATATATATATATATATATATATATATATATATATATATATATATATATATATATATATATATATATATATATTTATATATATATATTTATATTTATTCGAATTGTTGTTGCCTGTGAACTATTTCTAACCTCTTGATAACTATTAGCAACAACAGGCTTGTTGAATCTTAAAAAACTCGATTTTATTAAAAAGTTGACGTTTCGCCCCGACATTCGTGGCTTTATCAAAACTTTGATAATAGTTATCAAGAGGTTATATATTTATATATATATATAATATATATATATATATATATATATAGATATATATATATATATATATATATATATATATATATATATATATATATATATATATATATATATATATATATATATATATATATATATATATATATATATATTATATAGATATATACCTATATATAGTTATATATATATATATATATATATATATATATATATATATATATATATATATATATATATATAAATAAATAAATAAATATATATATATATATATATATATATATATATATATATATATATATATATATATATAATGAGTGAACCTCTGGAAAGTATTCTTTCAAAATAACAAGAAAATTATCTTCAGAAAAATGCCGAGACACTTCCACTCTCATCTTGAGGGGGACACATTTTCACAGAAATAACATTCCCGAAAATTCACCCCTGTGGAAGTGCTAGCAACCCTCTAAAACCTGCGGCGTAACTCTCCATTTAATAAGTAAAAGCATGTCTTCTTCAACTGTTCACGACAAATGTCTCATATAAAGAAAATCGAGTTGTTGTTACAGAAATTAGAGGAATGTATACCTACTTTGATATAAAATTTGCAAATTTTTAAATTGAAAAATGCAGAAAGCAAGTTCAGTTCAATTATCCGTAAATATATAAATTTTTCATTTCAAATTTATTTGAAAGGCTGGCACACTCAATTGTCCCACATACTGATAGTAAAAACGACCATTCAGTGCTGTAACTGTTCGAATTGGTTCCCGTTTTTCTGCACGCAATAATAAAGACTGCACTCATTTTCTCGTATTTGTAACAGTTCTTCAATTGTTTCGGGTGCTGTTGCGAAACACACATTTTTCGGATGACCCCACAGAAAAAAATCTAACTGTTTGAGATCAGGCTAGAATATTTTACTAACTGAGCTTTCACATAATTATATCAAAATCTATAGCCAGATGCACATAGAAATCGTCTTAACGAATTGTCTTCAATGATATTAAAATATCTCTTATTGGACTAGCAACCCTCTCAGATAATAGCTTCGTGAGAAAGAAAAAAAATGTTCTTCTGGCAACCCCATATAAAATATAACATTTTCAGTTATTTTAGACATTCATAAACGATTTGTTATCACTTATTTCCTGTACCTTTCGCACTGTTCCTTCTTGTGTTTGTTCGTTCTTTGGGGGATCAACCCCTTAACCAATTCAAACCAAAACCAATCCCATCCAAGATATCATACGAAACTACCTATTTACAAACTTTCATATCTATTGCTACAAAATTGCGCCATTTATCCTGTAAACAAAATTTATTTCCCCCTTAGGGGGGTCAACCCCTAACCAATTCGAACCAAAAAGGATCCCATCCAAGATATCATGCGAAAATACCTATTCAGAAATTTTCAACCTTATTGTTTCAAAATTGCGTTAAAATACATAAGCTTATACATACATACATATGAACCTATATATATATATATATATATATATATATATATATATATATATATATATATATGTATATATATATATATATATATATATATATATATATATATATATATATATATATATATATATATATATATATTTTTTTATATATATATATATATATATATATATATATATATATATATATATATATATATATATATATATATATATATTATAGAGATATATGAAATTGAGTTTTTGGTGCCAAGCATCATGAAAAGTCATTAAACGAAAAACTATCTTGGTCCTAGGTCCAACGATGCTAATCGCACCCATTTTAATAAGCAGGGTTTTGAAGTGAAAACCTGCTAAAAGAGGGATTTGATAAATTGTGGAGCGTAAACATGTTCACGCTACAATTAAACGATAGTATAGCTTTTCCACTATCGGGTATGAATTGCTATGAAGAATTTGTTAAAAAAGTTATAAATCCTACTTTCACTTATTAAATGGAAAATAACACTGCAGGTTTTCAAGTGAAACAAAAATATTTAGCAAAATTATGTGATATCCATTTCAAAAAAAGTTAAAGGTTTGCTAGGTACCACTTTCACAGGGGTGAGTTTTCGGAGATGCTATTTCTGTGAAAATGTGTCATCCTCAAGATAAAATTTGATGTCTTCCGGCATTTTTTCTGAAGACACTTAATTTTCTTGTTATGTTAGCGAAATCCTTTCAAAAGGTACACTGTGGATATATATATATATATATATATATATATATATATATATATATATATATATATATATATATATATATATATATATATATATATATATATATATACATATATAACTTTTTGATAATTATTAGCAATAACAGTCTTGGTGAATCTCAATCAAACTCGAATGCAGGAAGCTGATTTTGGGTACAAGGCGACTGTAAGCTTTTGAAAAACGCGTGAGCAGCGGACTCAATGAGGTCGTATTATTTCTTCGATCTAATCTTTTTTACCACTTAAATAAATATTGATATTTTTGCTGTGTGTCAAGAACAACCCGAGATACAGAATTTCAGATGGGTCTAAATGGTGGGCCGATGAAAATACAATGCTGTAGATATTTATATATTACATATATATATATATATATATATATATATATATATATATATATATATATATATATATATATATATGTATTTATATATATATATATATATCTATATATATATATATATATATATATATATATATATATATATATATATATATATATATATATAATCTCTTGGTAATTATTAGCAATAACAGGCTTGTTGAATCTCAAAAAACTCGATTTTATTAAAAAGTTGACGTTTCGCCACGACATTCGTGGCTTTATCAAAACTTTTGAAAAAATTGAAATTTCTTTGACATTTATTGATTTGAAAAAATTTGAATAGAAAAAGACTACTATGTTTCACTAAAATTTTTCGGCTGTGGCCGTTCTTTGTTATTTATTACGTGTATTCAGTCCAATATTAACATTCAAATCTGTTATTATTAGATGGTTAGGGAAACCACAGAAACCTTTACGCACGTAATGTTCGAAATAGGTTCAAATTATTTTGATTTTGAAAAGTCAAAGAATAGGGTACTATTTATCTTTTTTTCAAAAATTTTCTCATTGCGGCTGTGGCCGTCTTCAGTTATTAATTACGTGCTATTTAGTCCAATATCAAAAGACAGGTCTGTTGATATTAGATGGGAAGGGAACCACAGAAACCTTCACCCACTTAATGTACAAAATAGGTTTAAAATATTTGATTGTTGTCTTTAAAAAGACAATACTTGTAATTTTGGAGATCACATGTTCTAAACTATAAGTACTTTCTTTTTAGAAAAATTGAAAATTCTAGATGTTTAGATTTTGTCTAAGAAGATGAGTTGTTATGATTAGAGTTTGTTTGTTGAATTATTTTGTTTTGATTTATGATGTTGCTTAGAAAAATTGAAGAATTAAATCTGCGTATATTGAACTCAAATGTTTGATATCTGTTCTATCATTTACGACTTTATTTGAAGTTTTTTGAATATGTAACATTTCTAAAATTTCTCTGCTTTTTTGATCTATTTCTAAAATTTTGGTGCTATTAGAGTTGAAAGTATGATTCTCATTGTTTTTATGTTTTATTAGTGCTGTGGTTTGTGTTATGGTATATTTGTGTGATTTTAATCTTTCTTCTGAATTTTGAAAAGTTTGTCCTATATATGATTTATTACAATTATTACAGGGTATACTATAGTAGGGGAGCCCGAGATGCTAAATGGGGATTTACTCGAGCGTCGTGGGGACCTTTTGGGTTGTGAAGATTAGATGCTAAAACGAAAAAAAGGTTATATGATGTATGCCATTTCACTGGGGAGGAAACGTGTACAGAGCTTCAAAAATGTAAAAAAAAATCGTTATATAGATTTACTCGAGCGCGTCAGATATTAATAATTTATACACCCCACATCGTCTCTGATAACGAAGGTAAGTTAATCTGCCGGTTTGCATGGTGGGGGTGACCGTTCGAGACCAAAACTCATCGCCGATATTCAAAAATCCAAAAAACAAATCGTGACATTTCCTTCAAAATAAAAATAAAAATTTAACCGTGCTCGAGAATGTCAAGGTGTTTTCTTTTTGCAACTTTATTAGTCTCTTATTTCCTTATGCCACGTGCAAATCGTCAGATTAGTGAAATACTCTTCTGCATGTTATTAACTCACCTTGCCTTAATCTGACGCGCTCGAGTTTTTCGAACGATCGAATTTTTTTTACTAATCTGATCGGCTGCACTATACGAACGCCCCCATATTGAGAGTTCATGTATGGTGGGGATACTGAACAGGGTGCAAGGTTTCCCCCAATATGTTATTCTGCCGCGCTCGAGTAAATCCCAAAATCCCCGCTTGGGCTCCCCTACTACTATAAACAACATGAGATTTTTGCAGAAGAGGTGTTTTACTTTTTAATTTAGAATATATTTGTTTTATTTGATTTTGTGCGGTGTGGGCTACTTTAATATCGTGTGGATTTAAAATTTGTGAAATTTTATTACTTAAATGAGGAATATATGGAAAAGGAATATATTTTTTGTTAATATTTTCTTTTTTTGATGTTTCTAATGTGTTGTAAAGTTTATGAATTCTATTTTTAGTGATTTTCTCTATAATTTTTATTGGGTAATCGTTTTTTATCAGTATTTTATGGATATCTTGTAATGTTTCATGTCTGTGTGTAGGTGAAGTAAGTTTAAGTGCTTTGTCTATATATCCGATTATTAAACTCCTTTTTTGTGACACATGATGTGTACTGTTGTAGTTCAATGTTCTTTGTGAAAAAATTTCTTTTCTATGCCATTTTGTGATAATTTCATTGTTTTTGTGTATGTAGAGTAATATAAAGAAAATTTAAGGTATTGTTCGTTTCTTTTTCTAGGGTAAATTGTAATTTTCTATTGAAGTCGTTGAATTTTTTGAGAATATCATCAATAAAATCTTAGATGCAATCGGATATGTGTGTACTAAGGCAGGAAAATAAAAAATTGAAGGAACAAGCTGATTCACTGGAACAAAAGAGTAAAGAGAAAACACTTCGATTTTACGGAATTCCCGAGAGTGATAACGAGGATGCACCTCAAGTATTCAATAATATTCTAAAACGAGAAATTAGTCTTGATATGAAGGATCATGGATTGGAAAAGTGTTAGCGTATGAAGTTTACTCGAAATAAAAACGGAGCGAGACCTCTGATTGCAGAGTTCAGTAATGGAAAACATCCTGAATTAATCCTAAGAAATAAGAAAAAATTCAGGCAATGTAAAATCTTCGTAAATGAGCATCTTACGAAGGCCCGTTATAACATGCTCAAATTGGTTTAGGATAAAGCGGGCAAGAACAATGGTTGGAGTATGGGTGGTAAAATATATTGTAGGATTGGTAATATCAAGAGGGAGGTGCGGGACTGCGGTGATCTGGATGAAGGGGAGAGTGCTACTTGAATCTTGATTCTGATTCACTTTAATTTATTTGTTTGTAAGTTTCATAAAGTATTATTATTATTTTTTTAATTTTGATTGAAAATTGTATAAATTATTGCTCTTTGTTCGGATTTCACAATATTTTGGCTATATTTGGAAACAGGTTGGTGAAGCTTGATCTTAATATTATAATAATTTTCTGTTTTCGTTAAAAGATGTTGTTATCTCTCATAAATGCCAGATCCTTGGTTCCGCATTTCGGTGGCCTAAGAGAACTAATTAATTCTAAATCATATGACGTAGTGGCAGTCACAGAAACATGGTTGAGCCAGTCGACTTCTGACAGTGATGTAAGTGTACCTGGATATAACCTAGTTAGAGTAGATCGAGAGTCCCGAGTCGGCGGAGTATGCATGTATGTGCATTCTAGATTTAAATTTGATTGTATAAATTTTGATAGAGTTGACTCTATGGAACAGGTGTGGATAAAACTAGCGTTGAATAAGCGAAAAGTGGCAGTCGGAGTTCTATACAGGGCACCACGTGGAAACTTTTTACAATTTATTGAGTGTTTTCAGGATATTGTTAGGGTGGTGGCTGAGGACTGTGATGAAATTATATGCGCTGGTGCATTCAATGTGGATATGCTGGATACTAATATTAATAGGCAGGTTAATTTCAGTAACGTTATTGAGTCACTTGGTTTCAGACAGGTTATAGGTGAGCCAACTAGGGTCACGGAGGCATGTGCATCGTTGCTGGATGTCATTTGGTTATCTGACGGTTTGGTTTCCAGCTCGGTAGAGGTTTTCGACATAAGTGATGATGTGAATAATTTCGATCATTTCGCAGTATCGTGCATGTGTGGTGTAGATGACGTAATGGAAACTCCAGAGCGTGTAACATTTAGAAATTTCAAGATTATCGATCGTGATCTGTTTGATGATCACTTGAGGCTTACACCTTTTCAGCGTTTTTTTTTGTCACTGATATTGATGATAAGGTTAGACTGTTTAACGAGCTCATTTTGATCCTGTTTGATACTCATGCGGCAATGAATACGGTCGTTATGAGGAGGCAGCATAGACCGTGGTTGACCGATGCTATAAAAGAGATGATGAGACGTCGTCAACAGGCACTGTAGAAATTTGAAATATCGAAAAGTCAAACTGACTGGGATTTTTATAAATCTATAAGAAATTTAACAAATTCAGCAATGAAGGTTGAGAAGCAGTACCTGAAGCATATATTGGATAAGAAAAACTCTAAACTGATATGGAACAGTCTGAATACATTGCAGATAAGTAGTAAGAGGAACTCGGAATTACCAAAGGAAATTAATAAACCGGATGAAATAAATGATTATTTGGTGGCAGCCCAAGCCGACCATGGTGAATTTGATCCGGCTCTTTTTCAGTTTTATCAAACTAATTTGAAGAATCACTTCGAAAAGTTATTCGAGTTTGAATTTTTTAGTGAAGATGTTATTTATCAAAAAATATCCATAAAATCAAATGCTTCGGGAGTTGATGGTATTTCGATCACGATGTTGTTGATGTGCTGTCCCTTCATATTGCCGTATGTTGCTCATATCATAAATACATGTCCCACAGGTTCCGTTTACCCGGAGGTATGGAAAACCAGCCGAGTTCTGCCTCTTCCGAAGGTGGCTGGTGTCACGCAATTCAGCGAATTGCGTGGAATAAGTATCTTACCCACACTATCCAAGGTTATGGAGAAGGTTATGCAAGATCAGATACAGTTTCACTTAGAGAAATGCAGTATTTTGCCTGTCAATCAGTCAGGGTTCAGAAAAGGCTATGGGTGTGCTACTGCTCTTCTCGACATCACTGATGATGTAGTTAAAGCAATTGATTGCAAATATACGATGGCATTGATTTTGATCGATTACTCTTGAGCCTTTGATATGATTGTTCATGAGTTAATGAAGTCTATCTTGCATTACTGTGGTTTCTCCAATGAGGCCATTAAGTTTGTTTCATGTTATCTGCAGGGAAGAAGACAATATGTGCAGACTACGGCAGGAGAATCTCAGGTGAAGGAAGTTAAACGCGGAGTCCCTCAAGGTTCCATATTGGGACCACTTATGTTCAGCATCTATACGAATTTTCTGACAAAAGATGTAACAACATGTAAGTGCCATATATATGCTGATGATGTGCAATTGTATCATTCTCTTTTGGCTGAGGACTCAGTATCGGTTTAACGTAGAATTAATTTTGATTTACAGTGCATTTAGTCAAACTCGATGAAGCATGGTTTATGTATGACGCTGGTAAGACTAAATTGATTATATTCAATAATAATGAG
>JARQZK010000005.1:220000-245000 GCA_030704885.1 Cynegetis impunctata
TATTGAATGGAATTGGCATTTACTTGGTGAAAGTAAACTTTTTTTTTCTATATTATATATATATATATATATATATATATATATATATATATATATATATATATATATATATATATATATATATATATATATATATTTTTATATATATATATATATAATTATATATATATATATATAAATATATATATATATATATATATATATATATATATATATATATATATATATATATATATATATATATATATATATATATATATATATATATATATATATATTCAAATTCACTATATTTGTAACCTCATCTCGCGATATGAAGTGCTTTATTATATCTATCAATCTAGCATTCATTTAAGCTTGAGCTATAATGGCATTTCTCATACATTTCCTTGAATTAACTTCAATATATAGTGGATAATCAATCCTGGTAAAAGAAAAATAGTATTTGATATGCATTCTATTCTCGAAATATATGATAATGAATTTAGTTAAAATTTATCTAAATGGAATCCCCGGATATAAAAATCTTATGAATTTGAAACGTAATTGGCTACAATATTTACTTATTATCATTCATTCCTTGTAATAAAGCGCACTCTTCAATATAAACTAAAAATTCGTTTCCTTCAACAATGAAACATAGGGTATAAGAAAATAAATGTATTAAACTTTCTGCTTTCAATATCAAATAATTTTAAATGATTGTACGGCACTTTTACTGAAATGTTCATAAATAGGTTCGACTAGTCCTTTCTCGGTATCTGCGCTAGCTCGAAACGTTTAACTCTCTGCTATCCGACCCTGGCTTATTTTGGAAAATGAAGGTCATATGCTAACGTGTTCTCCATAAAATACTGTTCCAAAAAAAAGGCTTCAAAATACTGCTACAAAAAGATGCTCCCACTAGGGGATATTTATTCGTTAAGTATAACACAGAAAATGTGTAGCCCCGAAAAATTATGTTATATCCTCTAAATATGTAGCCCTGGAAAAAGGAGGACTCCGCGTAAGCCACGTGTTCTTAATGACGTACTTATCAACCGTTGAGTCTCTGTCGGTATCCCGCAATTACAAATTCTTATTAGTGATATTGATGCAATATTTATTTTATGGTAGTTCATTTCAAATAAACAGAAATACAAATACTTTTCGTCAATTTCCACACAATGTATTCAAAATATACACAATATAGTTTCGTCTATACACATGATAGTCAGGTAAATGTAGACATATCAGGTAACAACTATTCATATCTAACCCTTAAGGATTTAGAAGTTGAGGTCTAATTGATTATTCACAGTTTGGAGTTCTGGGTTTTTTCTATGCTTGTTAATTTCCAAACTTTCCAACAGATTCATTGTGATTCCTTTATTGCAAATAAGTAGGATTTTAAGATATTCTATTGTGATTTTATGCCTTGTAGTTTCGACTATCGCAGATTTACTATCGGAAGAAATATGTTTTTAAAACAAGATTCAAAATTTCACCCGGGTTGTCCAACGTACGCCGTTGGGCATTTACCACATTTAATTCTATAAACCCCAGATTTTTTATATTTGTCTGTTTTTTATTTGGCATTAAATAATATATTTCTTAAATTCAACTCACTTGAAAAGGATGATGTATAAAATTTTGAGAAATAGTTGCAAATATTATTCTGTATTTGGCCAATATAACTTATACTAGTATATCTTCTATCTGGGTTTTCCAATATGGAGTATAGTAACGAGAAGTTTGTTTCTGCTCTTTACGATTATAAATTCGGTTTAAGAAATGTATAGGAATATTATTATTTCAAGTTATTTGTTTTATTATATTAATTTCTATATTAAAATTATTATATGAAAGAGGGATCTGAAAAGCTTAGTGAATCATTGAATTATAAGCTGCTAGTTTGTGATGGTTGAAAGATTCCATTGGAATAGTTGCATCTGTAAATGTGCCTTTTCTATAGATATTACATAAAAGTTTATTATGTTGTTTTGATACTGTCAAATCAAGAAAATGTATCTAGTTATCATTTTCTATTTCTGCAGTATATTTATTATGAAAATTATTTAAGAAACTTAAAAATTGGTCTATTGGTCTATATTTGAAGCTTGAAAGCCTACAGCCATAAAATCACAATAAAATATTATACAATCCTATATATTTGCGAAAAAGGAATCACAATAAATCTGTTGAAAAGTCTGGAAATCAACAAGCTTATAAAAAACCCAAAACTCCAACCTGTAAATAACCCACCTCAACTCCTCTCCACTCTTAAATCTTCAAGGATTAGATATTAATAGTTTTTACCTGATACGTCTACATTTACTCAACAGTGATGTGAAAGGTTCTTTCATTTCTGTTCATTACAAATTCTCAGTTTTAATCATTTTCAAGAAGAAGATTCAATCTACAAAATAATTATGAGCTTACAAGTATACTAAATTTATTCAAACTAATGGCTATAATGAAGTTAATAGTCTATGAAAGTGTAACAGAAGTTTTCGAGTCAAAAATTCGACTTATATCAGATATTAAAATCAAGTAAGCAGAAAAATAGAATGAAATTAATTTGAAATTAAAAATCACCTGAACGATCGAACAAAAACTGCATAAAAAATATAGATATGCAAATTATGAAAAATTATAACGTTATTTTCAGGTTGTAAGTAAGTCGTTTATAATTACGGAATCAACAAATCTTGGAAGATTAATCATGTAACCATATGCATAATAAATTAAATAGATTCAAAAATTTATACTGCCGGAGTGAATTAAAAATGAATCTTTAACTGGATTTGTCTAAAAACTCTTTAAATTTCTATAAGCTAATTAAATGTCCCAGTTCTTTCATTGGAATTTGTACCTTCTCTTGTCGAATTTACTTGTTTAGGAAAGGTTAGAGGTTTTTTAGGAACCTAAACCACCTCTGAGGGTAGAGCGTCCCATGGATTTGTGGTTTGGTTAAGAAAAACCTTCTGAGAGAGGATAGACCGATATTCTAGCTGTGTGTATTATCTGCATACCTTGTATGCAGATAACCTACTGTCCAATTTTCGAGCTTATGAAGTGAGTGCATAATGACGGGCCGTTTATTAGCCTTACTACTCTGTAGTGAATAAAGTCAAGTAGGTGCAAGGAAAACATAGTTGTAGAGCTCCAACTATAAGAGCAGTATTTCAATGCTGGATAAACTTGATCCTTATAGAGTAGAAAAAAATTGCTTTTTAAACAGATCCTAAGCACGAACAGCTAGCAACTTATTAATGCCAGGTTAAATTGGATTTGATGTCGATTACTAAAATATGAAGTTCATTGGATGGTTTAATACCTTGGTTTTCTGAGAATAATCAAAGGTCGAAGAGGAAACTTGTTCTTGAGAAAACCTGATCGCCTGTGTCTTGGTGGCATTAAAAGCAACTAAATGATCACATCCCCATTTAGAAAGTTTCTCGAAGTCACTATTTATTGACTTGGCCTGAGTAAAACGTTGATGGCTGAATATAGACGCAATGACCGGCCTCTTATTGGGGATAGATGCTATATTTAGTTTCAAGTGACAGTGGCGTAGATAGGGCGGGGGATCAAGGGGATCAATCCCCCCCCATGAGCCTACGAAAATTATAATAGAATAAAAGTCTTCGTATCTACGTATTTAAGTATACATGAAATTTACTAAGCACTAGCACCTCTTTTGATATTATGTATGTGCAATTATATAAAAATCATCTAGATATGTTTTCGTGACAACTGTGCAATTGGGTATTGTATAATTTCCGCGCTTCAGACAGGCCGACCAATCAGGAGCCACGAAATGGTCGCTTGCTATAATAATGGGCAGATTGAGCACATAAATATCTACTCATAATTTTATCATGATAATAAATCAAGAAATTGAATCGTTTTTCTAATTTTCGGTAAAGTATCTAGCAGTTTTGAGTATATTTTATTTAACGTTCAATTAGTAGTTCAATCGGTCACTATGAGCAAAAAACGTGTTTAAAAAAGTTCAAATGGCTCTAATAGAAAATTTTTATTTCGAAAGGAAGAAGTCAACCAAAATCTGCTCGCACCTTTCTTTCTAAATTGTTTCATAGTAGGTATAGTATTATATCTAAAGCACGAGTAGTTTCGTTTAATAGTATAGGTAGTGTAAAATTTAGAAAGAGAAGAAGTGGGAGGAGGTTTTGGTTGACTTCTTCCTTCGTGAATAAAATTTTTCATTTCACATACGTTTTTTGGTCCTAGTGACCGATTAAATTCCTGTTTACATTCGATGAGCGTGATGACTTCTGCTCATAGAAGATTTTAAAACAATATTTAATATTTCGAATCTTTTTTGATGTAGAGTAGGTATCAAAATATGACTAACTCTTGGCTTTACTTGTCAATTTAATTACTCCATAATATTTTGAAGTTAATAAAAATTGTCGAGTTAGTAAAAATTTTCTTGAGATGGGGTTCAATCCATTTCTGGACTTATACATCATGGATTTTGGAGAAAGATTTTCTAATCATGAGAATATAGTCTAGTCAACAAGTGCTTTTTTTGTTCAACTTTTTTCATAATTCTCGGAAAAATATGAAGAAAAAGGTGTCATTCGATTCGGAAGAGCATGTAGATATTTTTTTGAAAAAAGTCAAGTTCCGTTCGCGAAAATTGTAAAAGTAATAATCAATTTACTGAAAGAAAAAATTATCTCAAAAACTAATTGATATTCTTGATATCTAAATAAAAATACAAAAGGAGGAGAATATTTTCTGAAAGAAAGTCTCCCGGAACCCTCCGAAAACGGGCAATAAGGCTTGCGAAAGTAACGCTCATTCGGGACAACTTTAACAATAAATATTATTTAACTATATTAAATATTAAATTAAGGAATGAAAAATTTCAGGCTTTACTAGATAGGTAAACGAACAAGAATCCAGCGAAAAAACATTTTTATCGCGATCAATTAGTTATGCAATTTTCTGCTTGAATGAGAACATTGCAAGTGTGATAACTGTTAAACTATAGATCTGATATTTTTTTCCTTTCTTGGAGCTAGACTGGAGAATAGATCCCCGTTAAAAAAATTAAAAATTAAATTTTTCAGTTTTTTACTAACAATTTACGTAGTTGCAAAATCGAATACTTTAATTAATCATAACTTCTTTTACTTGATTCTCTTATAAACAACGCACTCGTTTATAACAATTTTTCAAACAATAGGAGATGAACATTGAAAAAAACCATTTCCTTGTAGCTTCCAATAATAAGAAACGGATCATAAAATTATTTAAAAAATTTCATTTCGATGTTGCAAAACTACGTAAATTGTTAATAAACAACTGAAAAATTTAAATTTTTAAATTTTTTCAACCTGGATTTACTCTGAAGCCTTATAGTAATTGCTCCAAGAATGAAAAAAAATTCTCAGATCTATAGTGAACAGTTATCACGCTCACAATTCTCATGTTCAAGTACCAAAAAATTGTTTATTAACTATGTTGCTCAGAATATAAGTTACGCTGTCGGTATCGACGTTTGAAGCGGATAAAAACGATCAGAGGAGCATTATAAAAGAAATGGACTTGTAATGTCCCTTCTGAATATATGAAAATCATTGCAAATTAAAAACTCATGTTTGTCCAATTTTTTGAAAGGTTTGGCTGCTCTGGCAATTAATCGTGACATTGGAATCACAGCAGACGAAGTCATAAATGGATTGTCAAAAAATGCCGGAAACTAGATTTTCTGCTCTTATTTTCCTAAGAATATTTTCAACGGTGTATATATCCAATTAACTATCATTAAATTTTTCACTGATTTTCAATTAATTTTTTCCAATTCTAATAATTTGAATTTTTTGAAATTTAATTTAACCTTTCTGCTAATTTTGTACTACCTATATGAAACATTATTTCTATCAACAAAAATAGAACTTCAGAAGAAAAACTTATGAAATTTTGCATTGAAAGTCATATCCTCCCCATCGCAAAAAGCTATCTACGCCACTGTCAAGTGATATAAGGTATACTAAATTGTTCTATTATATATTCGATTGGTACCCAGAAGACCGATTAATGTGGAAGAATTTGGGCGGTGAAGTAATTATTTGCCCAGTAGATACTTCTACATTAAAAGCTATCACTTTCCATCCAATAGGAAAGTCACATCTTCTGATATCAAATATTATTACGTGTTGGTTGGTAAACAATCACTTCAATTATATACCAAACCTGTTCATGAGGAGTTCGATTAGTGAGTGTAGAATATCGGATATTATTTTATGAGACGTCCTTTAATTTTCTGAAGCATTAGTCTGAAGTTTCATGAAACACACAGTATAACAGCGAGAAAAACAACCAAAAGAGAACCTCAATCAAAACTTTCCCTTGGCCGCTTATATAGACGTATTGTTCTTTTCATAAAACGAATCAAAAAATGAACCGTAAAGTATCTTTGAACAAAAAGTTTCTCTCGGAATAATTAGTCGAGGCTTACATCGCCTTTTCCCGTTTCAGACTGAATAAGACTCTTCAACAATTGATGACTGCTGTGTTCTTATTTTTTTGGCGTCATTCCGATCACAATTGTTTCGCAGTGCAGTGATGCCATTCCTTTTTTCCCCATCCTTCGATCGTTCTTCTGGCATTGAATGATAACTATGTTTCCTTTTCATTATTAAACATTCTAATCATGTACTACATAAGCTTGAAATCAAATCTTGATTCTATCTCAAGTTTCTGAACGCTTTGCTACAATTAATGAAGTTTTTATGCACAAAATGCAAATTTTCTTATCTTAATATCATAGAAATATATGTGATAGACATAAGACAAAAGAATGGGAAGGTTACGAGCTAAAAACAAAATATAAAGATATAGTCTATTGGAAAAACACATGTTTGATTTTAAACGTTATTAACTGAGATTGAATTCTCGCACATCACTTGGTGAAACATCATAAAGAATAAAGTATAAACTTTCACAATATAAAAAATATTTAGATACTGTATTCAGCAGTAACGAAAAGTCCACATGTTTCGAGTTATGAACTCATTATCAAGACTGACTACAGGAGAGTATTGCATCCTAATTTATAAAACAGACAAAAGCAAAGGTGATACCTGAAAATCAATTTGTTCGTTTACAAGGGGTAATTGACTTTTATGGGCGGAACTTATTTCGAGAATTTCAAGAAGGTCAAGGCGCTTTCCTTTGATACCTGAATGTAACAATTTGGTTTTGTTGAAATCCAGGAAGTGATTGAATTTTATACAATGTTCAGAGAAGCCAGTGGTATTTCTGTTTTGTAAAATTGACTTTTTATGTTCTTCAACACGAATATTTATATTCCTTCCTGTCTGTCCAATATAGAAAGCAGGACATTCGTCGCAAAATATTTTGTAAATACCACTGTTTTCTCCGATGTTAGATTTTTCTTTATTATTGACCAAGAATGACTTCAAGTTGCTTTTATTTGTACAAATTGTTTTAACGTTATTTTTCGATAGTCTGTTACAAATTTTGCTACTCAAATTAGGCACATAATTTATTGGGAAGTATTTTTGTTCTTCTTCAATAGTTTGCGTGGGGTATATTGAATGCAACAGATACTTTATTCGTTTTTTTCCAATGAGCTTGTCGATAAGACTTTCATTGTAACCGTTATTGATGGCTAATAATTTAATTGTGTTAACTTGAGTTTGAAAATTTGTTTGCGACAATGGAATCGTGAACAACCTATGTATGAACGAATGAAAAGCACTGAGTTTTATTTTAATGTGTTGGTTACTGTCGCTGTGAATTAAAGTATCTGTGAAGGTTGGTTTTCTATAAATGTTGGAAGTAAGAGAATTCAAATTCCTAGCGTATTAATTATGTCAGTATTTGAATAAGAAATTACCCACCTTAATTCAATTCAATCCAGAGTATAGCATCAAAAATTCTATTCAGTTAGATAATCAACTTAAGAACATCAAAATTCCTTTAAATGCTAAATTAATTTCATTCGACGTTATCAACTTATTTCCTTCCACGCCAACTCAAGAAGTTAAAAATATTTTTAAGCGATATCTAGAGATGAACCCAAATTTAACAACTCAAGCAGTCAACGAAACAATGTCTGCCTTAAACTTATGTTTGAATCAGAGTTATTTTAAATTGAATAATATAATATACAAACAAGAAGACGGATTGCCCATGGGATCACCGTTATCGCTTTTGTTGAGTGAAATTTTCATGAATAACTTAGAAGAAAAAAATTTTCAATGCTGATAATAATTTAATTACTAACGTTTCATTATGGAGGCTCTTATTTCAACATTTATAGAAAACCAACCTTCATAGATACTTTAATTCACAGCGACAGTAACCAACACATTAAAATAAAACTCAGTGCTTTTCATTCGTGCATACATAGGTTGTTCACGATTCCATTATCGGAAACAAAGTTTCAAACTGAAGTTAATACAATTAAATTATTAGCCATCGATAACGGTTACAATGAATGTCTTATCGACAAGCTCATTGGGAAAAAACCGAATAAAGTATCTGTTGCATTCAATATACCCCACGCGAACTATCAATGAAGAACAAAAATACTTCCCAATAAATTATGTGCCTAATTTGAGTAGCAAAATTTGTAACAGACTATCGAAAAATAACGTTAAAACAATTTGTACGAATAAAAGAAACTTGAAGTCATTCTTGGTCAATAATAAAGAAAAATCTAACATCGGAGAAAACAGTGGTATTTACAAAATATTTTGCGACGAATGTCCTGCTTTCTATATTGGACAGACAGGAAGGAATATAAATATTCGTGTTGAAGAACTTTAAAAGTCAATTTTACAAAACAAAAATACCCCTGGCTTCTCTGAACATTGTATAAAATTCAATCACTTCCTGGATTTCAACAAAACCAAATTGTTACATTCAGGTAACAAAGGAAAGCGCCTTGACCTTCTTGAAATTCTCGAAATAAGTTCCGCCCATAAAAGTCAATTACCCCTTGTAAACGAACAAATTGATTTTCAGGTATCACCTTTGCCTTTGTCTGTTTTATAAATTAGGATGCAATACTCTCCTGTAGTCAGTCTTGATAATGAGTTCATAACTCGAAACATGTCGACTTTTCGTTACTGCTAAATACAGTATCTAAATATTTTTTATATTGTGAAACATAAGCCAAGTGTTTTTATTTTAAAGTTTATACTTTATTCTTAAAGGTTATTATATTTGACTATATGACGCGGCGTTTCATCACGCGGTGGCTTCTTCAGATAGAATGAGTAATGATCTCTTTTTTCCTATTTCATTTTTAGATCGTTGCTGAAAGCAACTGAGACCTCTTCTGTTGTCATTGGGGTGTTTATGGAAGGCATGCTAGGTTAGGTTTTTCTCTCTTAGATGGATTGAATGTAGGTTTCAGCTTTCCTGGTAAGTAGGTTCTCATGGTTTTTGGTCTTTCTTATTTGATTTTTTGTCTTGCATTTGATCTCTTCCTCAATAGTGCGGATGTTTGAGTCACGATGTAAATCGTCGTTTCTCATGTAGTAAGGGGCATTTGCAATTATTCTAAGACATTTATTTTGAATGATCTGAATTTTGTTCAGGTTGGTTTTACAAGTATGGCCCCGAATCCATGAACTGTAGAGAAGTACATGTCTAATGATTGAATTGAATAACTTCACCTTTGTTGCTAGAGACAGTTTTCTTGATTTCAAAAGTGGGTACAAGAATTTCATGGCCATGAATCCTTTTACTTTCAGTTTGGTAGTTTGGTTTGACCAGTGCAGTTTGCTGGCAAGGTGTACCATGGTATTTGACACTATTTGCCCATTCAATATACATATTTGTTTTCGAATTAAAGCCTTCTAAAGTTACCTGACCCATTCGTTAATAGAATACCCTGACACTTCCCAGATTTTATTTTTATTCTCCACTTAGTATACCACTCAGTCGTTTCAGCAGCAGCAGCGGTTTGGGTGTTTTCTATGGCCATCTCCAAATTTCAGTGTCGTCTGCGAACAGTGCCAACTCACTTCCGGTTGTTCTTAAAAAATCACTGGTGTAGATGTTGAACAGCAAGGGTGCCGACACTGATCCCTGAGGAACCTTCATCCTCTCAATTCTTGAGGTTTTCTCTCTAAAACTAACTCGGAAACTACGGCTTTGGAAACACGATTTAGAATTTTTTTCAGATTTACAGGTATACCGAACGAGTGGATTTTAAAGATGATTTTGCCGTACCAGGCTTCGTCAAATGCTATGGCAATATCAAGGAGCATCGAAGCAGTAGTATCTTTGAATTTCAGAGCTGTCTTAATATCGTATAAGTATAAGTATTTGTTTCGTGGAATAATGTCAACGAAAGCGAAATTGTTAACCTCCACGAACTTGTGGAATCTCTTCAGCACAATTGTTTCGAGGATTTTGGAGGCATGGCTCAGCAGACTTATAGGTCTATAGTTTTCTGGCTTTTTGTGGTCCTTAGCAGGTCTCGGGATGGTTATGATCTTAGCTTCCCTGCAGTCGATTGAGAAGTAACAGCAGCTCAGACAGGCATTCACGATGGCAAGTAATTTGGGGGAAATGAAAACTGAAATCTTGGTATCTCAGTTTAACATAAAATTTTTAGTACCTTTCGTAAGGAAAAACGATTGCAACAAGAATGGCTTGACTACTAAAAAATGCTAAGAAAATTTTTTGTAGATAATTGCACGATGAACAATTTTTGTATTGACCTCTATTGACCTCCGAGCAATAGGTCGCGAAAAACTGATTTTCTCGATCTTTTGACCTTCATAACTTTTTCAGCCGGCACGATATCAATGTCGATTTTTCACATATTTATAAAAATATGTAAACGAAAGTGTATGCAAAAATTTAGCTCACTAGGAATTTTTCCGCAGTTAAAACCTATAATGACTGGGCTATCTATCATGCACAGTAGGTATTCATATTCATACATTGATTTTAGTATTACATCCACCTTTGTTATTATTTTATAACTGTATTTATCCTGTCGTGTCACCCACTTCCTATATAATTAAATTCATTCACTGAAATGAAATGAAATAAAACCAAAACATAATTGTGTGAATAATTGAAAATGTCTTCCTTTGTTATGTACAACAACCCTCTTTCTTTCACTTACTCATCAATTTCATAATTTCATGTTGAAACTGTCCAAAATGACGTTCTGCTCGAAACTTGAACTTCCAGTTACAGTATCCGTAATCAGAAGCAATAAACGTGCCGAGTGCGATCCACTAGTTGCTGCATAACCGGCGGTGTGACTGTAGCGTCGTGAGTCACCTGGACGGGCGTCTTTTTCGGTTTCGCGGTATTTTGCAAAACTTATGAGGCTGTAGGGAAACAGTAGACAAAGATGGGAGCTGAAACGGACGAAGGTTGGTAATAAATACATATAAGCAAATCACGCAGATTTTAGGAAAAATATCAAATGTAAAAGTAACAAAATTTTCATTAATATATAAATTAAGGTGACAGCGCCTGCGAAAATTTTTAATCCGAGTATAATTATATCATTAACGTCAATATGCAAATTTTCAATAGATAAATTTCTACAAAGTATGAAAAAAGAACTATTTGATGGAAATTAGGTATAGGTAGTGAAAAGAGGAATATTATTAACACTACAAATTGCATTGAGTACGTCGGATGGAAGCACATATGTCTTCTTTTTCTATTTAGCTCGAATTTATTGTTAATATTGAAGAGAAAACTTCAAATCAAATGGTTTTTCTATGTACATGTTATGTTTGAAGATTTCAACACTGTTCAAACTCAATAGTAATAGGTAGGTACATACGTTCCTCTTTATGTTAGAAAAACCATTTCTTGGATGATTTTTCTTGTGAATATGAGACCTGTGAGGTGACATATCATAAGAATATAAATCCGATTGAAAATAAATCATTAGTATTTTTTTTCGGTTTGTTCATACTATATTCATATTTCTTTTTTCTGTGTTATTTCGCTGATTTTGCATTTTCAATTGAAAATAATACTATTTTCATGTCATTAATATTTATTCTCTTGCTGCATAATGTGTAAATAAAAAGGTGCGAAATTCTCTATAAATGAGATGAACCACAATACTGTACCAGTGATAAATGATGAAATAAATTTTCTAGTTAATAAATATCTCTAGAACATAAAAATAAATCTATGTTATAAATCGAAGTGAATTATATGTGGACCAGACATTCGAACGTTTTTCATCCACCTACTCAACTTAACGTAAATTGTTGTCAGTTGTACAATAATTTCGGCTTCTGATTAAAGAGATGGCCAGGGTTGCCAGGTGCTCAGTATTCACCCGGACAGTCCCGATTTTTAATGTTTTCTTCGGTGGAAAAATTCAAAAATTACCAGACCACACAGCGTCCTGTATTTTGTAAAATCTTAGTTAAAATTTGAACAAGGAGTTGGTTATATGTATTCCGAGATACGAAATCTGCATACAGCGGTTTCGATCTTATTAGATCTCTTCAGTGCAGCTTATTTGACTCGAAGTGAATTAACAAATTTATAATCGTTTTCCCATACAAATCGCGGTCAGACTAATAAATGGATAAAAACCCATAGCGCTCTTCACCGAAGATATTGGAAACCAACAAATCACCTTTTAGATCGAAAATGCAGAATTCCGTCTCCAGAATACATACTTCCTGACATAAAATGTCTACACTGCAACTGTGGCGTATGCAAAGCAACAACAAAGTGGTCGAAATCAAACCTGATACCAAATGCTGGAAGGAAACCTTCACCCGAGGGGTAAACCGCTGGGAATTTTGGTGTACAAAATTGGGGAATTACTAGGAATTGTCGGGAATTGTGTAGGAATTATGGGCATTATCGAGGAATTGTGGGAATTGTTGAGGAATTGTCGAGGAATTGCGGGAATTGTCAAGGAATTGTGGGAATTAATCAGGAATTTCGGGAATTATGGGCCATTGTTACAAACGCAACGAGGGGGCGTGGCCACGTCGGACCAATGGCACAAGTTTTAAACCACGTGACGCGATGACAAAAGACGCCATACCACGTTCTAGACTTTTCGGGTTAATAGTAGATAGGTTAATATAGGTAGGTACATACATTTCTCAGAAAATGAAAAAACCTTGGAAAAATCTATTAAAAGTGTTAGATTTTTGTATTTTTATTCAGTTACATAATTATTTACGTTTTGTTATTTGGGTAGAAAGAGTATCTTTAATTAAGTTGAGCAAGAGTTGTATAATATTACAAGTTAATACTCTTGGCCCCGAGTTTGGCTCGTTTTATCCTTACCTGTGCATCACAGCATTTCACTTTCTATCTCTCTGACGTATAATCGGAAGTCTGAAATGACATGCTGTGACGCACGGGTAAATATATACCGTAACAAGTGTAATAATTATATACACTGCCCATTATATGAAATAAATTTTTCATTTTGTTTTAGTTTATTCAGATAGTTTAGAGTATAGCTGTTCATTTTACCTGACTGACTCTTTAAAAAGTATTTTCTTTAATATTTGGATTTCTGTTTGAAATATTTTTGATTTATATATATTTTGGACTGTTTCCTGAATAGAATAAATTTATATAAGAAACTAAATACAGTTTTCTTTTGAAACAGCATTTATTCATTTGCTCTTAACTTCTCTCCTGAATAGGACAAAGTTAGGAAAACCAGCAGAAATAAAATTCTGCGCATTATTGCCTTGTCGTACTCTTAACTTCAATGTCAAGAAGTGATCATTTTAAATCGTTATGAGTTCAAAACGTATGTTTTCATTACAAAAAAAATTAACTAAACTGAGAACAAAATAGCTCGAGGAAAAATTCCTCAGGTTGAAAGTACAAGACACTGTACAAGTTCTCTGCTTCCGCCACTACATGATTCTCTTGGTGCATTTTTCATTTGGTAACCTGTAGGTGGTCGTAAGTTCCATATCCGGATAGAAATCCTTGTTGTGAGGGCTGATAGAAGTCGAGTTTCCATTCAAGACGTTTAGTTATGAATTTAATGAATAGTTTATATAGATGCGAAAGTAAGCTGATTGACCTGTAGTTGTTTAGGTTAGCAATGTTTGTGCATAACAACTTTGACGTTATTCCAGTCTGTAGGTGTTGTTGCTTTTATAAGATATTTATTGAATAGGTTTGTTAAGCTCTTAGTAGTACATCTCCACTTTCCTTGATTGCCTCAACCACAATATCATATTCTCCGGGTGCTCTACCGTTTCTCATCTCCAACAGTGATTTCAAAACTTCTGCTCATCCGGCTGTTCCCTTTCACCATACAAGTTCAACTAAAATACTCTCACAGTCTCCTGTTTCTTTGTAGTGAGCTATTCGCTTGCATTTTTCAGTTTAGTGATCTCGGTTTTTCCTATTGTGAGTTGGTTCGTGAGTACTTTCATGCTTTTGTTGTCCTCGATTGTTTTCTTTATCCATTTGGTGTTATAGTCTCTTGAATCCTTTCTAACGGCTTTAAATATGTCTTGGTTTATATGTTTCAGCTGGTGTCCACCTCTTGGGGACCTCTGTAGTATTTCTCGACTCCACTTCATGATGTCGTGTATTGGCTGAGAGTTTTTCTTCTCTGTTATTCATTCTTGGACAATGTTCTCGCTGCGCCTCAAGCATAGAATCTACTATAGTAGCATTCAGTGTTTCTGTATTTCTTAGATGTTCGTTTATGGATTGCTGATATTCTTCATTTTTATTACTGTGGTCCATATCCTGTTTACACATACTAGGTAATAAATGCTTATCATCATATACTCGATGTATAATATACTATTTTATTATGCTGTACAAATTGTTTTCAATTGGTCTTTGAAAAAAATCGTAGTAGGCGACAGAACTTAGACATCGAGTTCGTCTGGATATCAGTAGATGCGAAGAAACTTAAGGAATTAACTGAAAAAATTTGGTTGAGTAATCCTCAAAGGTTCCGAAGTTATGAATTTTTTTGTGAGTGTATGCTCGATGCTATTTTGACACATAAATTGACATAAGTCAAAAACTGTCAGTCTATGAAACCGGGAGCGATATATTGAAAATTTAGTGGCGAATCCAAATATGTAATAAAAATGGGGAGTTGCCATTTGAAAATCAGAAGTCAGTTGTGTTTTTGATTTTAGGACATCCTGTATATGCATGAAAATATTTTTAGAATGTGCTCATTATTGGACGTAACGTTTGAAAAAAAAATCAAGTCGATTGGTGCGATAGAAAAAAAGTTATGGACCATGCACGCAACCCTGGGCCACCCTGTATATACAGGGTTACCCAGAGCTACGTAATCGGTCCATAATTTTTTTGTCATTGAAGATATCGATATGAAATTTTCAGAGCGAATATGATCTGACTAAGTCTATTTTTCAAAATTATTTTGAAGAAAATTGCACTTCCGGTTTTTCCGAAAGTGATATCAACTTTGTTATTTCAAATGGAATACCCTGTATATCTTTTGATTTTCGAATTTCTTAGGTAATTTATAATAAAATTATCATACCATTCTTTTCACCTAAAATGAACAGTTTTCGAGTTACTAATTTTTTTTGTAAAATTTTGACAGTTGCGTCTTCAACAAAAATAGGCTATAACTTCTTTGTTCGTAGGTCTATTGCTATGCGGTTTGGATTTTCGTAACCTTGAAACATTGTTTCATTTATTTCTTGTCAAAATTTTTCATATTTTCAACTAATTACTTGATAAAATCTAGGGTGAAGTTGGAAAATTTTAAACGTTAATAACTTTCTTATTTCTAATGGAATGCTATGTATATTTTTGCATTATTAAATTTGCTATTAAATTGCCTTTCGATTTGTATATACCTAAAGTTAATAATTACAGAGATATTTCACAATTTTGTAATAATTTATATATCAATACACCTGAGAAATCGTCTAGCGAGTTATTTTGACGTATCCATGGATACCAATAACAAAAATTATTTGAAATCTAATTGTGTCACCTTTTCTAGTATTTGTTCAGTTAAAATGGATTTTACGCGACAAGAAATGATAAATATGATTTACTGTATTGGAGAAGCGTATCGAAGCTAGTATAGAAGTTATCATCAAAAATATTCTGATTCTGATTCAACTACGTTTTGTGCTTCTGTTATTAATAAGCATTGATTTCTGTCTGCATAACGTTGAAATGTATTATTTGAAGTAACTGTTGGATTATGTGAATGTACTCCTCTTAACCAAAATGATAATGTCAAACTTGACAATTTGACATTAGTCTACTACAAACATATGTTGTTTATAAACAACAATAATTATTGAATATCAATCAACGTCTTCGAATTACTATTTTTGCAATATTTTTTTGAATATCAGCACTAGGTGCTACAAACCTAATGAACAGAAGAGGTGACATAATTAAATTTTAAACAATTTTTGTAATTGGTATCCATGGATACTAACTCGCTACTCGATTTCTCAGGTGTATTGATATATAAATTATTACAAAATTGTGAAATATCTTTGTTATTATCAACTTTATGTATAGGAAATGGTTATACAAATTGAAAGGTAATTTAATAGCAAATTTAATAATGCTAAAATATACATAGCATTCCATTAGAAATAAGAAAGTTATTAACGTTTTAAATTTGCCAACTTCACCCTAGATTTATCAAGTAATTAGTTAGACATATAAAATTTCGACAAGGAATAAATGAAAAAATGTTTCAAGGTTACAAAAATCCAAACCGCATACCAATAGACCTACTTTTGTTGAAGACGCAAACTCGAAAACTGTTCATTTTAGGTATAAAGAATGGTATGATAACTTTATTATAAATTACATATGAAATTCGAAAATCAAAAGATATAAAGGCTATTCCATTTGAAATAACAAAGTTGATATCAATTCCGACAAAACCGGATGTGCAATTTGCTTCAAAATAAATTTGAAAAATAGACTTAATCAGATCATATTTGCCCTGAAAATTTCTTATCGATATCTTCAATGACAAAAAGATTATGCACCGATTGCGTAGCTCTAGGTCACCCTATATATAAATAAATAAATATATATATATACATATAAATATATATATATATATATATATATATATATATATATATATATATATATATATATATATATATATATATATATACCGGGTGTAAATGAGTCATGGGCCACCCCTATAACTTATTAACGGGTTCATAGATTCTATTGAAAATTGGGTGGTTTATCTTGAATATCATTTTTAATTTTTTTGCATACAAAATCAATTAGGCTGACTTCCGGTTTCGTAACTAAGGGCTGTCTTAGGAGTAAAGGGTATCAATAAAAATAAGATTATTAATAATTATTGAGGAATTGAGAAAACTGATGTTCATAGCATTTTGAAGGAATTTGAAGGAGCTGTTTGATACATAAGGTGGCCTATGTATGTTTCTATTTAAAAATCTGAGTTTTGGCTCAAAAAAAAATTTTCACAAAACAGAATTTTCTGAAAAATTATCATTATGGGCGATATTTAAAGTCAACTGTCTATGATTCAGACCACGTCGCAGCCATCTGCGGTAGAAAAAAACAAAATGAGAAACAAAATTGAAAAAGCACTTAAATTGACATTCAACACATTAACGAAATGTATGCATTCGAAGCCTCAGAATTAGAATATGTAAAAATATATAGGGTGTTTCATTTAAATTTCTGAATTTTATATAGTTTTCAGTGAAACTGGAAATAAGACTTATTAATTTCGTATATCAAAATTATGTCCGAAATAAACAACCAAATTTCAATAAAATCGAAGAACGCATTGAAAAGCTATATCACTCATCACTCATTCACACCCAGTATATATATATGTATATATGTATATATTTATATATATATATATATACATATATATATATATATATATATATATATATATATATATATATATATATATATATATATATATATATATATATATATATATATATATATATATATATATATAAAAACACACATATATATTTAAATATCTATATATATATATATATATATATATATATATATATATATATATATATATATATATATATATATATATATATATATATATATATATACATCAATCAAGATTTATTCTAACAAAAAGTTGGGCATATAGAAACTCATTCTTTTTTATTATCTCGAAAGTTTTTTTGTTATTTGGGTTACCATTCTCCTTCCAAAATACGCTAAGCTTTCCATTCTTTCAATGGAATAATGCCTTCAAATCGAGCTTCAAATATAAGGCCATTCAGGGAAAGGCGGTTTGGTTTGATAATAGGTTAGACAAATTCAAACAATTGCTAATTAATTTCGATTCTATTGATATACTAGATATCAACCTCTATTTTCTCGAAACATCGAATATGAAGTTTTATTGGGGGTCTTTTCTCTAAGTAGAAAAAAAACCGAATCACTCTAAACGCTTTAAGTTCTGGTTTATTTTTCGAATAGGAAATCGATTTTAAATTATTTTCAGTAATAACTTAATGTTTTATTCCAACCTAACAGTAAATACTAAGTCACCGATATAATAAGACGTACAATTACGTAAACACTAATTCATTTTTAAATGGAGATATTATTTATGGCATTTTAACGCCAACCGTTTTACGAATAGTATTTAATTGATAAATACATATGCAATTTGTCTGAAGGAAGCGGATAAATAGCTCAATTTTGACACAGGTCGAAGATCAGGTAATTCGTGAAAATTAATTGAGACTGAATTAGGAACCACTTAAAATTATCTTTGATTTCATTGAAATTTTCTTCTTGAACAATCATTAATAAAACTAGAGAACGTTTAAATAAAAAAGGCATATGCAACAAACACAAATGAAATTGTCCTGATGTCATTTATTTTGTTATTCCAACAATGAAACTACACATGAGAGAGAAATGGAGATATCCGATTAACAAAGAAGGAATATTAACGTACCTAATGTAAACAATGATAACAGAAACTGACATATAACATTATAATATTAAGTTCATATGAAATTCCTTGAGGCAAATTTATTTGTTGTGTTTCAGGACGTTTCTAGATAATCAAAACTATCGATAGTTGGAGTCTAATTGAAAATTATGTTTAAAATTTGAATTACATACGTACAATATAAAATTTCGTTAGTGTTACATATTCCACCTTTCTCAGAGTTGCTCAACTATAGAATTTTGTAGGAATTATTAAAAATGCTCACTACTTATTCCAGAATATTAATTCATATTTTATTTCAGGAAACCTCAATGAGATAAAAAATGTGATTCAAATGAATGAGATAGATATTAATTTATATACTATTATATATATATATATATATATATATATATATATATATATATATATATATATATATATATGTATATATATATATATATATATATATATATATATATATATAATATATATAGTATATATATATATACCGTAGTTTCGTGTTACTTTGGATTCTTTTCTCTTTTATTTAAGAAATTCCTTAAATGTATGGACTGTGATAGACTTTTAAGTGTTATAGCATTTTTATTTGACAAACAGGGATGGAAGCTAGTTATTAGTATTTAGACATTAAGCAAAAAGTTCGTAAAAATGTAATTTTTATATTTTTAAAATTTGAGCCAAAGTTGTTCTTCGAAGAGTGATACTTTGACTCGCAAGTTTTTTTGGTACCAAACCTATACTTAAGTAGGTATTGGGGCAAAGTAAGGCATTTGAAATAATTCAAAACAAAGCAATTGATCGTACAATGTCTTTAATTTAACAAAAACTTCAAGAATAAAGTTCTCTTATGCCCTACTTAGAAACTAGATTTGTACTTTAAGGAACATTCTGTTATTTTCTTCAGAAGTTAGCAATCTAATTCAGGTATTGAGAACCAACCCTTTTTTTCAAATTTGGGAGCATTTATCTTAGAGATAATACTTTCCCAATTCAAGAGCTGCTCGTCCGTATAGGCTGGCCACCGCCAAAACAGTTTTCGTCTTTTCATGAAACTCAGGAGGGCCCCCTCTTCACTTACATCAGAAGTGATCTGGCCAAGATATATTCGTGTGTTCCACTTGACCAGAACAAAGTCTCCTTTGGATATATTTTTAGCCTGAATCTTATCGTGAGAATCCACATCTTTATCTATAGCAATGGAAGTCTTCATCGATAATTCTTCAAACTGAATCACAGTCATATCAGGCCGTTCTTTGTTGGCATTTGTCGTTTGGGAATTTGTAGCGTCCTGTTCAAGAAACTTTTCTAGCAGATTTGAAGACGAGTCTGGATATTCCTTAGCGTAACTTTTTGCAGCCAGCTCTTCAGATAAGATAACAGGTGAGATTAGGTTTTTTTCAGCACATAATGTCGGCGTGTTGGCCTCATCTTGGAACGCAGGTAAGTTGCTCTCTTTTTCATATTTTAATTTGGGGTTTTCAATGATGCTTACTGAATTTGAAATTGGAAAATCTTCATCTTCATCACCTCAAGACATCACTTGGTCTTCAGTAGAAGATGCAAGACTCATATCCAAATCACTTACATTTGTTGAGGATGTTGATTCGTTTCGTTTTTGACGTTTTTTCGTAACTTCTCTCTTCATTTTTCTAATTTTAGGTTGTTGCTGGCCAGATGGACCTGAGTCTGCTAGATCTGCAGCACAGATAGATTTTCCGGGGGCTACACTATTTTTTTTTCTTTTTAGCAGTCTTCGTTTTCGGACAAATATTGGACCGATTGTGCATTATCTTTTGCATGAATGAATCTCCGATAAGTTCTGTATCAACAATTCGATCCTGCCTTGGCAGTCGGCTTAAAGGCTGTTCTTTATTAATAGGAAATATCCCTGATTTCCTAAATCTTCCAGTCCTACAGGACTTGTCGCCACTTGCATTTTAGTGGCCGGAAGTAAGCAACATCTAATGGTTGCAAAATATGCGTTGAATTAAGGGGCAGACAAATGAAGCTAATGTTATGTTTTTCACATTCTGACAAGACGTTAGGATTCATGTGCGACGACAGGTTGTCGCCAATAACCACCTTCCGTCCTTCTTTCTTCTTTAGAATAGGAATGAGATGGGTGACAAACCAGTCCTCAAAGGTAACTCAATCCATCCGCTTTTGGTTCTGTTGTATTTAGCATTTTTTGGGCCATTATTAGTCCGTGTTGACCAGAGGTGTTCCGACTTATAAATTATATAAGGCGGAACCTCTTCACCAGCAGCATTACCACAAAACATCACCGTAAAGCTGACTTTGGCTCAAGAGCTAAAGTAACGCGAATATATGAGTCAAAGAACCCCCACAGTTAGTTCATAATAAATCAGTAACTAAACTTGAAATAAAACAAATTTTCTAGTATTAAAGTACTTCTAAACACATTTTCGACCCAAGCAAATCTAATATTGAAGTTAACTTACCTTAAAAACTCCGATACACAATAAAGTTTGCAGATGTCAAATATGTACTTGATGACAGCAGGTAAGGTCAACATATAAATGACGTTTTAAGACCGCGAGAAATATATTGTTAGTAATGAAAAATAGGCGCCAGAAACGACATCTAACAATTACGAGTCGAACTAAATCGTTAACTGTCGTTGCTACTGAGAGGCGGGAAATTGAATATTTGTTTTGTTTTGAGCCATAGTTACCCCCTAGAGCTAAAGTAACCCGCATCTACGGTATATATATCTATATATACAGGGTGTTCCAAAATTGAACATAAAAACGAAAAGGAGAGATTCCTTGAGTAAGTTTAAGAAAAAAAAGTCCCATTAACATGGGGTCGCAAACGTTTCGTTTTCGAGATACAGAGTGTTGAAGTTTGAATTTTTTTCAAGTTATTTTCTCATAGTATCTACACTTTACAAGATATTCAACTGAAATTTGGCATAGGTATTACCTATGGGAGTTCTCACCACATGACATGGCAATTTCGATAGGAGATCTACAGGGTGATATTTTTTCTGGAACACTGTCACCTGTTCTCCTCGAGATTTTTTTTTGGTGTGCAACTGTTAATTTGAAAAAAATGTAGAAAGAAGCTTTGTTTTTATACTAAACTTTTCGTTATCTTGTAGTATTGTCGTATCTGCTACTGATTTCGAGAAAAAAAATTTTGAACGATTCTCTCGAATTCCTCGGAAAAATCCAAATTATGGTAAGGAGGCCAGTTTGTAAGCTGTGGTGAATGAATTCATTTTTAGTTTTTATGGACATTTTCCTGATCTGTTGCGATGATTCATAAAGATCTGATAAACTCGTATAATCATTACAAAAAATGTATTACTACAAGAAACGTAAAACTCAAAAAAAAATCATAACAAGAAAACTAAGTAACCGTAAAGGACTGAACTACAGCAAATGTTGGAAATGTCCTCCCCCAACTCTTATACAAGCTTCTGTCCTTCGTCTCATAGACGATCGAACTCTTTCAAACACTCCCGGAGTATTCCTAACTGTATCAAACGCGCCTATTATACGCTTTCTCAGTTCATCTACGGTGTTCACTGGCGTCGAGTATACTAGAAATTTCAGGTGGCCCCATAAAAAGAAATCTAAACTATTTAAGTCTGGGGATCTGGCGAGCCATGACTGAGGTCCCCCCCGTCCAATCCACCTGTTTTCATAATTGTCGTCCAAATACTCCCTTGCCAAACCTGAAAAATGAGCAGTGTCATGCATGAACCATTTCTTGTCGTAGTATAAGAGGTATATCTTCCAATAACAAGGGCAAATCGTTTTCTAAAAAATGTCTGTATGATTGACCTGTTAGTCGACCTGGCAAGAAGGAAGGGCCAAATGATCGTCAATATTACCACCCCACACATTTAGTGAAAATTGCTTTTGAACAGGCTTCATCAGTGAAAAGAATTTGGCAATCAGAATGAGGATTGTTCAATAGTCTATTGAGGTACCACTGACAAAAATTAATCCTCGGATGAAAATCTCGAAGCAGAAGAGCTTGCACCCTCTGAATCTGATAAGGATATAGCAGAGAATCCCGCAAGATCCGCCAAACAGCTTTTATATATATATATATATATATATATATATATATATATATATATATATATATATATATATATATATATATATATACAGTGGCGTATCGAGAGGTTGAGTTTGGGGGGGGGGTTAGTGGCAGGTTTTAGGGAAGATGATTAGCCTAAGCGAAAGCGGGAGAGGAAGGGGTGTTGATTTATCTTAGCTCATCCATAATTCAACATTTTTATTCTACATCAAAAAAATATAAAATAATTGCGAGGACCCAGTGAAAACCCAAGAAATGGGCTATTCAAAATTTGAAGGAAAAATATCAGAAAGGTGAAAAAGATCACATCAGGTGAAAAGAGTATATGAATTGGATGTTAGTTGGTTATTGACTCTTACTACTAAACTCACCTGTAAACCTAACAATATGAAATATTTGATGGAATCCGTCGTTACTACGTGATAATTAAACATGATGAACAAAAACAAAACTAGAATTTACTACGTTTATTAACACAAAAATACTTTGAAAAGTATAACACTGCGATTGCAATTTCGGTCACTAGACCATCATCGGGCAGATTGAGTTAAGAACTGAATACATAGAAAAAGTTAGTAGCTGGTCCGATTTTAAAACTTCCAACGGATATCGATAAAACACATATGATTTCATAAGAAAAAAGATTTTAAAAAATTTTCCCCGCGAAGAATAACAAAAATAAAGCGTTTTTTAGATTTTTTTGTCCATAGACATGTGGTGCTATCTATAAATCTTAAACCTAAATCAATTTTTTCCATAATGAAATAAAATGATAGCATTTAATATGTAGTTTTTTAATTTATATAAAACATTCAAAAAAATAATGACGTGGCGCACCTAGAAATAAAAAAATTAGTAAAAATTATGAACTTCACTCAAATTTTTGTTTATATCTCAAATACTATACATTTCCCGATATAGTGACCATGAGGAAAAATTGTCTGCGATAAATTATCTTTGAAATGAGCTCAAACTTATTTCTCTAAGAATTAACAGAAATTTTCAAATTTTCCATAGGAAATGATAGCACTTTGTATAGCAGGCATAACGACATGCACATGCGCCGAGGGGTTTTATCATTCCTAGTGCTACGCAGTAGGGTGTCCGGATTTTTGTCGAAGTATTTTTGTGATAATAAACATAGTCACTATAATTATATAAAATCTTTCTTCACTTAATAATCTCTCAGAAATCAGCAATTTTAAGTCTCAACTATGAACTGGAAGAAATGCGCTTCAGGTCAGATATAACGTACGTACGTCACTTCAGGTTTTACCAGATGTAGGGAATTCACATAGAACATAGAACTCGAGGGATGTTAATCTAAATTCAGTGGATTTTATTTCTGCAGATAAGAAATCGTCATCGGGCGGAATTCTTTCCATAATCGTGAGTATGTATAACAAAAGTTCTGAATTTGTATAATTTTCATAATTTGTATTGAAGAATTTGGACCAAACGATGTGGCAACCCGCACCCCTGCTTTTGAATGAGTGAAGCCGAGGCATCGCGCCAATTTACTTAAATTTACTTACGCAACCACACAAACTTTCTCATGCGATTCACTGGTCTAGGTATGATCTATCTAGGATCTATCTATTCTGATCGTTTGCTTATTTATTTGTTTTATATGCTACGTGGAATATCAAATAATATGAAAAACCCTTTTCATTACTTTTCGGATAATGTTTGATATATTTTATATTTTCAATTTAATTCGAAGATTTAGTGTTGCAAATTTTCTTCTGGGAGGTAATTACCCCCAGTACAGTATATATATAAATATATATATATATATATATATATATATATATATATATATATATATATATATATATATATTTATATATATATATATATATATATATCTATATATATATATATATATATATATATATATATATATATATATATATATATATATATATATATATATATATATATTTATATATTTATATATATATATATATA
>JARQZK010000005.1:247500-290000 GCA_030704885.1 Cynegetis impunctata
CTGCATAGCCTATTTTAAAAAAACGAGTTTCACCCATACTATGTAGGTTCGATGGGTACAAAGTCTGCTACCTAGAGACAGTGCAATTTTGTCAAACGATGTTGCAGAAGCACCGAGAGGAGTGGCCTGCACGTTCACCCGATTTAAACCCCATAGATTTCTTTTACTGGGGTACGATGTAGGATATCGTGTACTCTGAACTAATTCAAAATTAAGACGAGCTACGCCAATGAATTGCAGAAGCCGCTCAATACATCAACTTGAGAAGATACGCCCGTCTTATTACGCGATCATTTTAAAAGAAATGTAGAGCTTGCATTGCAGCTGAAGGTAAACAGTTCCAACATTTAATATAAACTTGGTAAATCTGTTTTAATAAAAATTATAACTAAAGAAATCCCACAACTGAATTTTATTTCAAAGGCACTAAAAAATAACTTTTTTTCCTCAGCTAAGGAGTATCAATTAGTAAGAGGCATGCCATTTTGGAATCCAGACTTAACGCGCCATCTTTTAAAGGTACTTGCCAATATAGTGTAGTACATTTTTTTTACACTACAAGCGGTTAAAGTTGGGTGATGTAATAATTTTGAATTCAATGTTGGGCAAAAATCTAACATTTCATTTAAAACTGAGGTAGTTATGTTTCAACTTTTAACTGTAGTTTACAGAAGGGTTATTCATGGTAACGTCACAGAAAAAAAACTGACGAAAAGTTAATATTTGTAGTCACAGGACTTGAAAGATCATCACAAGGTGTCACTTTTTGAGATTTATTTTTGAATCCATAAAATTTGAAAAGTACATGACCAAGATTTTTTTAAATATTTTTCTAATAACTGTCACGACTTGGCCTATTGCCAGTTTTCGGCTTGACGTTGATTTATGGGACACCCTGTATATATAAAGTTAGTACGAATAACGACCCCAGGATAAGGAAATATATTTTCTTATGGTGTTAATATAGTTTCAGGGAAGTCTATATGAGATTTGCAGAAATAGGTAGGCTAAGGTATATTTGCTGTTCTATTTTATGAAGTTCCGGAAGTAATTTTATGCAACTAATAGAATATAGTACATTAATCGATTTTATGCTGCGTTATCAAAGGAGATACAAGGAGAATTTAATTTGATTAGTCTCTCACATGCAAGCTTTTTATTGAAATTTATGTAGCAGCATGATAAAAAATGAATTCTAGAAAATTTTAAAAGTCTGGCTAACAAATGATGATTAATATTCTGAAAAAGGATTTTTATCTTACTCGAAATTTTTGATCATATCGGTAATTATTTGAAGGTTCTGTGGACTGTGGCAGCTGCCGAAAGATGGTTTACATCAAATTGTCTCAAATTGAATTGCAATAAAACGCAGATAATAAAATTCAGCTTTGCCCAAAACTGTGAACCAATTGCTGATGTTAAAACGCTTGGTTTAACTATTGACAATGGTTTAAAGTGGCATTCTCATATTGTGGATATATGTTTAAGACTAAGCAAACAGATTTTTCTATTAAGACAACTTAAAAAAACCTTTGCAGTTGATATATTGATTAAATCGGTTTTTGTTGGATAATTGTTTTTACTCGCCTGAAGAATATATGGAGGCACCATCCTTAATGTAGGAGTAGTTCTTTTTATTTATTTTGAGTATTCTATAGTGTTCTTACGTATAAGGTTTTATTAATGTGTGTGAATGGCCATTCGGCCATATTATATATTATATTTTATTAGCGATTAAGATTCGTAAGTTCTTCCCTTTAAGGGAATTTATATTGATATATACAATTTTTATTGACCTGCATCAAACATGTACAATGTAACGATATCAAATAAATATTTCTTTCTTTCTTTCTTTCTTTCTATGTCTGAAACATACAGAGACAACATTCAGTGTCGAAGTGTGACGATAATTCACATTTTCCTAATTACAGTGGATTGATGTTGAGAAATGGATATAAGAAAAAGGCTTATATGAGTGAGGATAATAGATTTATTTCCGTGTATATGCTTGAAGAGCTTCGAGGATAAAAGAAAATCGGAAAAACGCAACATTGCTAGCGGATCAGGATTCTGTTGACAAACAACCGGATTAAAGAGTATATAGAGATAATATTTCAGAGAATAAGAAAGATATCAATGCAAACGAATTTATTACTATAATTAACATTTACTTGAATCCCTAAATTGAAGGTGCCTACTAATTCATGAATTAATAATATTCAATCAAGAATAAAACTTTTCATATACTCGTACATTATCATCATTGGAATTAATGTCAACTCACTTCCCCTTGAATTATTATTCAAAAACAGACAGATTACCTTCCAAATATGCTCTATGAGATTTTACGTCTGAAAGTATTCATTAGGCCCTCAGCATTGAATAACAGTAACCTTAAATGAGAATGTTTTTAGCTAAAATTCTCTCATGTACTTCGACTTGCTGTTGTCTAAAATAAACTCAAAAATAACGAATAGTCTTTTTTTTCGAGTGTTTTGGTATTTTAAGAGTGCAGTTTTTAGTTTGCGGAAAATCGTATTAATTCTATTGTAATGAGTGCTAAGGAATCTGGTTACGCGAAAGTAGCTATTTGTGCTTTTTAAGGGTCAAGTTCGAGCAGCATTGGAATACTCCTTACACGCTTGGAGCTCTGCACCTTTGCACTTTCTGCACCCACCACACTGAATTCAGCAAAGAGCAGTAGAGTTAAATGACGACCCATCATTGGTCACTCAATTTTAAACACTCGAATATCGGAGGAAGATTTGCTACTTATGTTTTTTTCATGGATATCATCACGGCGGGTATTCTGCTGCCGATAATTCCATTATTCCACTAGAGGCCACACTTCATACCAAATATGTAAATAGTACACACCATCTTATTAGCCAGAACAATAAACGATAACAAAGCGTTTCTGAATCGATCAGCAAACTTATGGAACTCTCTACTACCCCAGAAGTGGGGTAGTACGACTGCTACGACTTGAAACGTTTTGAATACAATATGATCATTGTTTAGTGAAATTATCACTGGGTGCTTCACTTGTTGGGAGCTTTCGCTTTTCCTGAGAGAAGCTCATCAAAAACGAAATTTCTCTTTCATTTTGGAGTGACCACCGAAGTGTGCTACATTAGTTAAATCGAAACCAAAAATATGTGTCAGTGGAAACTTCTTCCCTTAATAGTCTTATTTTCTCATTAAATGCATACCATTTCAGTGTATCGAAGGAAAGCAGTCAGGTGCGGGAGTAGTTTTTTAACCATTATATTTATCCGTTTTATGTTCCCGGTACATATTCGCATCTCCTGCGGCTCATATTGCGTCAAATGAGCTGAAATTTGGTACCTGGGATTGTTTTCATAGCAGAACGAAAGTATCAAAATTTAGTTGAGATTTTTCAACCGCCGCAATGTTTACGTATATACCATATTTCTTCTTATCCGTGTTTTTGAAAAATTGCCACAGTTTCTGCAGATTGAGTAAGAGGGTTAAGGTTAGGTAAGTACGTTGAGTTAATTTTGACTTAAGATCCTTTTTTTATTTCAATTCCTTTTCTAAACCGCGGTGCATTTCGGGGTGACTATTCCGTGCAAATTACATCTTGATCAGCTTCGCCATCAGTACGCGATGTACTTCCGTTGGTTTCAACTTTTTTCCTAATGCACTTCGCGAATTGTTTTTTTTCACTAAAATAAATAATTTTTTAATTTTTATTTCGATTTGCTATAAGCGTGATTTTTCAATATATAATTCAATCCGTTAGAATTGAACGTGATTCATTTCGCGCACAAAATACGACCGAGTAGTTTTTCCTTTATGGTAACATACAATTTTTGGCACAAGAACGTAATATGGAGCTTTTTGGTAAAACTGCTCACAAGCATTATACTGGTATACAAGAATGAGACGATTTTCGATTTCTTTCAATTCTCAAATATAGAGCTAGTTCTAACAAACAATTTATCGAACTTCGATTGATATACTTGGAATATAACTCCTAATTTTGATTAGGAAATAGCAGTTATAGATCCAAAAGATATTTTCCTCTGTCAGAACTAATAATTAACCCTGAATTCAATAATGTCGATAATTCATATAGAGAGTTCGCCTTATTAATCAGAGTGCTCACACCATTGTAATATTGACTTTCAATGAGTTACATTGCATATTCCAAAGCTCCTGTACTTCGATTAAGCCGTATTCATTGGTATAATGGATTGAAGTAAACAAATTAGATAAACTTCGCGAGCTCATTTGGAGAGTCAGGAAAATGTCACTAACATTCATGGAAACCAACCCCACAAGAACGTTGACAACTAAATATTTTTCTGAATAATCATCGAGTTTATGCTTATTGATTGCCAGGACTCCATGTTACGACAAAAATTTGGTTATGAGTACCTACAATTCACATTATATTATTTTGCGTATTCGGCATTCATTTTTAACTGATTTGACTTCACCTACTATGTGACTTTAAAAGAGAGGAATCAGACTCTTTGATTAATTATGATTATGTATATATATATATATATATATATATATATATATATATATATATATATATATATATATATATATATATATATATATATATATATATATATATATATATATATATATATATATATATATACAGGGTTATTCACGTTATTCGACACGAAGAGTTGTGGCTAAAGTATTTGATTTTATAAAAGTTTTTTTCTGGATGGATAGGGACCTATTAGAACTACATTTTAAAAATATTTTCATGTTATACAGGGTGTGCCAAAAACACGAAAAGTATCAAAGTTGGTATTTTTTGAATGGAATAGGATGTATATTATTTCATTTTTGGATTTTACAGTGAAAACAAATGTTAGTTACAAAAAGGTTCAATTCACCTAAACCTTATGGTTTTTGAAATATCTCATATTTTGTGAAAATGTGGTATTTGTTTCAACGCTCAAAGTCTCAATTGGTGTTTTATTGTTTTTAACCAAATTAACGATAAGGCCTACTAACTGGATCAAACTTCATGTCGCACATGTGAAATATTGACTAACTTAGACTTGGTGTGTAAAAATGAAGGTTGAATAATTGCAATCTTTAAACAGCACCAACTTGTTTAGATTAAATGGGATACCCCGTATTTTATATCACCAACAAATGTAAAATTCAATTGTCTATCGAATACCTGCATACATTTCAATCGATATCTCTTCAAGTTTCCACATAAAATGAACATTTTCATCTGAGATTTTGAGAAATTTATCATTTATTAAGTCACCTATAGCATTTTGAGAAATCAGAATTGATTGAAATTAACATCAAGATCGTTGTATATGCGTTTATTTTTCAATATCTCAAATGTTATGTACTAGTTCAAATTATGAAGGAAAAAAATATTATGGATATGAAACAAGCAATATTTTATATCAAGCGTTCAAAATGGCGATCATCAGAGTCTATTTATTATTATTTATCGTATGGTGATCTACAAATTCACTCATAAATACAGGTAAAGTATCAGACTCTAAAAACAACAGTATCCTTTTTATAAAACCTTTAGCAACATTTGGGAACATATGCGGGCTTACTTTTAGAAAAGCTTCTCTGAAACGCTGTTTCATATTGTCTGGTGTTGTTGGAGTTGTGTATTATACGACACTTGTGAAATATTGACTTACTTATACTTGGTTTGTAAAAATAAAGGTAAAATTATTGTAATCTTCAAACGGCACTTACTTGTTTAACTTAAATGGGTAGCCCCGTATTTTATGTCACCAACAGATGTGAAATTTAATTTTCTATCGAATACCTGAATACATTCCTATCGATAACTCTCCACGTTTTTGCATAAAATAAGCATTTTCATTTTGCAAACTAATTTTAAGAAATTTTTTATTTACCAAGTCGCCTATGAAAACAGCGTATCAGAGAAGCTTTTCTAAATGTTATCCCGCGTATGTTATTAGATGTTGCTGAAGGATTTATAAAAAGGATACGTTTGTGTTTAGAGTCTGGTGGTCGCCATTTTGAACGCTTGATATAAAATATTGCTTGTTTCATATCCATAATTTTTTTTCCTTCATAATTTGAACCAGTACTTAACATTTGAGATATTGAAAAATAAACGCATATATAACGATATTGATGTTTATTTCAATCAATTCCGATTTCTCAAAACGCCAAGGGTGACTTGATAAATGATAAATTTCTCAAAATCAGTTTGTAAGATGAAAATGTTTATTTTTATTTGGAAACTTGAAGAGGTATCGATTGAAATGTATTCAGGTATTCGATAGACAATTAAATTTTACATTTGTTGGTGATATAAAATACGGGGTGTCCCATTTAATTTAAACAAGTTAGTGCCGTTTGAAGATTGCAATTATTTAACCTTCATTTTTACACACCAAGTCTAAGTTAGTCAATATTTTACATGTGCGACATAAAGTTTGATCGAGTTAGTAGGCCTTATCATTAATTTAGTTAAAAACAATCAAACACCAATTGAGAGTTTAAGCGTTGAAACAAATACTACAGTTTCACAAAATACGAGATATTTCAAAAACCATAAGGTTTAGATGAATTAAACCTTTTTGTAACTAACATTTGTTTTCACTGTAAAATCCAAGAATGAAATAATATACAGGCTATTCCATTTAAAAAAACTCTGATACTTTTCGTGTTTTTGGCACATCCTATTTAACATAAAAATATTTTTTGAATGTATTTCTAATAGGTTCCTATCCATCCTAAAAAAAAACTTTTATAAAAACAAATAATTTAGCCATAACTCTTCGTGTCGAATAACCCTGTATATATATATATATATATATATATATATATATATATATATATATATATATATATATATAATTAGGTATTTGTGGTGTTGTCGACCGTACGATGAATTAAATACTATGAAATTATCGGGAGGCGGTCTGTAGGGAAAATAAAACTCTTACGTTCTCGTTAACTCAATATTTCGTCACTCAATTTTGTGACTTCATCAGGAGTACACTGAAATGAAATAAAATTACATAATATCAAACATATACAAGGAACACATTAAAAAAACCTACAGTTGTGATGTCCCGGCTCTACAACTGTAGGTTTTTTAATGTGTTCCTTGTATATGTTTGATATTATGTAATTTTATTTCATTTCAGTGTACTCCTGATGAAGTCACAAAATTGAGTGACGAAATATTGAGTTAACGAGAACGTAAGAGTTTTATTTTCCCTACAGACCGCCTCCCGATAATTTCATAGTATTTATATATATATATATATACATACATATATATATATATATATATATATATATATATATATATATATATATATATATATATATCTTTGACTTTTAAAAATCAAAATAATTTGAACGTATTTCGAACATTACGTGGGTAAAGGTTTCTGTGGTTTCCCTTACCATCTAATAATAACAGATTTGAATGTTAATATTGGACTGAATAGCACGTAATAAATAACCGAAGAAGGCCACAGCCAAAACAATTCTGATGAAACATAGTAGTCTCTTTTAACTATTCAAATTTTTATAAATCAATAAATGTCAAAGAAATTTCAATATTTCAAAAGTTTTGAAAAAGCCTGTTATTGCTAATAATCATCAAAAAGTTAAAAATAGTTCACAGGCAAAAACAACTCAAATATATATATATATATATATATATATATATATATATATATATATATATATATATATATATATATAAATAAAAATATATATATATATATATATATAAATAATATATATAAATATATATATATATATATATATATATATATATATATATACACTGCGCCGCAAATTTAACGCATAGCTGAAATATTTCCTAAGTTTTGACTGTGAATATTTTCTCAGGCGGTGATCCGATTCGAATAAATTGTAGTTCCGTTCTTTGAGAAAATGCAATTGTTATAAGATGCTCAAAACAAATGAATAAACTTATTGTACAGGCTGTTTGAATAGCGACATGTTTTCTTCGTCCAAGTTTACATCCTTCTGCGGGCAATATCGGGTAGCTCAGGCAGAAAAAAAATAGACGGTGTTATAATCGCATGTCTTCTGAGTAACTTGTATTTTGAATCGTCTGTTTATCTTGAGCCACTCGAAATATATTCAAGTTTTTATAATCGCTCACACTTTTAAAACTTTTTTGTTAATTTGCGAAGAAGGCTGTGTATTAGAAATTTCTTTAAAAGTAGAAACTGTGTTTATTGGTTTTGTATGTCTCTCCACACTACAAGCCCCTTCCGAATCTTATCAAAATCACCGAACTATCTGACTACCAGTTTAGAAAGGGTTTTTCCTACTTTACTAATTTGTAACCATCTTTCTACACAATTTGTCATTTATTTATTTCTTGTATTCGATATAACGGAGAAACCTATTTATTAGTTAGCATTAAGCATCTGAAGATGATAAAGTTTCACGGAAACGAGGGTCATGCGTTATTTTACTTTGTGTATATAAATAAATATGTATATTGTTTTTATAATCCATTGTTTTGATATCTTTATGAATTTACAGCATGTATCGGCCCAATCAATTCAAAATAAATAAATAAACAAAGTTGTCATTTTTTAATGAAATTTCGTTTGCACAGTCTCCTTCAGAAGTTAACAAAAAAGTTTAAAAAAATTTTGTTTGAAAAGTGTGAGCGGTTATACAAACATGAATATCTTTCGAGTGGCTCAAGATAAACAGACGATTGAAAAAACAAATTACTCAGAAGACATGCGATTATAACACCGTCTATTTTTTTTTCTGCCTGAGTTACCCGATATTGCCTGCAGAAGGATGTAAACTTGATCGAAGAAAACATGCTATATATCTGGTGCTGGATTGGTTCTTTTAGTGATGGCCATTACTTTTGTCTTCTTTATATTAATTTTAAAGCCCAGGGTCTCTCCTACTCTGTAGATTCGATTTAATAGTTGTTGGAGTCCTTCTGAGCTATCGGCTATAATGGCGGTATCATCTGCGAAACGTAAGTTGTTAATCAGATGTCTGTTTATTCTAATGCCGTGTTAAATATCCTGTAGAGCTTCATCGAATATGTAGCCAGAATATATACTAAATATAAGGCGATAAACACATCGCTGTCTCAACTCCCCTATGAAGGTACCATTCCATCTGTTCGTCCCCCGACCTGCATGCGCTGTTGATTTCGGCCCCAGTATAAATTTTTGCAGGATCTGGAATGTCGTTGATTATCTAGGCCCCTTTCTTTTAAATGTTAAACGGTTTGTGTGTTCGACCTCTGTCGAACGCCTTCTCGTAGTCGATTAAACGATGGAAAGCCTTCCTTTTCGTTGATCTCAAACTTCTGGTAACAGTTACAATAGGCTGAACAGTCGCTTCCCCTCGGGCCCTATTCTTCTCTAAGCGAATTGTGCGTCATCAGTATCTATTTCGTTATTTTTCTGATATCCGCTTGGGTATGATTTTTAAGAGTAAGTTTTAATGCTTGACTCTTAGGCTGATATAGCCTGAAATTCTTCACCATGTTGTGCATTGCTTCTTCGATATGGGAATGAAGTCGGACTTTAACCGTCTGTGGGAATATTTCCGCTCTGTAATTTGATTAGAAGCTAGCCAACCTTATTTCTGCTCGTTTCAAGAGTTTGAGATGTCTTCAATGTGGTTCCATCTGGACCCAGCAGCCTTTTCTGGTTTTGGTTTGAGCTCTTTCAACCTCCCTAATTTAGAATAATCTGGGTCTGCTCTGAATCCCCACTGTTAAAGTTATGTGGTCTTGATAGAGAATAATTGTCGAATATGAATTTTATCCAATGTCTCAGTTTGTTCATCTTAATATGGTTGTTTGTCGATCACATTCGTTTGATATCTTTCTTCCCTTGCCTGTTACACATTTCTTTTAACTTTCTTCTGAATTGCAGAATGATCGTGCTTTTTGTAACTTTTTCGCATCTCATTGAAATTTCTGACCATCCAGTATCTTTTGCTTCCTTATTTTCTTTTATTTGTTTTCATGGTTATCAGATGATCAAAAAATGCAATAAACTTTTTGTAGGTGGTGTTGCATAGCGGCATGTTTCTGTCATCAAGTTAATCCTTCTGCAGGCAAATATCGGTTAACTCAGACAGAAAAAAAAAAATAGACGGTCTGTTATTAATCGCATGTCTTACTGGAAATTTTGTTTTTTCAATTCGTCTGTTTATCTGAGCCACTCGAAGACTATTCATGTGGTATAAGCTCACACTTTTCAAAAACGAAAATTTTTAAAATCTTTTATGTCTTAACTCTGAAGGACTTGTGCAAACGAAATTTCATTAAAAAAGATGTAACAATTTGTCTATTTATTTATTCTTGAATTGATTGGCCGATTACAATGCTGTAAATTCATAAAGCATATCAACACAATGGATTAATAAAAACACAATATAATATATTATTTAATATACAACAAAGTAAAATAACGCATGCCCTCGTTTTCCGTGAAACTTTATCCATCTTCAGATGCTTAACAACTTAATAAATAGGTTTTCTCCGATATATGAATAGCCAAGAATAAATAAATGGACAGAATTGTGTAGAAAGAATGGTTACAAATCAGTAAAGGAGGAAAAACACTTAAAATAAACGGAGTCAGATAGTTCTGTGATTTTGATACAGTCGGAAGGGGCTGCTGTAGTGTGAGAGACATACAAAAACCAATAAACACAAGTTACTCTATTTTAAGAAATTTACAATACAGCACCTATCTGTCGCAAATTAACAAAAAGTTTTAAAAGTGTGAGCGGTTATAAAAAATTGAATATATTTCGAGTGGCTCAGAGATAAACAGACGATTCAAAATTACAAGTTTACTCAGAAGACATGCGATTTATAACACCGTCTATTTTTTTTCCTGAGCTACCCCGATATCCCGCAGAAGATGGTGAACTGGACGAAGAAAACGATGTCGCTATTCAAACAGCCTGTACATAAGTTTATTCATTTGTTTTGAGCATCTTATAACAATTGCATTTCTCAAAAACGGAACTACAAATTTATTCGAATCGGATCACCGCCTTATGAGAAAAATATCACAGTCAAAACTTAGGAAATCATTTAGCTATGCGTAAATTTGCGGCCGCAGTGTTATATATATATATATCATAGTTATATAAATATATCATATATTTAATACTATAATTATATGATAATATCCATATATATATATAATAACTAATATTTGAGTTGTTTTGGCTCGTTAACTATTTTTAACTTTCTGAATGATTATTTTATGCACATAACACGCTTTTTCAAAACTTTTTGAAATATTGAAATTCTTTGGACATTTAATTGATTATAAAAATTTGAATAGTTAAAAAGACTAAACTATTGTTTCATCAGATTGTTTTGGCTTTGGCCTTCTTCGGTAATTTGATTACGTCTATTTCAGTCCAATATTTCAACCGATTCAAATCTGTCATATTAGATGGTAGGAAACCACAGAAACCTTTACGCCACGTAATGTTCGAAATACGCTTCAAATTATTTTTGGATTTTAAAAGTCAAAGATATATATATAATATGTTTATATTATATATATATATTAATATTATATATATATTGCTATGTATATATTATATATATATCTAATATATATATATATTATATATATATATATATATTATTATACTTACAGGGTTATTCGACACGAAGAGTTATGGCTAAATTATTGTTTTTATACAGTTTTTTTTAGATGGATAGGACCTATAGAATACATTCCAAACAATATTTTTATGTTAAATAGGGTGTGCCAAAAACACGAAAGTATCAGAGTTTTTTTAGAATGGAATAGCCTTGTATATTATTTCCATTCTTTGATTTTCCAGTGAAACCAAATGTTAGTTACAAAAGTTTATTTTCAATCTTAACCTTATAGTTTTTGAAATATCTCGTATTTTGTGAAACTGTAGTATTGTTCAACGCTTAAACTCGCATTGTGTTGAGTTGTTTTTAAACTAAAGTATGATAAGGCCCTACTAACTCGATCAATACTTTATCGTCGCACATGTAACACATATTGACTAACTATAGACTTGTGTGTAAAATGAAGTTAAATCATGCATTCTTCAATACGGCACTAACTTGTTTAAATTAATGACACCCCCGTATTTTATATACCACAAATGTAAAATTTAAGTCCTATCCGAATACCTGAATTTACATTTCAATCGCTGCCTCTCCAAGGTTCCAATAATAATTAAACTTTTTCATCTTACAAACTGTTTTGAGAAATTTATCATTATCAAGTCACCCTTGCGTTTTGAGAAAATCGGAATTGATTTGAATAAATCATTCAATATCGTTATATAGTGCGTTTTATTTTTTCAAATCTCAAAGTTAAGTACTGGGTTACAAATTATGAGAAAAAAATTATGGATATGAAACAAGCAAAGTATTTTATATCACAGCGTTCAAAATGCGAACCACCGACTCTTAAACCACAAACGTATCCTTTTTATAAATCCTTCAGCAAATCTACATAACATACGCGGAAACATTAGAAAAGCCTTCTCTGATACGCTGTTTCATAGGACGACTTGGTAAATAAAAATTTTCTGTAAAATTATTGCAAAATGAAAAATGCATTATTTTTATGCAATAAACGTGGAGAGTTATCATAAATGTATTCAGGTATTCGATTAGAAAATATAAATTTCACATCTGTTTGGTACAAAAATACGGGGTACCCATTTAAATTAAACAAGTAAGAATGCCGTTGGAAGATACGTAAGTTTTTACCTTTATTTTACAAACCAAGTATAAGTTACAGTCAATATTTCACAAGGTCGTATAAACACAACTCCAACAACACCAGACAATATGAAACAGCGTTTCGAGAAGCGTTTTCTAAAAGTAAGCCCGCATATGTTCCCAAATGTTGCTAAAGGTTTTATAAAAAGGGATACTGTTGTTTTTTAGCGTCTGATACTTTACTCTGATTTTATGAGTGTAATTTGTAGATCACCATACGATTAAATGAATAATAAATAGACTCTGATTGATCGCCATTTTGAACGCTTTGATATAAATATGCTTGTTTCATATCCATAAATTTTTTCCTTCATAAGTTTGAAACTACTTACATAACATTGAGATATGAAAAATAAACGCATACGTACAACGATCTTGATTGTTAATTTCAATCATTTCTTATTCTCAAATGCTATAGTGACTTAATAAATATAATAATTTCTCAAAAATCTCAGATGAAATAGGTTCATTTTATTGTGGAAACTGAAGAGATATCGATTGAATGTATGCAGGCTATCGATAGACAATTGAATTTTACATTGTGTATATAAATACGAGGGTATCCCATTTAATCTAAACCGTTGTGCTGTTTAAGATGGCAATTATTCACCTTCATTTTTACACACCAGTCTAAGTTAGTCAATATTTTCACATGTGCGACAGAAGTTGATCCAGTAGTAGGCCCTATTCGTTAATTTGTTAAAAACAAATAAAACCCAATTGAGACTTTGCAGCGTGAAACAAATACCACATTTTCACAATATGAGCATCATTCAAAACCATAAGTTTCGGAATTGAACCTTTTGTAACTAACATTTGTCTTTCACGTAAAGATCCAAGAAAATGAAATACATATACATTTCCTATTCCATTCAAAAATTACCCAACCTTTATTACTTTGTTCGCTGATCTTTTGGCACACCCTGCTATAACATTGAAATATTTTTAAAAATGTAGTTCTAATAGGGTCCTATCCATCCAGTAAAAAAACTTTTATAAAATCAAATCACTTTAAGCCACAACTCTTCGTGATGTCGAATAACGAAATAACCCCTGTATATATATATATATATATATATATATATATATAATATATTATATATTATATATAAAATATATATATATATATATATATAATATATATATATACATAATTCATAATTAAATCAAAGAGTCGTGATTCCTCTCTTTTTAAAGTCACATGAGTAGGTGAGTCAACAGTTAAAAATGAAATGCCGAATACGCAAAAAATATAATGGAATTGTATGGTATTCAAACCAAATTTTTTGTGGTAACATGGAGATCCGGTGGCAATCAGATAAGCATAATATATTATATATATAATATATATATATATATATATATATATATATATATATATATATATATATATATATATATATATATATAAATGGACTACCGATCGAAAATGTAACCAAGTTCAAGGTACCTGGATAACATCTGATCTGAATCCTAGTACAGAAATCAGATCGCGCATAGAACAGACCAGATCAGTATTCAATAAAATGCGACCAGTGCTTTGTAACCGATCATTGAACTTGAAATTGCGCCTCAGATTGGTTAATTGTTACAACTATTCCGTTTTGCTGTATCTGAAGTCTGGACCCTAAAGGCTGAAACACTAAGGCGGCTGGAAGCATTCGAATTGTGGGTGTATAGAAGGCTCCTAAAAATATCCTGGACAGACCACATCAGTAATGAAGAAGTTCTGAGAAGAATGGGTAAGGAGAGAGACTTAGTTGTCGACATAAAGAAGAGAAAAACCACGTACTTGGTACATGTAATCCGGAGTGATAGAATGAAGCTGCTGAAAATAATAATGGAAGACAAAATAGAAGACAGACGAGGTATAGGAAGACGCCAACATTCGTGGTTGAAAAACATAAGAGACTGAACCGGACTAGACTCACATTCCTTATTCCGAGCTGCTCAAAACCGGACCTATTTCTCCGAGATTGTTGAAAAACTGCATTTTCTCAAAGAATGGAACTACAATTTGGTGAAAAATTTGTTCAAATCGGATCACCGCCTGAGAAAATATTCACAGTTAAATCTTAAGAAATATTTAAGTTATGCGTTAAATTTGCGGCGCAGTGTATACATATATATATATATATATATATATATATATATATATATATATATATATATATATATATATATATATATATATATATATATATATAGGTATACTGAGAATATGATTTTTAAAGAGCAATTTACGGGAAAATTGAAGCTTATAACACTTCCTAAGCCTCCCGAGAGATTTCAAGAAATTATGGTTTATTATGGGCCCAAACTGCTGCACATTGTAGACAAATTGCTAGGGACGTTCCGATACTCATAAGGTATCGATACCTACTCGTATGAGTACTACATAAATCATTTTTCGTTCGATACTACTCATATGAGTACTTATAAAGTATTGATACTTACTCATATCGATACCTTTTAGATATTTCATTGTGGAACCGATGTTATAGGAAAATATGCGGTAATTATTTCGGAAAATGACAATTATCTCAAAATTCATAAAATTTTTGTTACTTACTAATTTTGTGGTGAAAAAGCCGAATTTTGTTGCTTCCTCTCTTTTCTTTTCAAAAAATTAAACTAACCTTACTTATTATAACCTAACCTGCGAGTTCAAGAAAGTATCAAAAATGAGATAGATGAATTTTAAATTGGAAAAAATCTTTTTTTATAACATTAAATGTATTCGATACTTCATTACACTCGGAGGTTAGGTTAATTTTTTGAAAGAAAACGTCATTTTTCGAATTAGTTAATTGATAATAATTAAGAATAATCAAATATTCTTGAAAGTGGCTGTTCTGTATATTTTCAACATATGTAAATATAAATAATAATAGCCACACATTTAATAAATAAAAGTAAGTACGGATATTACTCAATAAATCATCTTTATTAATAACTAATATGCAATTATTACATAACTGCATCATAGATAAAAAAAACTATGTAATTGTATCATGCGAAAAATTCATCAGCATCGAAACTGCCCAAAAATAATAACTGCTAAAGATATTTTGGTGACAACCTGTTTCTTGCTTGTGACATAGTTGCTCCGGCTTTAGATAGCAAACACTCACTGGGAACAGATGTTGCAACGACAATTAAAAATTGAAGGGCGTATTTATACAAGCCCGGAAATATTAATTTCATTTCATCCCATTCCACGAATTAGTTGCTTTTGAGGGCAACCACAGGATTTGATAAATAAAGTGAATCTTCATCGACCTGGTGAGATCTCTTTTTCCTTTTGTGGCCATGTGCCAACTCTTTGTGATGCCTCCAGAAATCATATTCAGGCGGTGCAGAAGCTACATGTTCGTCAGACCCACTAAGGCTATTGTTTTGTCTCATAACCATATTTTTTAGTTTTTGAATTGCTCTTCCACATGCAGCAGGATCATGAAAATGTAAGTTGTTGAATCTCGGATCCAAGAGAGTTGCAATGGCCGCATGATCATTGAATTCAATCAATCCATAATTTTTTTTAGTTCTCTCATTATAACATCTCTACATTCCTTGATGATATTGGAGTTTGGTATAATATCACTCAGTTCAGTATTCAAACAATTGAGCATCGGTACTATTTTAGAAATAGTTATATATTTCTGGCCAGATGCTTCCCTTGTGACATATTCGAATGGCTTCAACACAGCTGTCATTTGGTTCAACGTTTCCATTTCTATAGCACTTGGCATATCTGGAGCCGATACACTCTCGATGACAATTTCAGATATCACTATTCTCAATTTGAGAAAACACTCCAACATAAAAAATGTTGAGTTCCACCTTGTCCTTACATCAGCAATTAGTTTCAGAACTGATCCTTCCAAAACATTATTTCGCATTAGAATTTTTCTCAATTTATCTGTCTGCACCACACTATTTTTTATCCAATTGACAATGTCTCTTACTTTTACAACTGCTGTTTTAACACTGGGCAACTTCAATGCTTCTTCAACAACAAGATTAATAGTGTGTGCGAAACAGGGTAGATGTTTTTTTTCTCCTAACGTCACTCTCACTGCAGCTATCATTGAACTGGCATTATCAGTTACTGCTGCTAGAATTTTGTCAAGTGGTATGTCCCATTTATTCAGAATATCCAGTAGGTTTTCGGAAATATATTCGGCTGTGTGCCGTTCCGTCGAAGCACGCGTAGCTGGGTAATACATGGACATTTTATCATTTTCTAAAAAATGAGCTGTGACACCAATGAATCCCACTTCATTCATGGTTTCCGTCCATGTATCTAGCGTAAGACAGAAATTGTCTATTTTTGACTCAAAAATAGTTGTGCAAACATCATATTTTTCGGTCGTTCTCTTCTTCAAGTATTTTGCACCAGGAACTTTGAAGGTAGGTGCCAGTTTCTTCATGAGGCGCGAAAAGCCTTCACCTTCAACGATGCTAAATGGTCGCATGTCCTTGCAAATGAAAAATATCAAGGCCTCAACTATTTTATTATAATTAGCACCTCCAGCTGAAAAAAAACTAATATTAATTCCAACTTATACAAAATAATTATACTACAATTATATTTGTGATGCTTGTTTTACTAATATTCATTCAATTTTATTTGTTTACCTTTATTAGATGCAATTCGAGAGAAAGCATCTTTTAAATAACTGCTCACAGGTATCCTACTATCCATACTGCTTTCATCTTCATCGTTTTTTTTTTCAACAAATTGGGAAGTTGATAGTTGTGGATCAGTTTCCATCATATTTGTTAAGCTTGAAATAGCTGACGCAGTAATACTTGTTGAACTGAAACATTTTTAATCAGAGTAAATATTAGGCTACCTACAAATTTACTACTGATATATCAAAATTAAAGGTGAATGTTAAAAGTTTTCAGTAGTCAAAAATTGTTTCATTCTTCTCTCGGTTTCAAAGTTGAAAAATAAGGGAAAATTTTTCGACCACTGAAATGTGACGAGATCTCCCTGAGAGTTTCCTGAATCTCTAATTATGACTTCGTTTTGTTTTATTTTATTAATTTTTGAATATTCTTGTACATTTTACTTTGAATAAACTCAGAACTCAACACGGAATTTCGGAAAACTTATTTCGTGAAAGCCGACATTATTGAACAGGTAACATGTAAACAGTCGCTACCACTTGTGGTACCTGTCCTTTGAATTCCGTTCAAATGTTTGTATACTCGCGCTATCCTCTTCCCTGCTCAATCCGTTGCTCTCTGCTGCGGCAGTGAGTTAAATGTACATGAGATAATAGGTTTGCGTTTCGGTGCCTGTCAAATTGGTGTATATTATCTGCATACACTTTACGACGGCTAAATTATACTCAGGGTGAAATAACAGAGGTAGTGACTGTAGAATTCCTACCAGGATAATATTTGTAAAAGAAAAGTTACTTTCCTTTCTTCGATGTCCGAGTGATTGAATCTAAGCTGTTAATGACGGGTCGTCTATTAACTTCACTGTTCCTTTTTGAATAGAGTCAAGTATAAGCAAAGAGTGCATTGGTACAAGACACAAGACGTGTTTGTGCCAGTTTAAAATGTCTTCAACGCCGATTACTTGAAGATGCAGTGAATTGGTTAGATAAATGATAGAAATTCAGGTTCGATAGGAAAAGCTTTTTTCGAGAACTTGGTTACTTGTATATTCGTGGCATTAAAAGCAAATATGTTATCAGATCCCAAGTTCGCTATTTATAAACTCAGCATGCCAAACACGTTGATTGCAAGATTTTGATGGAATTAGAGGCGTCTTGTTTGTGGTGGATACTTTAACAGTACTGTCGTTATTATAGCTCACAATGTTTTTACCCCGAGACGAAGCTAAAGGGGTTATAGTCTCACGACAAATGCGGCCTATACACATGCATGCAAGTGTTAAGACTTGCCTGTGCAGGTCTTGGCTCGCGAGCAAGTGTGAATGTGTATGGGGCAAAACTGACGGCGCGTTCAGTTCCAGGCACGCGCGTCTTGAATCAGGCAGCGACTGATTTTTAGAGCAAGTGCGAAGGCAAGTCTTAACACTTGCATGCATGTGTATAGGCCGCACGCGTGTTTCTTTCGAGCCAATCCTATTTAAGACGCAATTTCTATGGTATGATAGTTGCAGATGATTTATTAGCATTCAGGAATCGCTGTTTGAAGAAACTTTTTATATTTTTGCGAATGAAACAATAAAGTTTATTTATCATATATTTTATTTGTTACTTTCTTATACCACAATTCATGTTTATGTTTATTGTTCAGTCACGTGATATTTGACTTGAAGTAAAGTAGGTTTTTCTCCAGTATAATCTCAGTTATTATTATTTCCATGTAGGACATAATTCTGTTGCCAAGGAACTTCACCATCTCTCATAAAATACTCCATATACATGATCCTTACTTGTTTAGCATCATTTCCAGCATGTCGTAAATTTCTGCGTTTTTTAAACCCAAATAATTATGGGATTTTCGCCGCAAAAAATTATGCAGAGCACAGGTACCCAACACAACTATTTCTGTTTTTCTCAGCTATAGATTTATTTCTGTTTGGAAAATCCGAAATTTGCTGGCCAAAATATCGAAGGCGTTTTCCAAAACATTCCTTGCTCTTGAAAATCTGTAGTTGAATTTTTTTGAGCAAAGGGCTTGAGAAAATCTGAACGTAGTGCAAATGCTTCATCGCCCACAATATAAAAGGCAATTTAGTCAGGCTATTACCGCCGACTTAGCATGTATCAGGGAGATTTATATCATTGGATTTCAACTTTTTATAGAACTGCGTATTTTCAATTACACCCCCATCTGATACACGCCCATTCATTCGGAAGTTGGTCAAAATAAATTCGTATTTACTATCAACAATAGCTAGTAACACAAGACTGTGATTTGCAATTATAAAAATATGAGACACTGTGTGGATGCCGTACAATTCGCACATGCTTGCCAGCTACGGATTCTGGATAGTGTGGAAAGTTCCATTTGTATCTTCATTTATCATTTAGTCGGAAACTTAATTCAATAGTACGCATTAATATAATCTTTCAATGTAATATAAAGTGCTCGGCACGTTTCTGGTATGATTTTTCCAAGCGATTGTGGTGATAGAATAGTGCTATATTTTAGGTCTTCTTCCAGATGCTAAAAATCTGAGTGTACTCGACAATCTTTCGTGTGGTGTTATAGCTTTTCTCATCCTTGTATTTTTACGTTCTATTAGTGGAGTTACTAAATGTAACAATTCCATATAGAGAGTTTCGTTCATTCTTAAATAATTTCTTCAATCGTCGGGTTCCACTTTTAATTAATTAATTAAATTGACGTGCGAATGTGTATCGCGGTTGGCTAACCATAGCATCACCCTTTCAAGTCTTTTTCTTTTCTTTTTTTCTTTCTCGTTCCTGTTGACAGTACAACAGCTGTTGCAATTAAACACAATTCCTCTACGTTCATGTTTAAACAACTGAACTAACCTCCACTCTTATCTCAATAGTGAAATTCGCTCCGAGTTTGCTCGCGCACTTACCTGGACGCACTTTCTCGCGGATTTGCCTGCATGTGTCTAGGCCGCTAAAAAGTTGGGATCTGGTCCGATTTTAACGGATATCGATAAAACACATATGATTTCATAATAGAATATTTTTTCCTCATTTTTCCCCACGAAGAATAAAAAATATATAGCGTTTTTTAGGTAGGCATTACGACATGTACATGCGCCGAAGGGTTTTATCATTCCTAGTGCTACGCAGTAGGATGTCCGAATTTTTTCATCTAATTCTAGAGATTATTGAAAGGTATACGGAATAGCGTCAGTAAAAAGGTATATTATCGTTAACAATATGCGAGTCTGAGCTTGCACCTTCAATAGTAAAACATTTTTGTCCTTCATGAAGAAAGCTTTCTATTAAGCTGCATAGTTAGGGAAGACCGCAAGATTAAAGATACAATAGGAGCACGTTGTACCAAATTCTGTCGAAGGCCATAGAGAAACCTAGTAGAAAAACTGCTTATGATTCTCCATGATTCTCAGTTACGCTTCTCAGAAGATGTGTGATATAATATAAGTGACAACGTCGAAAGCCGTTTTAATGGTCACTAATGAGATCATTCTTTTCGAGATGTTCCACAATCTGTAAATTAATGGCAGATTCCATTACTTTGGACCAAGGCTGCCCAACACCAGGCCCGCGGGCCACGAAGTGGCCCACGGACGTATTTTGAATGGCCCGCCGCCCGCGTGAGCAAGTTTAAAAACTGCATGTCAAAAGGACATGCAGTTGGATATTATGGACCCGGTAGTACGCTGCATAACTTACATACGTGCAAAAGTACTTCAGATACGACAATTCAGGGTTTCATTTGAAGTAGATACCTACCAGTGAATATAGAGAGTTACAACTGTACTTTGATAAGCGAATTTAAAGCTGAATTGAATCTGCTTTTAATGAATTAAGCCAATGAAAATATTGACCACTTTCCTACACTCAAATATGTGAAGGAGAAGCTCAATATCGATTCTATACATTGTACTGAGTACGAATCTAAAATTAGATGCTTATTAATATCATTTGAGAGCAGATTCCAGGACTTCCAGGATCAGTTTGATTGAAATAAGCAGTTATTCTGCTAATATGCAGTTGAAACTCAGTAATCTGCAAAATCATTCTGCTTTGTAGATTTTTGGAAACTGATAACAAAAGAAAATTTTCCTGCAATAACTGACCTGGCTTTTCAATTTCTAAGTGGTTTTGGTTCAACAAATGTTTCTGGAAAGATTTTTTCAAATCCGAATTATATAAAAAATAAATACCGCACGTCCCTAACTGAGCAACATATTTTTGTCTGATTTTTTGTCACTGTCAACATCTGATTTGATGCCCAATATAGGAAAATTATTGAAACAGAAAAAATTTCAGAAATTACATTGATTGTGCCAATTTTTCAGTTTGATTTTAATTTTTTTCAATTGTATTTCTTTAATTGGCAGAATATGTTGTTTATGTTATTATTTTAATTGAACTTATAAAATTTAACTTTATTAAATTTAAAAAAAGTATTTCAGAATGTTACATTTCTTTCATTCCACAATACCTTAATTTAAGTTAGGTTTATTGTTATAAGAAATAACGAAAATACGAACTGTCAGTGGTAAGTGGCCCGCCTGTGATTTTTGAATTGTTCATTTTGCCCTACTGTTAAAAAGGTTGGGCAGCCTTGCTTTGGACAGTATGGGTAGAACAGAAATTGAGTGGTAATTTTCGGCCTAGCATTTTTTATCTTTCTCTGGAATTAGTTCCACTCCTGCAATCCTCCATATAAATGAAAATATTGAAAATGTTGTTTGCTCGTAGAATAGCTGGAATAGCTTGCAAAGTAGCGGTACAAAAATCGGTGCGCAATGTTCTAAAACAGTAAATGTAATTCTCCTAACCCGTCTACTTTCCGCAGTTTCGTAGTTTCAGAATGAGCAGATGATTCGTGTACGAAGTAAAAAAATCATATATCTTAAAAAACTGGAAGACTTTAAGGTAGTTAATTACCTTGAAAATTTTATATTGAAGAACCATATAGCAGATAAATGAAGTATAAAAATAATTCCACCGAAAAAAAGAAAGATCACATTGACAATTGCAAAATTACAACAAAAAATAGGATATAGAATACATATTCTATATAAGTTTTAAACACTACAAAAACTGTACATATATAACTGTTATGAAATTTCCTTTATTGTAATTATTTTTTTTCACTGTATGAACAATCAGTAAATGAGAAATTACAATGACTAATCGATTTAGTATGCAATGAAGTTATTTAATGTAGGTATAATAATAATCATCTGACATCTGAATTTTTAATATCATTATTTTAATTCAGAATTTGAAATATTACACTAATTATTTATTGTTTACAATTAAATCTCTGGGAAACAAAGGAGATTGATAAATATAAATATTCTGAAATTTGCTAAATAGTCAAGTACACATCTTTTGAATTTGTATACTATTTTACCTAGGTGTTTTGTTGCTACTTGGATATATTTAAAATATGAAAATTGTAAACCTGTTTCAATGTTATCTAAAAAAAAAATTGTTTGAATAAATTGAATTGAAAATTGAATTGAAATTGAAATTGAATTTAGGCAATGACCTCTTTTGGAGTTTCAGAAATACCCATACTTAATTTCTCAATTCATACCTGCTGGTTTATCACACATACTGTGTTAAAAATCTTCAGGTATCTCGTAATTCGCTTAGTCGGAAGAGCCTTGGTAGAGACAAAATATGCGTCACCAAGTAGTAAAATTTAAAGTAATCTTTTACAAACAAGCATTTCTATTTTTATTTCGTTATCAATTTCTCTATCTGAAAGATTGTATGCCTACTATAAACATAACATCAATACCTACTGCATTCGAATTTCAAAATGAAAAATAATTCCTGTTATTTAGAACAAAGGAAAATGAAGTTATAATAGAAATGTTTATGAACATATGTAGATCGAATAAATAGGTTAATTCAAATGAGATTCAGAGAACATTGGTCGTTCTATTGTAAATAAGGTGATTCTACTGTTGCTAGACATTGCCAAAATAGTTATTTATGTACCAAGTGCGTTATATAGGTCCTAACGCCCGGAGGGTAACATTCGGCCCGAGGGCCTTTGGCACTAGGGATGAATTTTGCCCGATGGGCGTGAAGATATAGTAACGCACGTGGTGCATACAAGATTTTATTTTTCACGAAGGAATTATTTTAGTCTAATGAAAACTCGATTTTAATATAGGATCATTGCTCCTATACTTTCCATTTTCCTTCTCATAGTAGGCATGTCACTTGTTGATACTTTGACGTTTGTGAATATTTTTGTCATCAGATTCAGTGAATGTCATTGCTGCTTTCTTCGTGTAGTCTTATAGAAATAATGGAAATGAAAATGAATTTACCCAAGAATATCATAGAAAATACAGCCCAAGCTTCGAATAATCATTGCCGGAGAAATCCAGAGTCGTATACGACAAGGATTATGAAGTATTTAATCAATTGAAGTTGCTTCATTTCTCCTCGTATACTGAGCGGGCGTTATGATCCATAATGCCCGCTAATAACGACCTAGGGCATAATGAGTGTATTCATAGCAGCCGTATCTAAGGCAAAATCAACAAATAATATACAAGTGAAAAATAAATCAATTTATTCAATAGAGGAGACAAGCCGAGAGAAAATCTCATGGATATAATTCAAGACAGTATCTCCTAAATCAGTGGAAAATCATTGGCTAATTTTGTCATTCTGCATAATAAAGAGATCAATGTTCCGAGTAACTAGAAAGATCTCTGTAAGTTCAAGAATTTTTGTCAAATCATTAATATCGCTTTATAATTTAAAGCTTAGCTGGTGATTCTATTCCCATTAGCATTGGTTTCCAATCAAATGAATATAAAAAAGATTATAATTTTAAAAATGTTATTCTGATTTCGCAAAAAGTTCAAAAGCTACTTCAATTTCTTATAGTAATGAAAAAAAAATTATTATTGTCGGTGTTATACCTTGATTCGAGCCATTCCAAATGGTGACGTGGTTAGAAATTCACTACAACACATTGCAATAGATTTTATAGAGATTATTCTGTTTCACTTCAGTTGGAAAATAAAGTAGAGGTGAAATTCTTCCATTTGATTGAAAAAAAGCTGTAACATATAACCTGATTCGGTTTAGGTCTTAATATTTCATAATATATTCAAAATTCAGGTGAACTGTTATCTTGAAAATTATTGATTATGCTGTATTTCATTACCTTCGCGTGATTTGAATATTTCCTGCATTATCGAACCATTTAGAACAATGAATATTCATATCTTTGTTGAACAATTATATGAAAAATTTCGCGAAAGATTTTGCATGCATGATATGTGAATTTTTGGTATTTTAATCGAAAAACAAGCACATTTGAGTGAGCATGGATTTTAAGAGAACCCAGAAAACAGAAGGAAAAATTGGACATTGTCATTTCGTAATGGTAGCTGATTTGAAAATATAACTCTTTGTTCATACTGATAATCGAGATATTTCAAATTTTGGAAGCAATATATCAAATTTCGATTGGACCCCCATAGAGACATGCTTGGTAGGCGAGTTCGAGATCTCGAAGTAGCTCCGGCTACGATAAACGAGCTTTGTTCAGCAATTCAGGAGAAATGGCAGAATACTCCTCAAGATACTATTCGTCGTCACCTTATTGAAAGTATGAACCGACGTATGCAGGCAGTAATAAGAGCTAGAGGTGGCAATACAAAATATTAATCGGAATTTGTTGCAAAAAGTATGTTTCTTCAGGTTATTCAAGATAAAGTTGAATTGGTTTGTTTCGAAGTTTGATTTTTAATTTGAATTGAATAAATTTGCATAAACAAAGTTTGCAATAATTGCTTATTATTATGCTTCTTACAGGCGTTACGCTCATTATGCATTATAATAGAGTACCTTCGTTTGCTATGTACTGGTCTAACAATACATACCTAGGAAATGAATGTGTACGTAATGCGATTTCTCGTGATAGATGTCAGTTGCTGCTATCGAAGCTATATTTCACAGAACCCAATAAACCTATGGAAGGTATCAAGACTTACTACATGGATGATTTGATTTCGTGTTTGAAAAATAGTTTTATGAAAGCCAGAACCGATTCAACTTACCAAGCTATTGATGAATCCATGACAAAATATAAAGGAAGATCTGCACTGAAGCAATACATGCCTCCCAAGCCCATAAAACGTGGCATGAAATTGTGGACAACATGTGATTCTGAAACGGGATATGTATATGATGTAAGCATTTATGCTGGTAAAGATAATACAAATTGTGAGGGTACGCTAGGCGAACGGGTCGTATATAAGCTTGCATCTACAATTTCAAGAAAAGGTGTTGTTCTGTGCTTTGACCGCTTCTTCACATCTGTAAGTTTGATGGACAATATAAAATTTGCTGCTGTAGGTACATGCATAAAAACACGTGAATTTCTACCAAAATTCGAAGGCAAATTGAGCAGTGGAAGTTTTCAAATAAAAGGAAATTAAAATGGAACTTTGGCTGTGAGATGACCAGATACAAAAGACTTTATTGTGTTGTCCAATTGTGACTCAGCAGGCACTACAACAGTAAGCCGTAAACAGAAAGATGGGACTACGACAAATGTAACATGTCCAGAGTCAATCGCTTTTTATAATCGCTACATGGGAGGCGTTGATTTAGCCGACCAGATGACCTTCTTGTACGATTTGAATCGAAAATCTCAAAAATGGTGGAAAAAGTATATTATAAGCTATTAATGATAGCTGTTCATAACTCGTATATAATATATGGTGAACTAAATCCTTAAAATAAAAAGACATTTTTGCAGTACCTTGTTGAGCTAGCAGAAAACCTTATTGCCGCAGGTCGTCAAGGTACGAGAAGGAGAAAAACTAAACAAGTTGGCCGTCGAAGTAAGGCAGCCAATCTGATAACTAATGTGGGCGACCATTTGCCAGTGATAGGAAAATCAAGTCGATTGAGATGCGTTAGATGCACTTCGAAAAAACTGAAAAACGTACAAAATTTATGTGTAAAATGTGCAATGCTCCTTTATGTGCCGATTGTTTTACCCCTTACCATTTGTTATAAAAACTAAAATTGTATACTGTTGGGATAAATTTATCCCAATATAAACCACTAATGGGGACATATAATCCCATTATTTTTTTCTGTAAGTACGAGAAATTAAATTTTTTTTATATGATTTCTGCCTTATTTTAATGCTTTAGTTTTGTGTAAAACAATAGGTTTGTAAATAGTTTTGAAAAAGCATTTCAGGAGTGAAAGAGTTTTAATCTCCCCGAATTTCCACAATGTCAATGGTGATTGAATGAAATGTCAATGAAGATTCAGTGAAATTTCGAGAAATTTCCGCGTATAATCTCTGTATCCAGAAATACAACTTCTATAGTATAATTCGATAACAACTGCACTACATACTGATAATTATGTCAAGAATATAAAAAAATTGTTCTGAAAGAGGCGAGCATGGAGAATAGAACTAGTAAGAAATTCAAATTGGAATCAAAAACTGATAACAAAAATCGTTTTCAGGGTTATGGGTATTCATGTGTTTGAATAAGTGTATAATTATGTATTGATTGATGAGTCAAGATTGAATAGAATGGTGTCGAGCTGATTACAATATTTAGATTGTTCATTTATTCAATCTTCGGATCTACTTACCTTATATAAAAGTGATATGTTATCACTATAATATGACAAAACGTTCTAGTTTTTGACATTGTAATGATAATTTGATTTAAATGATTCTTCACGCTTACAACTCAGCTTATTAAATTTTAAGGAGATGAAATAAGGACACTTAATTTAAGTGCTATCGCATTTCATCAAAATTTAGCTATATGTGGATATTTTGCTTCTAATTGAATTCAGAGATATTTTATGTCAAATTATAATCTGAATTTGAGATAAGTAAGTGAAGTTAGTAAAATATCAGTAGATAAAAAAATTTCCGGTATATTTTTGCATCTCTAGTACCTAGTCCCCATCAGATGAAATGAGCCGAACTGGAGCTAACAAAACCGGTGCTTGAAGAATTGTTGCACTTCCGAAACACCTCCAAATGGAGTCAGTGGAAATTTGTTAGGGTGAATTGAGTTGATAATGTAGGATAAGTGCCTTTTGACACTATGAATTTGGCGTTATAATTTTTTTTTATAACTGTCGGCATTTCTATGACGAGAATTTTTTTTTTCTCGAGATTTTGCTCACCCCAAAGCCTTCACAGATTCAGTTAGAGGGTTGCAATTTGGTACATAATTAAGACTGATGTTAGGCAGTATTTTTTGGCAGTATAAACTTTTTTCAAAACTCGATTTTCATTTAATCTCAAATCATTTTTATATAGCTTAGATTATGATATGAAATGTTTTTTGTTCGTTGATAGCAAGTTAATATAATTTACCGGATTTCATTCAAAAAAAAGGTGTTTTTGAATGAAATAGTGAATAGTTGATAAGAATCATATATTAAACACATACACTCACAGGTATTCATTTCAAGGGAAATTAAATGCCAATTTTACAAAAATCATCTAAGTTTTATCGTGGATATCAAAAGGAAACTATCTGCACAATTTCTCGAATGAAAAGTGTCTAATATGAATGGAGAATTTCAATAAACCAAAACTTTATATGAAAATAGACTTGACCTGACCGTGTTTAGAATGAAAGCGTATAAAAATGAGTTTAAAGTCTTTAACTTCTGCATTTCATAGTTTGGGCCCACTTGAATATGCAAGGTACGCTTCTCAGCACTTTACAAATTCCAAATTCACGTGGCTGAATGCCACTCCAAAGGAAGGCGTTTGATATATTAAGCCTTTCTTTCTGAAGCAGCCTGTGAACAATACCCTATTGAAATTCTGTTTATCTTCGAAATAATTTACTGAAAACATTCAACTTGTGCCTGAAAAAGAAAAACAAGAATGCGGTTCTTTTCTCTCTAATTTATAGTACAATATAGTACGAAGAATTTGTTGTGATTCCACAGTTCTTGTTGAAAGATGAAGACAGAAGATTTCGTAAATATGAGTTTCGGAATAATATACCGAAATATTTCTGAGATTTGCATTTTAATTCTCTCGTTTCAAGTAATGATATATATATATATATATATATATATATATATATATATTTATATATATATATATATATATATATATATATATTTATATATATATATATATATATATATTATATATATATATATATATATATATATATATATATATATATATATATATATATATATAATATATATATATATATATATATATATATATATATATATATATATATGTATATATATATATATATATATGTATACATATATATATACAGGGTCACTCACTCACGGTGGATGGTAGGTTAAACGTTTACGGAGAACGGGACATGAGATTATTCTGAAAATTTGGTTTCATGGGTAATTGATTTTGCTCTATCGATCAAAAGTAATAGTGGCGCTGCGGCGTTGCCGCTTATACTAAAAAGTAGCAGCAACTATGAAATTTCAAATGAGACACCCTATATATTATTCCCTTTTTTGCTTTTCTACCATTTTCCAATTGTTTTTGTATGATACTTCCCTATACCTATCTCTAGAGGTTTTCGAGAAATTAAATGGTTTCCTTATTTTTTTGTGCAAAACATAGCTTCACATTGACAATTACTAAATTACAACAAAAAATAGGATACAGAATACATATTCTATATAAGTTTGAAACACTACAAAAACTGTACATATAACTGTTATGAAATTTCATTTATTGTAATTATTTTTTTTCACTGTATGAACAATCAGTAAATGAGAAATTACAATGACTAATCCATTTAATATGCAATGAAGTTATTTAATGTAGGTATAATAAAAATCATCTGAAATCTGAATTTTTAATATCATTATTTTAATTCAGAATTTGAAATAGTTGAAATAAGTAATAGTGGCGCTGCGGCGTTGCCGCTTATACTAAAAAGTAGCAGCAACTATGAAATTTCAAATGAGACACCCTATATATTATTCCCTTTTTTGCTTTTCTACCATTTTCCAATTGTTTTTGTATGATACTTCCCTATACCTATCTCTAGAGGTTTTCGAGAAATTAAATGGTTTCCTTATTTTTTTGTGCAAAACATAGCTTCAATTAAATGTTCATTACTAAGGTATTCAGATTCGTAAGACGCTGAAATTTTAGTTGTAGTTTACCAAGTTTCGACGTATTAGGAATATTCTAAGGACTTTGTTCTCCATTATACAGGGTCCTTCAAAATTTGCGATTTTAACGATAAATACAAAAATAGTAAAAAGTGCATTTTTTTAAATGTAATACCCTGTATATTTATATAAATATCTCGAAAGAAAATTGAAATTTCTTTCAAATGATATATCATGTTCCTATACCTAAAAAGTCAGGTTTCCGAAATAAAAGCAAGTTTCTATAAAAATCGGATTATTTAGCCATATTTTGTATTAGGTAGCTATGGAATGTCAGGAAATATGTCATTATGAAAATTTGACAATTAGTCCATCAACAGTAAAACGTTCGCGCGTTCATTAACGAAAATTTGATTTGAAAACAATCAAAATGGAAGGCAATAACTATTCTCATGAAGTTTTGATCAAGTTGTTCATTGTACATGGTCAATGTGACCAAATAATAGCAAGAACATGCAGAAAATTCAATAAAATGTATACCTATTGACAACCAATAAACGAGAGAAAATTTGTACGTTTACAAAATAATTTTATCACTTATGTTATGTCATTTTACGTAACGCAAATTGTTTTTTATTAGTTTAGTGAATTTCGTTTCGCTTTCAGTATTGACCCATGAGTGATAAAATTATTTTGTAAACATACAAAATTTCTGAATACCTTAGTAATGAACATTTAATTGAAGCTATGTTTTGCACAAAAAATAAGGAAACCATTTAATTTCTCGAAAACCTTTGGAGATAGGTATAGGGAAGTATCATACAAAAACAATTGGTAAATGATAGAGAAGCAAAAAATGAAATAATATATAGGGTATCTCATTTGAAATGTCATAGTTGCTGCTACTTTTTAGTATAAGCGGCAACGTCGCAGCGCCACTATTATTTTAGATCGATAGAGCAAAATAAATTACCCAAGAAACCAAATTTTCAGAATAATCTCAAGTCCCGTTCTCCGTAAACGTCTAACCTACCATCCACCGTGAGTGACCCTGTATATATATATATATATATATATATATATATATATATATATATATATATATATATATATATATATATAATATATATATATTATTTCTATATATATATATATATATATATTTATATATATTTCTATATATATATATATATATATATATATATATATATCAAGACATATCAATTATTGGTATAAGAGGTTTATTTCAAAACATTACATATCAAAATTAAAAATTACCAGGACGTTTCAATGGAGTTTCCATCTTCATCAGCTAAAATTGGAATAAAATACAAGTCAGATGCTTAAATATGAAACAGATACACATATATACAAAAATAAAATAAATTGTATCTCACCAGAAAGTTCATCGGTAGTTGTCACCTTCGTTATTGACTACTTGACTATCGAATCTCCGTTTACCCGATGTGTAATCGTTCATGCGTATAGAGCTTAAGTATTACAATAATGGGGCATACATAAGATAATTTCGGGAGTGTTGCCCCACATAAGTAAAAATACATTATTCATGAAAATATACTAAATTTGTATATCGGACAAACCTCACAACGTCTTCAAGATAGACTAAAAGCCCACAGATATGCCAAAACAGCAAACACTCCACTGAACAAACACAAACAATCAGAAAGACATGATTTCGATAACGATGAAACACACATACTAACGGTAGAAAAAAACTTAAAATTACGCGAAATCCTAGAAATGATTTTCATACAAAAGAACCAAAACAACATAGTAAACAACAAAATAGATATATATGCCCCATTATTGTAATACTTAAGCTCTATACGCATGAACGATTACACCTCAGCTAAACGGAGATTCGATAGTCAAGTAGTCAATAACGAAGGTGACAACTACCGACGAACATTCTGGTGAGATACAATTTATTTTATTTTTGTGTATGTGTGTATATGTTTTATATTTAAGCATTTGACTTGTATTTTATCCCATTTTCACCACGACATTCGTGGCTTTTTCAAAACTTGTTGAAAAAGCCACGAATGTCGTGGCGAAACGTCAACTTTTCAATAAAATCGAGTTTTTTGAGATTCACCAAGCCTGTTATTGCTAATAATCATCAAAGTCTGCAAAAGCAGACGTTTTCTGACATTTTATACTATATTGTATACATTTATACAGTTTTTTTTCAGAAGCATCAGAATTGATTTTTTTTCATAGAAAATTTTTTGAATGAGTGAACAATTGCCAATTCTCAGACAATGTTGTGACTTATAACTATCAAATATTCAACATAGATCTTCTGAAATGATTCGGATTGGAACGCAAACCCAATACAGCTACTAAGATTCATAAATTCATAACATTATTTAGGAGAAACTCTTACGGTAATTGTAATCTTCAACAATTTATGACTTCGTCATAAGTCATCAGATCAAATAAATTATGAACCGCTTCAAAAAGAGTTTGAAGGAAATACTCTGAAATTCTTGCAGAAACGTGGGTAATCTTTTTTTCAGAAAGATCTTGAGAAATATTTTGTATTAAGTATTTGCTATAGATTCGCTTCTCGAGCAGTTGGACCATTACCAATATACAATTGTGGTAATGTGAAATGGAAGTTTGCTATTTATCTAAATGTAGTATCATTCGACTACAGCTGGTGTCGTAATCTTTACTCTTTTAAATAATAGCTGCCATTATTTGCTTGTTGAATAATAAACTACTTCGGATAAGTTAAGGTGTCGTCACGCAATGCGTGAAAATTTTCGAACTATTATGCTTGCTGGAAATATGGAATAAATATTAATAAAAAAATGCGAAAAACTTCGATTTGAGATGTCAAAATTCTGAATTTCTGAACGGTGTACAGGGGAGAACCAAAAAAATTGAAATTTGTTTCAGGATTAAACTACTAGTAATTAAAAAAGTATTTAGAAAAGTTGTTAAAATTTGAAAACAGAATTCAATTTTAACAGCCACCTACGCAATAAAACGAAAATAATCTATTTTTAATTGTTCAAGCCTCATGGAGAGTACTAGTATCTCATATCTTTGGTGCTTCCCTCATATTACTATAGTAATATTTCAATGTGAAATTGAGTCCAATCTATCATACGGACTAGTATATCGATGTCTGTTGAAAATGGTTCAAATTTTGACTAGATTCTTGGTGAAAATTTGATATTTCACTCTGTATGTATATCCATAGTAACTATAAGTGTGATTAAATGACAATAAATAATATATTTAAGTAATTATAGAAGTATGAGGGAGGCATCTGAGGTTTATATGACATCCTAGTACTCTGTGTAAGGCTGAAACCATAAAAAAATATTTTTTTTTGTTTTATTGTGTAGGAAGCTGTGATTTGAAATATGAATTTCATTTTCAAATTTAAACAGATTTTCTAAATGAACTTTTTCAATAATGTCGAAAACAAGAGTAGTTACCTCATGATCCAAATTTCTTTTTTTTGTTTTCCCCTGTACACCGTTCAGAAATTTACAATTTTCACATCTCAAATTTTTTTTGCAAAGCACCAATTTTGATCAAGAATAAAATTTTCTGACAAATGAATAATAAAAAATTTTACCATATGTTGCAAACTTTTTGAAACTCGCTGTATATATATATATATATATATATATATATATATATATATATATATATATATATATTTATATTTATATATATATATATTAATATTATATATATATTTATTTATTTATTTATATATATAATATATATATATTTATATATATATATATATATATATATATATATATATATATATATATATATATATATATATATATTATATATATATATATATATATATATATATATATATATATATATATATATATATATATATATATATATATATATATATAGGGTTTATTTCACTAGGATAATGTCAACATTTAATAACTATATTATAAAAATAAAATAATTAATAAAGAATACAAAGATAAATTAATATGCCACAATGGACATGCGCCGTATATGTACGGACTACCAAAATTACATAAAAATAACATACCATGTCGACCAATTGTGAGCACAAGAAATTCACCAACTTACAACTTATCTAAATACTTGTCCGAAACAATAACAAAAGTTATAGGCAAATCCGAATATTACATCAAAGACTCATGGGATTTCCATGATTACATAATAAACATAAAAGTACCTGAATCTTACATCTTAATTTCATTAGATATAGTTTCCCTATTCACAAATGTACCTATAGAATTAGCAATGAATATAATAGATAAAAAATGGGAAGAATTAAAAAATCATACTGTATTACCAAAAAAAGAATTCAAGGAAGGTGTCGAATTTTGTTTAAAATCTACTTATTTCAAATTTGATGAATCATTCTATTCACAAATTTATGGCACAGCAATGGGTTCACCCATTTCTTCGACTATAGCCAACTTAGTATTAGAAGAACTAGAAATATCTGTTATAAACAACTTAGAAAATAAACCAAAATTCTTCAAGAGATTTGTAGATGATTGTGTAACATCAATAAAACCTGAACATATTGAAGATTTGTTAAAGGTCTTCAATTCATACCATAACAGATTGCAATTTACAAAAGAAATAGAAGAAAACAACAAAATAAATTTCTTAGATATGACTTTAATTAGAAGAGAAGATGGTTCAATTATCACAGATTGGTACAACAAAAAGACTTGGTCGGAAAGATACCTCTTAATTACAATTCACTCGTACCTATGAAATATAAGAAAAGTGTTGTGAATTCTCTCACAGATAGAGCAGTTAAACTATCCAACCCTGAGTTAAGACCTAAAAATATAAGAAAAATTAAAGAAGTGTTAGACAAGAACGATTATCCAAAAAAATTTTACGAACCAATTATTAAAAAAAGAATACAACAAATTTATAACCAAAATAGCCAAAAAACAAAAAATGTCGATGTGGAGATAAAATACATGGGAATGGAATTTATACCAGAAATATCATACAAAATAAGTAACGTCCTGAAGAAGTACAATATAAAAATAAGCCACAAACCTAATAACATAACTGGCTCGCTGTATACAAAAATGAAACCGAAAATAGAACGACAAAACGAAACACATACGATATATTCAATAGATTGTATTGATTGTGATACGTGTTATATAGGTAACACAAAACAGTATTTGAACAGAAGATTATACGAACATGAATACTCTATACGAACAAACAAAAAAACATCTGCACTGGCAAAACATGCAATTGAACAACTAAATTCGTTTGATTTTAAAAATGCGAAAATTATTGGAAAAGGAAAACAACAACAAAAAAGAAACATAATGGAGATGATAGCCATCCTAAGAGAAGAAAAAACAACATTGAACTCAAGAGCTGACATTGAAAACTTCGGAAGAATATACCATAACATCATTCACCGAGAAAACTGAGAAAATACGAATTAAGAGAGAGAAGGAGTTAATCACGTGAGATAAATGACATCGACGACCTTGCTATGTAATACAAAGACTGTTAAATATTGAATTAATTGTGAAATTGTTTCGAAAATGACTAGAAGTCGAAACGCGTAAATAATTATAGTGTATTTTAATAAATAGTAAATGTTTATGCAAATAGTTATTAAATGTTGACATTATCCTAGTGAAATAAACCCTGAATATAAAAATGTCAGTAAATACCAACAAATATATATATATATATATATATATATATATATATATATATATATATATATATATATATATAATATTATTTATTCGAACTGTTGTTGCCTGTGATCTATTTTTAATCTCTTGATTAAGGTGTGATTGTCTTCCGTAGCAGAGGTTTTTATTTGTTGTACTATTTTCATCTGCAAATTTTCAATCCAATACTTTGCTACGCCGTTCTGATGAGGACCAAAGAGTCCGAAACACGTGTCAACGGCTGCTTCCATATAAACGTTCTATACCAATAATTCTGCTCTACTTTTTTAATATTTTCCTGCGACTAATTTCTTTATTGTTAGATAAATAGTACCCTATTATTTTTATTTTCGAACATTACGTAGGTAAAGGTTTCTGTGGTTTCCCTTGCCATCTAATGATAACAATTTTGAATGTTGATATTAGACTGAATAGCACGTAATAAATAACAGAGAAATTTTCAAATTTTTTCAAATCAATAAATGTCAAAAAATTTCAATTTTTTCAAAAGTTTTGAAAAACTACGAATGTCGTAGTGAAACGTCAACTTTTTAATAAAATCGAGTTTTTTAAGATTCAACCAGCCTGTTATTGCTAATAATTATCTAGAGATTATATATATATATATATATATATATATATATATATATATATATATATATATATATATATATATATATATATATATATATATATATATATATATATATATATACTAGCTGACCCGGAAAACACTGTTCTGCCATATAAATTATTTTTATCTATTCATCTATCGGCCGATGTATATCTACCCATCTAACTATATATCTATCTATCTAGATAGTTATCTATCTTTCTATCTATCTATCTATCTATCTATCTATCTATCATTCTATCTATCTATCTATCTGTCTATCTATCTGCATATCTATCTATCAATTTATCTGACCGGGCAAACGTTCTGCCATATAAATTATTCATATCTATCTATTCATCTATCTGCCTATCTATCTATCTTTCTATCTATCTTACTATCTATCTATCAATCTATCTGACCCGGCAAACGTTGTTTAAATTATTAAAATGGCTATTGAAAAATATGAGTTGTTGATAGAAGGGTAAAAATTTAGAGTTGTGTTTTTTTTTAAAACAACATCATAAAAAAATAAAAATAAAAAATTTTGTTAAAAAAATTCATAAAAATTTTAATCATTAGGAGTATGAAAAATATATTACGACCTATTCTCAAACCGACTATTATTATTTTCGAATGCCAATTTGCCGCCCTATTGCGGATCTATGGATAAAATAAGAAAAATGAAAATCGCGAAGCAAAAATAGGGGTTGATCGTAGAAGGGTAAACAATTGAGATTTATATGAATTTTTCTATTCTAAGTCATGAAAAAGTAAAATTACAATCTTGCCAAAAAAATTGAAGTTTATAATTAACGAATAAAAAATAGGGGTTGATCGTAAAGGGGTGAAAATTTAGGGTTGCATGTATTTTTGGATGTTGTATCAAAAAAAAAATAGAACAAGAAATTTCGTCTGAAAAATAATAAAAAATTAAGGGGTGGACCTCCCTTAAGATTTATCGGATTCTCAGACCTAACCGATATGCACACAAAATTTCATGAGAATCGGTCGAGTCATTTCGAAGGAGTTTAACAAATAAAAATAGGGGTTGATCGTAGAGGGGTGAAAATTCAGGGTTGTATGTATTTTCAAATTTTGTATAATAAAGAAGATAGAACAAAAAATTTTGTCTGAAAAATACAAAACAAATTTAAGGGGTGGACCACCCTTAATATATAGGAAGATGAATAATAGATGTTGGCTGATTTTCAGACCTACCTGATATGCACACAAAATTTTATGAGAATCGAACGAGCCGTTTCGGAGGAGTATGGTAACTAACATTGTGACACGAGAATTTTATATATTATGTTATATAACGATCAGTTATGAACTTACGTAACCATTCTAGTACAATTCCTCTGAAACCAATGTTTTAGAGCTTACTCTTGATACAAGGCAATCAAATACTCTCGATAGGTCAGAAACAGCACAGCAACACAACGACTATTATCCAAGCACTCGTAGATGTACTACACAAAGGAGAGTGCGGCGGTCTGTGTCGATCTACCAGATCGAAATCCGTGCTGACAATCGGTTATTAAATATATATGTATATATATATATATATATATATATATATATATATATATAATTATATATATATATAATTTATATATATATATATATATATATATATATATATATATATATATATATACTTATATATATATATATATATATATATATATATATATCAGCACGAATTTCGATCTGGTAGATCGACGCAGACCGCCGCACTCTCCTTTGTGGGTACATCTACGAGTGCTTGGATAATGGTCTTTGTGTTGTTGGGCTGGTTTTTGCCCTATCGATATGGAGGGTAGAGGTAAGGAGGACCATCTCATATTGGAAAACAGTCGCAAAAGTGTCCAGTTGTAAACTGCAAATTGCAGTTCCAAAACCCTCCAGAGTGGCGCCAGAATAGCAAGAGAGCATGAAATAGGAAGGGATGCCATGCCGCGCTGTTGCCAACTTTTGTAATTGGGATTTTGAAGTTTGAAAGCTAGGTTATGTAGTTTATTTTTGAATGGGTGCTTTTATTATCTTATTTATTAGTTTATTTTTGAGTCACTGTATTTTCTTTCCATAGAACTCAGTTCGTCTTCCAAAATTTTTTCAAGATACCTACTAGTCCAAAAATGCCGCTCTTCTGTTTAAAATGTGTAAAATTGTAATCGACTCATCGTGATATTCAAATCGCCATAAAAGATGCGCATAACATTGAACCTAAATCTACAGAGTACGATGAATCTGTTGGTTTTTAAGTGTCGGGAATAGGCCTGGGTAACACAGTGAAATATTGGGTGTTGAAACAATGACACTAACACAACCTAGTGTTTCATCACATTGCGTTAGCAAAATTGTGTCACGATGAAGTCGTGAGTCATGCGTTGCCTACATGTATTAAAAACAAATATGGCACTCTTAAAACTGAAAATGAAGCGCAATTTAAACACTTCTTATAATTTATTAGTCTTCTACAAGAATTTGTTAATGAGGTAAATAAAAGTAAAAACGACTTCAATATGACAACAGCGCGTCATTTGAAATGTACCCACTTGCTATTGTGGCGCCACCAATTTGACGATTTTTGACGGACACTTTTTCATACACAGAGATGGTCCTCCTTACCTCTACCCTCCATACCTATCGAGAGCATTTGATTGCCTTGTGTTCGAGTTCATTCTGAGTAATCTCTATTACATTGGTTTCAGAGGAATTGTACTAGAATTGTTACGTTCCTTCATCACTGATCGTTTGATGGTGCTCAAGGTTCAACAGAGTTGGTCTAGTGAGTATGATGTGGGTTTGGGAAATCCTCAGGGGTTTGTGCTTGGGCCATTACTTTTTTTGCTCTTTATCAATGATTTACCTGAGTACGTCGTTGCGAGTAGAACTACGATCTTTGCAGATGATACCTCGTTAGCAATTTCGGCGCACACACCTAATGACCTTTCGGAGAAGAAATTATTATTATGTTTCACTGAGAGGTGCCGCAGAAATGCTCTCATTTTGAATATTGGCAAAACGGAATGCATTTATTTCAATGTGAAAGCTGTAGATAATGGCATTCTAGGGTTTGAATCTAATGAAGTCACACTAGTTTCTAAGGATAGCATTAAATTCATCGACAATCAAATTGATAGTGAATTGAGATGGTGCAAACATGTTGATTTGTTGTGCGGAAAGCTGAATCGAGTCTGTTACGCTATAGGTAGAATTAGGGACTATATTTACTATCGTTTATTTTATAGTCATATTGAAAACAATATTTTACTGTGGGGTAATTCTATTGATATAAATACAGTCTTTTTGGCACGAAAACGTGTTCTGCGTGTTCAACTCAAGCCGATGGATTCTTGTAAACCGATATTTGTCAGTAGGCATATGCTGACTGTTTCTTGTATTTATATATATATATATATATATATATATATATATATATATATATATATATATATATATATATATATATAAATATATATGTGAGAGAGAATGAACACAAATTCATTGAACTGTCTGACTATCATTATTATGATACCAGAAATGAGGGAATTTTATGCATACCGAAGCACAGATTGGCTAAGTATGAACCATCGCCATCGTATCAGGGCATTAGACTTTTTAACCATCTGCCACCAACGGTAAAATCACTTAAATTATGGGCATTTTAAAAAAATATCAAAAATTTATTAATACTAGAAGCTTTTTTTCGGTGTGGGTGATCATTTAAACACTAGAATTGAGACTTCTTAATTATTGTTGAATTGATATTTGAATTATTGTTTTTATTTTTATTGAGTTGTAATTTTGGGATTTTTTTTCCAATCCATTATTATTTTTAAGTATGCATATTTATTGTTGTTGTTATTCTTCGTAGGTATGCATATTTATAACTATTTATTAATTACTGTTAAATAATTATTGTTATTAATGTTGAATGAATATTGACTTCTCCAATACAGTGTAAATTGTCTTACTGGATGAATAAATATTATTATATATATATATATATATATATATATATATATATATATATATATATATATATATATATATATTTATATATATATATATATATATATATATATATATATATATATATATATATATATATATATATATATATATATAGGGAAAAGTGGGGGAATACCGCGCACGGGGCAATATCGCGCATCTATGCTAGGGCTCTCTAATGCCTTTATTCGAAATGTTGATAGTGTAGCCCTCTAGAGTTCGACACCTTAACGAAGCTGCATTATTGCAGATAGTACTAATTTCAACCACGTGTTGGCAGTCGGCTTTTGTTTGTTTAGTGCACTCTTGCTATAACTTTTTTCCACATAAATTAAGTAATGGAAGTAAATCCCGTTGGTTTTCTCGGTATTTTTTCATTTGTGTTGGATCTGCAGTATCTTTTTTTCCATTTGGGTGTATTTTCAAAGAAAAGGAATGTTTGCTTTTACTAAATCAGCGACTATTTCTTGTTGGTTACCTGTGGGGCTATACCGCGCGTTTATGCGTTGTATAACCCCTGATTAGATCATATGGTGAAATATTATGTCTTCAACATAACTTCAACATTCCAGAATCTACACTTCGAGGCAATGAGAGGTGATTCAGGTACAAAGGGTGCATTATCTACCCAACAAGAACAAGATTTAGTAAATAAGTTCAAATTGGCAAATTTATTTTTTAGGTTGAACCCTTTAGTCTAAGAAAAATGGCATACGATTTTGCAGTGAAAAATAAAATTAAACGCAATTTTAAAAATTACAAATAGTTCGGTCGTAAAGAAAAGTTTTCTGCGGTATCATATAGCAGAAAACTTTTCTGCTATTTTTCACAAACAATCCACTTACAAAAATGAAAAGAGAATTTAGCTGTTTCAAATGATCTTAATTGTGAAATATTTGCTAATTTTTTAAAATTTAATACAATGAAACTTAAATAATTATTGTTATTTTTTGTTTAAAGTGAGCATTTGGTTTGTTTTTAATATTTCTTAATACGTGAAGTTTCCCCAAATTATGCGCGATTTGACCCCAACGGGTGGGTAAATCCGCGCAAGTACACCAGCTGATGAATTTGAAAATTTCACGAAAGCAAAAGTCATAAATAAAAGTATGAAAATTTTATTATAACTAAATATTTGAGGTATTAAGCCCAATTTTATATTTTTCATAGTAGTGGTTGAGGAACTATTAAGAATTTCCCTTAGGTGCGCGGTATTCCCCCACTTTCCCCTATATATATATATATATATATATATATATATATATATATATATATATATATATATATATATATAATATATATATATACATATATATATATATATATATATATATATATATATATATATATTATATATATATATATATATATAATATATATATATATATATATAATATATATATATATATATATATATATATATATATATATATATATATATATATATATATATAATATATATATATATATATATATATATATATATATATATATATATATATATATATATATCTATATATATATATATATATATATATATATATAGAGGATAGGAATTCGTTGCTGACCAATATGAAGTAAAACGTAAACGAAAGTTTGATGTTTGAATTTATTCCTAACCTGCAAAATACTTTAACCGTTTTTCCTGGTTCACTCTTACTTAGTTGAAATGATGTAAATGATTTATAGGAGTTTTTAAGTTAATTTGGATATGTTACAACTTTAATTTCACTACTGAGCGTGTAAGATTTTTTCCATTTTGCGTCAATTTATGTTTTGCTGAGGTCACTATATATGAGTGATGGTAGTAATGGTTTTTTAAAAATGTTTAACATCCTTGTACTCATCCTCACCAAAGATGTAAGAGCTCAAAACTACAATAAGTTGAAACTGTTACTACTGTTTTTTAAACTTTTTTAGAATCCCTGAAGATGGAAATAATTAATAAAATTTCCGAAAGCGTGTATCAACTTTAAAGAGTTTTTCTTTGTACCAGCTGCATTCCCCAATTTTTACTTTTTACTATATATTATATATATATATATATATATATATATATATATATATATATATATATATATATATATATATATATATATATATATATATATATATATATATATATATATATATATATATATATATATATATATATATAAATTTTAGCTGCATGAACGCGTGTTCGGGCATCTAGAGTAATATTAGTTATAACTCCTTTTGCGATGCATGCTTGTATAATGTCTATATTCCACTTTTTACGTAGATAACAAAAAATACTTTAATCCATATTTTCATATGCGGCTAACTTATAGCATAAAAATATTACATAATTACTATAATGATTTTTTTCAACAATTAAAAATGGGCGTTGAACGTTTTATAGTTTTCCATATTTCCCTTAATTGACTTATAATTAACACTTCTATAATTTCTATTCTATTTAATTGACATAATTTCTCTTCGAGTTCATTCAATTAGAGAAATGCAGTTAGGCATGCTCAGAAGATAAACGATTTTTACTTACATTTTCCTAATCGTCGTGCTTCTGAGAGAAGTGCTCGACTGAATTTCCTTGGAATGGAACCAGTGCT